>JBAMAX010002596.1:0-424292 GCA_037043745.1 Chymomyza amoena
CTAGCTCTTCAAGTCTCCGAGATCTAGACGTGCATTCGGAAGGACGGATGGGCGGACGTACGGAAGGACATGGCTCAATCGCTACCCGAGGTTTTGATAACGCATTTTGGTATAAAGGACTTGGTGTCTGCCACGCTTATCTTCTATACTACCTTAATCAAATAATCCAAAATAAAGCTTATTTATCGTAATGGATATTGTCCCATTCAATGCATTCCCCAACGACTGCTAATCACTTTTGGCAGGGCTACATCCAATCCTCGAAACAGTTTTTATAATCGATTTGAGGTATGAGAGTTCGACGTACTTCGAGCATAGTCAGGTGAATTCGATGGTTGTTGGATGCCATCAGTCATTCCGTTTTTACTCAAATGGTCACAAAATCATGTTTTGTGATGATTCCGGGAACTTTTCAATCAAGGTAGTAGTCCCAATATAAAAAAAAAATAAAAATATTTTCTTTATCTCTATTCGGAACTTGAGGATATAATCCCAAAGTTTTGTTGATCTAGCTTGTACCATCTTTGAGATTTTGGCATTCGTAGAGCTATAGACAGACGAACATGGGTATATCGACTTCTCTATTCAGCTTGATCATATTATTATTATTGCGCGACCCAAGTGGATCTATTGTATCCCTTCATGGCTAAGAGCTCTCCCAAAAGTCCAATGGCCTGCATTATATTGTTTGGACTTATGGGAACAACGATCTCAGGTGGGAGAACGTACATGCCCAGGAGGTTTTTTCTTTTACCGGCGAGTCCCATACAGTGAAGAAGTTTCTTCCTCTATGCTACAGAAGCGGCATAGTCCACTATCCATTATGACAATTTTGTTTAAGAGACTGCGCAGCCTACAATGTCCCATTAGAATGCCAGTCAGATTTCTCACGGTGTTCTTCCCGTGATTTACCATGGCTTTAAACCTCTTACGGTTGCAGTTGGAGAGGAGGATTTTTGTCTGTTTAAGCCCAGTGAAGCAGTCGTTTGTCATTCTCCTCTATTCTCAGTTGGACCCGTACCACGTGGTTACCAGTCCCACTGTGTGGTTCAGAATCTATTAATTGTGTTTCTGCACCGGTCCTTGTAAGTTTATCTTCCAGCTCATTTCAAGAAATGTTGTTATGTCCTGAAACCCATCTAATCGTGAGCTTACTCCTACTACCCCCAGACCACTTCCTTGAACAGTGAGTGATCCGACTGTGTACCACATTATTGTATATGGTTTCATAGGATGAACTGCCGCAAGAGAGGTCCAAACCTCTTTTGTGCTAAGTTTGGTATCAAAGTTTTGATTGATCATAGGCCTGATCTGAACTTTAGGTAACTTTGGGGGTTCTCCGACGAGTCTTGCATGTAACATACATTTTAGGCTTGCAGAAACTTAACCCTCTGGGTGACAAACCGGTCTGGCCAGACTTTTTAATTTTTCGATGTTAATGTAATATATTTTTACCTAACATAAAGCATTTAGCTCCCAGGTACCCTCCTAAAATTTGATTGCCTATCTACCATTATGACAATTTTAAAAAGTCCTTAAATAAGAAAGAAAAAAGGTAGTAAAATTGCATTGACGAATTATGCCTGGCTGGACCCTATAAATTCGTCAGACGGGTGTAAATATACCCTTTGCACATAGAGTATAGGGAGAAAAACGATTAAAAATATGCAGAATGAAAGAGTAGATTTAAAGTATTTTGAGAACGAAACCACATTTTACTGTCTTCCTATTACATTTTGTGTAACTGAGTAAAGGAATTAAATGTGAAAACCCCAAAAGTTACAATTACCTTTGTCGCATTATATTACAAGAAACAAAATATGTTGCCCTACAGTCTTCTATTGCCAATTTATAGAAAACAGAAGCCTTGAGAAAATTGCTTAAATCCGTTTAAAATTTATCAAATCCGATGTACATTTTAAGGCAATTTACAACTTCAGAACTGTCTACATAATTCACGAGTTTCTACTGTACGGAACATGTAAGGACAAAAGTTTTGTGCGAAAATTGTCAAGTTGCATTTTGCGAAACAAAAGTTTGCCCCAAAAAAACATATGGCTGCCACACTGCCACTTTGTAGCAACTTTTAAACAGTCCTAATACCAATACTAAAGTAAATGATAAAACAAAAATGTACGGGTATTTGGCATCATTGAAATTATCTATGCCTGGGGAATAACAAATTTCGCCAAAAGATATGCACAGAAAAAAAATCTTACCCTTTTATGCAGTCAGCTAACCCAATAGAAACTTTTGGCTAAAACACACACACACTGACTCGTGTGTGGGTGTATTTTTTGGGATTGTGTTTTTGGGTGTATGTGTGTGTGTGATTGAGTATCTGTGTGCATATTGTGGAGTGTTTATTATACGCAAAATGTAAAACTAAAATGTAAACCCTAAGGCAACATGATACATACTCATTATCTGTCCAGGCAACGAACCCAAAAAGATATCTCAACAACACCCACAAAACGGGCGTGTGAAAAATGTTTGCGACAAAGCAACGACAACAAAAACAACAGCAAAAAACGCAACACAGTGCCTCAAATTAAATTTCGGCTGGCTTAAAGTTATCTATTAAAGCTGAAAGCTAAAAGCCAAAAGTAAACCGGCACAGAACTCCGCCAATGGACAACGAAAATGTGGCGAATAAAAGTTTTTGCCTTTTTTTTCGCAGAAACTCTCTTAACACACACACACATACAACTATGGATATACATATATGGCAGGTTATATATAAATTTAGTGCACATAAAGTTCAGAAAGTCAACGACCAGTTAAGTCAACGGACCATCAGCAAATGTTGGGTCATTTTGCATTGGACACTATCAAGGGACATGGACAGGCTACTCCTGCTGTCCCAATGCAGGCGACACGATTTTTATTATTTTTTTTTTTTTTTGGTTTTTTTCGAAAAGTTTTCTTGCATATTTGGGATTTTTATCCACGCCCCGCCCCGCTCCGCCCCTAGACAACTTCAACCTACTCTCTTTACGCAAACACATCATCATTTACGAGCATGTGTATGAAGGAAGGGTGTAACCTGGACCTGGTTTTGTATGCCACTTGCATTTTAATATTACATTTAAATAATAAAAATGCTGAGCTGACCAACAACGTTGGATTTGCCATGAAATGCAATACGCTTGCCTCAATATGAGTGCCAGCCATCATCTCGTGGCATATCAAAGTACCTTCATAAATGGAAAAAAAAAAAATAGTTTTTAAAAAGTATGTCTGAAGTAGAGGCCGAAGAGCACGAACGTGATATACACTATAGATACAGTCGGAGAAAATTATATCGTGTTTCCTTTAACATGCAGAAAGAAATAACTACAATTTATAAAGGGTGTTTTTTTAATTGGGTGCGAATTTCGGAAAAGGATAACTCTGTAACCCGTTGTCATTTTTGACAAATGTCAATGGAATTTTATTCAGTAAGGTCTAACAATTCATCATGAAAAGATTTACACCACAAGAGCGTCTTCAATTCTTTGACGTTTATAATCAAAATCAGTACTCTCCTTGAATAGCTTATAGAGCTCTTCGTACAATTTACGCATCGAATATTCGTCCTTTAGAACATGCTATTTATTCATCGTGTTCCTGATCATCACCATCGAACTTATTTGACGTTCTACAATGTTCGACCACTAACTAACCAATAGCGCTGGAAGTAACATAGATGTTATATCGATTCTTCGATATTTCATTTTTTTCTTCCAATCATCGATATTTTTATTTCGATTACCGAAAAATACCTCTGAATTCCCACAGAAAGCAAGAGATCGCCTTTTTAGCAAGGCTGGCAATCTAGTGTGCGTCAAGCGGAGTTCGCTTGGATCGAAAAACGTTGACATGATTTTATGAATGGATCTCAAATTAGTTTAAAGATTATAAGACTATAACTAGATTATAAGAATAGAAAATTGTTTGTTTCAACTTGCACTTTGGTAAGCTGAATCCGAAGTCCACAAAACCCCGATACAATGGTTCTTTGATAATATTCAAATTATCTCGTTTTATGCGATTTTTTTGGTGGTTATCCATAAATCATGCGTGAAAGAGTTATTTGGACTTGGGATTCGGCTGCTCAAAATTCATATGCTTCTGCCACATGTAAAGTTTACATCACTTTTTTTTTGTATAATTTTTCGGATTGAAAGATATTCACCACAACAAAATCTTCAAATCAACGTGATTTACAATCAAAATCAGTGTTCTCCTGTAAAAACTTATTGAGCTTACAATTTATGGATCGCATTCATTACATGCTATTCACCGTGGTCTAGTGCTGGAAGTATCATCCATGTTTTATCGATGCATCGGTATTTTTTAATTTTTTGCCGATTATCAATATTTTTATTTCGATTATCAAAAATTACCTCTGTATTCCTGCAACAACCACAGAAAGATGTGTTTGTTGTGTTTAGCAAGGCAATCTAGTGAGCGACAAGCGGAGTTCGCGTAAATCAAAAAACGTTGACATGATTTTATTTATTGACCATAATAAATGGATCTCACATTAGTTTAGAGATTATGAAACAGCAATTCTGGCTGGAACTGAAAATTTTTTGTTATAACTTACAGGCTCACAAATGGTGTAAATTTTACAGGGGCACCTCTTAAGGACTTAATCCGAAATCCAAAAAATCCCGATCGAATTGTTCTTAGATAATATTCAAATTATCTCGTTAAGAAAAAAGGACTCGGGATTCCGCTGCTCAAAATCCATAAGGGATGTCTTTACACCACTTTTTTTTTGTATAACCCTTAGGATTGTAATTTATTAATCCAAAATGATAACAGCTCGGTCCGAAAAAATTATCGCTTTTGTAGAGCCCACTGTAGAGAAAAATACGGCTCAAAAGTGTGTTGAAAAATTTGACTTCTAGGATGCTTGACGTAGATCGTTACCGTGGTGGTCACTTGCCAGAGATATTTTTTTCAAATATGAATTAATAAGAAATTATCTTTCTAATAAAACCCAATTTGATATCATTACCTTAATTTATCTGTGTTTTATTTAAGATTGAAATCCGGACGCTCTTAAAAAAACACCCTTTACATGGAAACTATGAACTATGCACTGTATGAATTCACTCTCAAATTAAGAGGTTTGAGAATGTGTGGTACGATTCTTTTTTCTAAAACTGATTGTAGATAGTTTTTGCGTAAGAAATTCTTTATTTGAAGATATTTAAAATTATTTTACGAACGTAAAGAGCATTTCGCGCTTTCTCAAAAAATCCTATTCAAATATTAAATAATAATAAGTATTCTTGCTAATAAAATCATATTTAGTATTATTACATTAATTTTTCTGTGCTTTAAGTTTGAAATCCAGCCGCGCCTAAAAAAACACCCCTTAATTTGGTTGAAATTACGAGAGCAGTTCGAAAAGTCAGTAAATTTATCAGTAAAACACATTTGTCTATCTCAATTAGGAACTTTATTTCTCAACTGGGAAAACAATATCCTTTCAATTCCAAATTTTGGTGCCAAAGATAGATTCGTAACGATTTCCAAATCTTTGACAAAATTATTCGAGATTTGATTGAATTCCCCAAAAATTGCCCTGCAAGACTTTAGACGCGTAGCTGCCAACTTGCCAAAACGCGCTTTCAAATTGCCAAAACTGCACATGCGTCAGGCAGGTTGGCAGCACGGCATTTGACAATTGCGATTTTAGTCTGCCCCAAGGTGCGTTTTATAGAGAAAATAATATTTTAAAGTGAATAAAAGTTGAGTAGACCTGAAGAGCGATTTATATGCAAGAAATAAATATATAATATCGACATTTAAGAGTTTTTTTGTTTTCTTGGGAATAATAGAAGCTTCTTCTCAACAATTTCAAACAGCCCTCGCATAATATTTTTAACTTTTGTTATAGAACTCTAGTTCCAACTCTAGTTCTTCTAGTATTATCCATGTTTCAATTGTTGGCCTACAATTAAGCAATCAAAATACATATTTCAAAAATAAACATATAATAATATCAAACTTAATAAAAATACAATAAATTAATAGTCTTTGAAAAAGTAGCGTCTTAGTGCACTAGGTGCTTATACTTGTTGTGAATTGTAAGCACATAATTTAAAAAGGTTATTTAATTTCTGATATCTATCTTTATGTTTCGATAAATCTAGAATGTTCTCATTCATGAATTTTTATTTTTTTGCAAAACCTTTTTTTAAATCAAGCTACGTGAGTGTGCCAAACCTAGTTGCCGTAGCTATGGTGTTGCCACTTCGAATTACTTATTTTACCATATTAATAGAAGGTTTTTGGTGTTAAATGAAAGGTGCAAAAACGGCTTGTTTTACAATTTTTTATTGATTTTTATTCAAGTAAGTTGTCTTTATTTCAATAAGTGTCTAAACGCTCTAAAATAAATTGTAGGCAAAGTGGCAATCCCTTTGCTACCACTCCAGCAAAAGCGTGAACAGATTCGGAATTGTTTGATCCGAAAAACGAAATCTTTCAGATTTCTGTGGCACCTACAGTTGTTTTTTTAAATTTGCAGCTTTGCTTTTAAAATCCGTTAAGACCTAACCGTTTAAAGAGTTTCTGCTTGGTCATAACCGATAGGCTCCTGTCACATAATTTTTTTATGTCCCAATTCTTTTCCGAATTCTTTTTGTAAATATTATAATTTTAGGATTTAATCAAATGTTTATATTGTAATGCATGTATTTTTTAAATAGAATTTAAGTTTTAATCAAATTTTAAGCACTTCATTTAATAAATATTTCATGAAAAATACCAGAAGAAACAAACTGAAACGTCAAACGGAACAATATTTCCGTAATTTTTTATTTCCTAAAAAATTTTAAAATTTCTCAAATCTACAATGAAGTCATGGGTTTTACAACAAAATACCAACTTTAATTAATATATATATTTTTGTGATTTATGGGGCACACCTAGTGTGAAATTTTGAAAAAATCGATTTTTTTTCCATATTTCGATAGGAAATACCTTTAAAAATAACATACTAAAATTTTAAATCGATATCTTAAATAGTTTTTGAGTTACAGCCATTTAGTAGAGTAGCCACTCTATAACAGTGAAAACGATCATTTTATCTTTAAACGCGTTTTTCTCGAAACAGCATTTTTCGAATTTGCTGGAGTGATTACTCGGAGACAAATGATCCGATCGCTATCAATTTTTTTTTGCATCTCCTCTATATAGTTCTCCATACGACGACCCTCCAGTTTTTTGATCTGATCAAAAATCGAATTTTGGCAGACCAAAAACGACCAAAATTTTGGGAAAAATTTAACTTTTTTTTTCAACATGCCGCCATTTTGTCAATTTTTGATTTTTTTTTCGCCCGAGGGTCATCGAACAGACAATATATTTTAGTTTAACGAGAATTTTTTTTTTAAGTTTTATCAACGGAGAAGGCTGCAATCACTCCAGCAGTGGAGGATCTTTTTTTTGGCGCCGCCGGAGATCGCGTGTCATTTCAAAAATATTCAATATTTTATTTCAAAAATTTTACTGTGTATTCTCAAAACATGTGTAAATATACCCTCAAAATTTTAAATAGATGGATTCACTAGTGTTTTTTTTTTTAATTCCCAAAAATGGCCTTTTTTTAGGTTGTCACACTAGGTGTGCCCCTTAAGTCTTTTGAAAGCGTTAGATAGTTTTTAAATTTTTATAACACGTACCCAAATTACGTGATCTGTTTATGTGGAGACGAGGGTCTTGAAAATGTCCCGCTTGGTTTCGCCATGGAGGTCGGTCTAAGTTTTAGTCAGGTAGTCAATAATATTCGGTTCAAAGAAATAATGAAGTTTTTTTTTCATTTATTGGTTCCACAAATGTCCAAACTTTTCTAAAAGTTTAAAAAATTGGGTCATTTTCTTTTTTAAATTTTTGTTTTTATCGCCTCGTGCGCCTGAATGCTAAATCTATGAATACATAGATAAGGCATAAAGTTTGTAATTTTTTTGTTATTTAAATCGGACATATTTTATTTATTTATTTTTATACAAATGAATTCATTTAGGACTAATTGTTAAATTGGGAAATTTTGTTCATTGTAATTTTTGTTTTTAAAAGCTTAGTGCGCCCGCATGGTAAATCAGCCCTGAAGCATATTATCGATACCCACATAAAGCGCAAAAGTTAGTTAGTAAATTTTTTTATTCTTTAAACAACATATTTTCATAAAGAGATTTTTTTTTAGCAATAGTCGTTAAATTGGATTTTTTTGTGCGCCATATAGTAAGTCCGCCCCTGAAAAACAATATCGCTACTCAGGTAAAACGTAAAAGTTAGTTGGTAACTTTTTTATTTATTTTTTTTCACATCAGTGCTTTGTATTTTTTAGCACTAATCATTAAATTTTATTTTTTTAACGCCAAGTTCGCCTTTATAATGAGTCCTCTCCTGAAAACATTATCTATTAATAGGTAAAGCATAAAAGTTGGAAACTTTTTATTTTGTTTAAGCCAAGCGTATTTTATGTAACTTATTTTTCATAAAGAAAAAGTTTATAGATTTTTTTAGCACTAATCGTTAAATTGGCTTTTTTTAATTTTGGCTTTGTAAAGACAAGTGAGCTTAGTATATTGAAAGCTCACGATAGTTAGTAGTTTTTTTTTGTTTAGCTGTACATAATTTCGTGATTTATTTTTTATATTTATGATTTAGGTTTCAAGGGAAACTTGCTATTCAATTTTTATATTTTTTAATTATTATTATTTATTAAATTTACCTATATCGAACAACAGACCGATTGTAAAATAAGATAAATTTACATAAATAGATAATACTTTTTTAAAGGAATTTTTTTCAACCTTAATTGCAAAACTGGGAGCTATACTATCAATAGCTATATTATTAAAAACATTTCAGGTTAAGAGTGTCTGAACAAAAATTAATTTCAGTACATCAATTCCATATTCCACTTAAGAAAAAAATGCACACAAATTATGACATTTTTATACATAGCACCCAAGTTCCCAAGAAATTTTAATGTTATTTCACGCCTGGACAGCTTACGAAGAGAAAAAGAAAGAAATGTCCTTGTCACTTAAAAGATTGTAAGCCGTCAAATTTTATTTGAAAAATGGAAAGCCATATCAAAAGTAATGGAACACTCTGACACTGACCAAGTTAAATGCTCTCAACTGCTTTGATCTTTGTGAAACTGTTGACCCGAGGACCGACCTCAGACAGATGGTCACGCCAAAATGCTTTACAAGAGTCCTCCTGCTGCGCGTTTCCTTCAAGGTGTTAAGCACAAAATAATTTTTTGGCAGCAAATAAAAATGCTCCTTTGCCCTGCAGTGTATAAAAAGGACTATCAGCGTCATATAAACGAAAAAAGAAATATTGTAAACTGTGAAATGGTTTTTTGAATGTGCAACGGAGTGTTGATGTCGGCAAGTGTTTGAGAAAGTATTTAACAGAAATAAAAATGAAAAAAGATATATATAGTACATAGTCTATAAAGCTGCAAATAAGAAGCAGAAAAACAAAGGCAGCCAGCCGCAGCAGCCGCCATTTTGCAACAAAAGGCAAAAGCCTCAGAAAACTGTCTGAGCATCCTAGTGGAACACTGCGATGGTGTGTGTATGTGTGTGGAAGAAGTTATTACCCTCGACTGGAAAATTTTTATAATGTGTACAATATTTCCCAAGCTTATGCACTGAAAAAATAAATTGTGAATTTTTAATTAGAACGACAATGGGACAAAATCGCCAAAAGAAAGAAAAAAATTTTAATTTTAACATTTAGTAAATAAAAAGTTTTGTACCAAAGAATTTGTCTCTAAAATCACTTTATCAGATTTTAACTACATACAAAATATTATAGAATACTCGCAGAACTTAAAAAGAATTTGACTCTTGGGAAAATTTTTGATATAAAAACCAAAATAAATAGATCTTCGCTCCATATAATATATTAGCGCATACTTCTATAAACCTGAAACATTTAGTTCTCGAGAGAAATTTGTCTTTTGGAAATGATTTCTACATAAAACAAGATCTTAGCTTCATCTGAAACGCTAAGTTTCAGCCAAGGACCTCGAGGAAATAGTAGCTTCCGACCCCAGTATACAAGTAGAACTCAAAAACGCTAAGTTCTAGACAAGTACCTCGAGAGAAAAGAAGCTTCGATCCAAAGGCTCAAATTCTTTTTTCGTAAAAATTAAAATTAATTTATGCATAGAAAAAAATATTTTACCTCAAGGTATTTTTACGTCTAACGTGCCCTTTAGTGAACTTCTGGTACTCCGAAAACGAAATTAGCTCGCAAAAGATATTTTTTGAAGCGGTGTCTGACGATGTCTTGTATATGTGTTTTCGTCTAGTCAAATTCCCAAAATACTATAGATTTCAAATAAACTGCACCCTCATACATTACACAGATTTTCGGCCAGCCCGAAAAAGTTTTTTAATACTTAAAAACAACATTGTAACTGAAACTTGCTTCGTTACAGCTTAAAAGCTTTAAGTCCGGAAAGTGCATGCTAATCGGATATCCTGCACCCATTCTGTTCCCATCCTGCCAACAGGTTGCATAAGGATAAAGAAAAAAAGCGCAGGAGTTACTCACAGCACTGACAATTAGTTCATAAAAAATTTAACTCAGAGATTTGTGCAAAAAAAATTTCCTCATCTTTTAGTAATTCACTGTTTTTAAATGAAATGAATCCACGTGAATTCAACAATTTGTTGCTCAGTCTATTTCAAGCGATTTCTTATTTGGCACAGTCAGCACTTTCAATATTGTTACAAGGTGTTCCATCACCATCAATCTCAATGTCATAATCCCCCGAAAGAAACAATGTGTTTACATACAGACAGTGACGGATTAAATTTGTGGGGCGCCCAAGGGCCGGCTGCATGGAGCTGGCGGGGCTTTAACGAGTGAGAAGGCTTTAATAATCGCTTCAACATGTCTTAGCTCCTTCTTAATTTCAATTTTTTCCATGATGATTCGGAATGATCACCACAATACATCCTGGAGATACTCTCTCTTTCAAAACCACATGTTCTCCAGATACTTTTATATTTTGTGGGCGCCCAAGGGCCGGCTGCATGGAGCTGGCGGGGCTTCAATTTTGAGGGAATGCTTTAATATTTCCTTCGTATATGTTCTTAGCTCTCTCTTAACACGTATTTCTTTCATGAAGAAACGAAATGAACTCCACAATATATCTTGGAAACAATCTCACTTCCAAAAACCACATCTTCTTTAAATATTTGTGTGTTTTTGACTCTTCACGTCTTTAAGCCCTTTGTTGGGCACTTTACCTCAACTAACCTCCTGCCTTAATCCGCACCTGTAATCACTTCAATTGTAACCGAAGCTTTTCTAACTCCTGCCATTGAGCAACTATTGACCCAGGCGTAATTTTATTATTTTAGCCATTTTGTTTTATTTTTTTGTTCTTCCAAAAATGCTTACAAATGAATACCAAGCAGAAATTGTATATCCCTCGAATTATTATTTTTATTATTCTCCATACACAAATTCAACTTTATCACTCGCCAGCACACAAAAAAAAAAATACCAAGAAGAAGAAAAACTGTACAGAAACTTTTCATATTAACTCTAATTGGATTTCGTTGTGATTCAACTTTTGGTGTCCGTTTTCAAAGCTTTTCACATCGAGTTAGGTACACAGACAGTTACAAGAAGTAAACAACACTTAATCAGGGGCATATAAAATTAATTTTCCCTAAATCAGCCTTCCACTTTAAGATTTAATACTAAAAGATGTTAAATTATTAATAGACATCTAAATACAAAATTAAATATTTACTTTTTCTAAAGATTTTAATTTGTGCTTTCTGCTTAATTGCTAGGGTCAAGCAATTTTGTGATAATTTTTGAGACTTTTTGGAAGCGAAACATAAATCTTACCCAAAAAAAGTTTGGTCTTCTGCTTTTTTGCACTTTGTAGCAAAAAGTTACAAGTTTAAAATGTTGTGCAGAGCACCTAGAAAAAAAATGAGTTACAACCCACTGAGGGGGTCAGGATGAAAAAAGTTGTTTGGGTTGTCCATTTTTGCGTCTCTCCTAGAGTTAATCTATTTATCTATCTATCCTTCCGTAAGTCCGTTTTAGCTGATTATCAAAGATTTTGTCTTAAGTGGAAGCATTGAATAGTTGATTGGCTTTCATGGTAAAAGTTTCTAGAAACTTTTATTTTTCAGTATACAACCAACGCAGTGCTCAAAATACTCTACAGGAATGTCGAAATATGTCAAATTTAAGAACTGGATAGGATATATTATAATTCGATTAATATTAGTACAGAACTTTGTGCATTATATGTCTCTGTAATAAAGAAAGATATTTGACGTCATCGTGATCATCGTCAACATTTATTTTTCACCTACATTCGTGCTCTCTAAAAGAATGCAATTTTTGTCGAAACAACTGCTGAAAAGGAAACTATTCAACTTAGTACAAAAAAATTAAAATTTGTCACAAAAATATAAAATATTTCAAGTCTATTGGGATAAAATAGATAAAGTCTTTATAAAAAGAAAAAAAAGACACCGCCGTTCGGATTCGGCTGTAACTTGCAGGTCCCTATTCAGTTCGAACACTTATGACCCTCCCAGGGTTCAGTCAGGGAATTATTATTAAGGGAATACCATCCAGTTATCCTCAAAAGCTTTATACTCTTTAATTCCAAACATTTAAAAAAAAATACAATAGTTACGCTCAATAAATTTTTAAAATAACATTAAAATCCGATGAAAATTGTGAAATTTAGAAGACAATAATATAGAAGACTGTATATATAAAGGGTGATTCATTAAGACCTTTTTTTTCAATAGGGATTTTCGTGTGGATCACGCGTGATCCATGACAGCTGTCAAAGGCAAAGTTGTTCAGTATTCATTGGCAAATCATTATGGAAAGCCGAATGACCTTCCTGCACGTCGCCGTTTTAGTGAATGGGCTCTTGGTAAGATCGATGAAAATCCGTTGTTTTCGACCAAAATTTTGTTCAGTGATGAGGCCCACTTTTGTCTCCACGGTTTCGTGAATAAGCAAAATCGCCGTATTTGGGGAGAAGATCAACCCGAAGAGGTTCACCAGCTGCTATTATATCCAAGAAAAACAACGGTTTGGTGCGGTCTGTGGGCTGGTGGCCAATGATTGTCCGTATTTTTTTAAAAATGAGCAAGGTGCGAACGTTACCATCAATGGCGCACGTTATCGGACCATGTTAACGGACTTTTTGCTGTCTGAAATTGTTGCCCGTGATCTCGACGACATTTGGTTCCAACAGGATGACGCTCCGGTTCACATTGCCAATGAAACAATGGCTCTATTGCGAGGTCAATTTGGTGAGAGATTAATTTCACGTACGGGACCCGTACCTTGGCCGCCAAGATCGTGCGATATCACACCGCTCGACTTTTTCTTTGGGGTTATGTAAAGTCAAAACTTTACGTGGACAAACCAGCAATGATTGAGGCCTTGGAAGCCAACATTACTCGTGCTATTGGCCAAATACCAGTGGAAATGCTTGAACGAGTCATGGCAAATTGGACCTTCAGGATGGACCATTTAAAACGCAGTTGCGGCCAACATTTGAACTAGATTATTTTTAAAAAAGTAATGCCATAAAATATCCTTTTGAAATCATAAATAAAGATCCCATCATTCCTTTAAAATTTGGATTTGCCAAATCATTAAAAAAAAAAGGTCTTAATGAATCACCCGTTATTGTATATATTTTTTTTTAGTAGGGTGTCTCGTTTTTAGCCAACCTTATTTTATATTAATTTTAGAAGAAGTTTGCCAGTATTTACACAACTCATACAATTATAAGTCCGTATTTTTTTTAAAGATATTTAAAATCCTTAAGCAGACTTATACGAATATAAATCCTTATTATTTTTAAAGATAATATTCAGTTAAGAAAATATTTAATATTCTTACGAATTAAAGTCTTTATCTTTTTAAACATGATAATCACTTCTTTTCGAATATACAAATATATAGTAAATCGGTATATTTTTTAAAGTTGATAATCATTTCTTTTCAAGAAAGTGTTTCCTTGAGAAAGGGTTCCTTTCTTTTTTTTGGAAAACTTATGTTTCGATCTCTTAGCAGAGCTCTGCACAAAAAACTATGGATTTAATGAAATTAATTTTGGGATGAAAATGGAAGTCAAATGTCATAAAAATATTTATACTGCTCTAAGTCATTATCATCATCGATTAAATAGAACATACAAAATTTTATGAACCGAATACGAAGCGGAAGTGTTGAAACAAAATCTTCCAAGATCCCAAAAAAAACCCATAAAACAAGGGATTTTTTTTAATCATCTTCGAAAAAACGACTAATTTCGTAAAAAAGTTTTGTAGGTATTAAAAGTAATTAAAAAAAATCTATTTTCTGATTTAAAGCTTAAACTAAGGATTTCAATGACACTTTTTGGGTATACTGAACCTGAATCTGAGAACTGGTTTCTAACATAACCTCAAAAAAAAGATGTGTATGAACGCTGAACTAAAATGAGATTTAGCGTTTCAGACTCCAATAACATAAAAACAAATTATATAGTTGTTGCAGCATCTAAGGCCTGCTGAGATTTTTTTAGCCTCATTTTCAGTTACGGCAATTAAAAAATCTATATACGTAGGTGTATACATATATATGTATAAAAAATTTCTATATTTTGTCAAATATTTTACTGTCAGAGACATAATAAAAAATTTGCTTAAGGTTCATCCAAAATTTGCTAAGCCTAATTTTTGGCATTAGAACTTGGAGCCATAATTTACTTCGTGAAATGAAATCTTTTTTTGGTGTTGCCATTATGTAGCAAATATTTGAGCAAATATTTTGTTTGCTCACGCAGAAAATCGATATGAGCAAATAACAAATATTTTGATATTTTGCCTTTTTTTTGCAACATTTTAAAAAACCAAGTTTTTGCTTTAAAGAGCGTTAGACTAAAACGTTAAATATAATACTTTTAGTTATCATTATCTCTCTATAAATGACAAACATACAAATTGATGTATAATAAAGTACCCAAATTCGACAGTGATGTAGAAACCCAAGAAAAAATTCAGCAAGAAACATACTAAACGTATTGAACTTTAGACCTGATAAAAGATTTTATATTAATGAAAATGAATATATTACATAAATAAAACATATATTACAATATATTACATAAATAAATATAAATTATAATAAATTTTAATCTATGCTTTAAAAAATTTTGCATTTCAACAAATATCAGTTTTAACGAGTTGCGAATCAGAAGCAATAAGAAATAGAAGTGTAGTGTACTTGCTCAAAACAGTTACGAATTATAAGCAAAAATTAGTAAAATCGCGCTTTGAAATATGTAATTTCAGTGACGAATCCGGAAAGGTCCAAACGTTTGAGAAAAGAGATGAAAGTCTCTAGCATTCTCTTATATATATTTACTTCGAAATGAAGAACCCCAAGAACAAATCTTAGATCCGCACCTGATAAATTTATTTGTTTTATAAACATATGGCGGCTTGTAAATCTAAAAGCCTGTTTTTGAAAAATTTTGTTTTTAATACCATAATTTTTATTTGCGAACGTTAAACTATTAAGAGCTCTTATTGTAAAGTTAAGACGGAAAATTTTCATGGTTAGTAGAGATAGGACAGACGCTACAAAGCTCAGTCCATTCCTGGCTGTTCTGAAAATTAGTCAGCAGGGTTGAAAGTTTTTTATTATGATTTTGAAGCTCAACATTATGTCTGTTTTCAAGTATTACGATTCACAGATCTCTCACGCCTTAAAATCCGCTCTCGACCCTTTTGCATATTCACTGATGATCACAAGACCAAACGTTTTTGTTTAACTTCAATATATTTTTTAGCCTAATCTGACCCAAAAAAAAAAAAAATAACTAATTCGAATAAACTTAGAGATGGAACCGACGCAAGAAAGTTTGATCCATTTCTGGCTGTCCCGAAGCGGAGTCTCCAAAGAACTGAAAAAATATCGGATTCAGCTTTCTAAATTTCTTCTAAATTGCTTTTATTCTAATTTGAAGCTCAAAACTTTAAGATCCACTCCTGTCCCTCTTTCAGTTTAACCGATGATCACTAGACCAAACGTTTTCGTTTAAGTTCCACATATTTTCTTAGCCTTATCCGAGCCAAAAAACTAATTCGAAGCCCTAATTCTCTCAGTGTAACTGTCGTATGCATACCCATATACATTTGTAGACTGCGCTTGGGATAGGAAGTCTTTACGTATACTTGATATTGGTTGCTTACTTCTCGTAGTGCCAACAATGTTGTTAAATTTTATGGTTCCACAGGTAGCGGGTGTTGTTTCTGTTGGTTGATGTTGTTGTTCCTGCTCATGTTATGTTTCATCATGATGCTGCTGTTGTTCCTCCCGCTACCTGCTGCTGGGGAGGATGCAGAGCACTCGGTCTTTATCGAGCCGTGCACAATGCGTTTTGATTGATGTTGTAGCTGCTTCCGGTTTCTTTGCCTGCAATCAATTTAAATGCGCCGTTGTGCATTGTAAACTTGAATGTTTAAATCGTTAAAGTTGATCCAACCGGCAAAAATAGAAATACGAAGCCATACAAAATTGGGTTATTGGTGACTATGGTGTACTGAAATGGATAGCTTGCCATAATGTATAACCATTAATCATGTTTAAAGTTTGAGTTTTTGAAATATGCGAACTAATCTATAAACGTGTTGCATAGGTATCAAAAGACATGAAATGTTACTTATGGGAGTTTTTCGTTTATGAATGAACGAAGTTTTTGGGAATATTTATGAACAGTTTGTGGCAACTTCTTGTACCATTTAGGAAGTTACTATTAGAGTTTGGTATAACTCAGAAAAAGGACATTGTAAGCAGTATATTAGAAGTCAAGCCAGCACTTATAGTAAATGCATTAATTTTCATATTTGTGGCTTTATTTAGTTATTACTTCCTAAGGCTTGTTTAATGCTTGGATATAATAGCAGGAGATTATTATCTTTACATGCATTAATGTAGTTTGAATTATGCCATTATCTGAAATTGTTTCAGTACAGCTTAACTATATATACCTAAAATACACATAATGTGAAAATATTGACCTTTGTTGTATAGCCTAGACTAAAATAAACTCTATGCGGTTGTGGCTACAAATCACGCAATGTGAATTTATAAAATCCTGGAACAGTTAGGCCTCGTTTGCCAGACAGCCGAGTACGTTGCACCCTTTTGCTGCCCCAAAAAAAAGTTTTATATCTGCTGAAGAAGGATGTGTTGAGAATGTTTGGCGAGAGAGATATCTTGGAAACTCTTTAACTATCTTGTTTATGCCAAAAACAAACATAGGGCCTTACCATTATTTTCATTTTAAAATTCATGACAGATTTTTAAAGCTGTTAAAGACTTTTATAACAAATCCAGGAGACTTCTATTGGCTTACAATCTGGCTTAAAAAATATCTGGCTCAGGGGGTGCGATTGTTGTTTGGCTTAAAAAATTATATAAGCCGCATATCTGCATTACCCAAATAAAGTTTTGGCTTAAATAAATTCAAATAACGTATATAAATCATTTATATTAGAGACGGTTTGGTCAGAGGGCCCAGGATGACGATAAAATTAGGTTCCAAATACAATTTTTTTTTTTTAATCCCGCCTTAAGGTGAAGATATCTTAGATAGGTGCCACAGAGGTACCCATCAGTAGAGCAAATTACGGTTCGTAAAATTTCCAAAGCGTGCAAAAAAAAAATCAAATCCGATATGCGGTTTACTCCAAAAGATATTTCTTTGCCTTTGGTTACGATGTATTTATAAATAAACAAAAGTCGAATTTTTCACTAAACACGTTTTTTTGACCGATTGGTCGTTTAGGATATATGATATAGTCACCCGATTTTCAAATTTGCACATTGATGGGAAACTTTTAGACGGCCTTCCCCACATTTCCATATCATATCCTTATTAACAATCGAGTTATGCCCTAAATCGAGCGGTCCTATTGAAATTATATGATAAAGTCAACCAATTTTGAACAATTTAGTATAGTGCTCCGTATCTCTAAAATACTTTGGAATGTCATATTTCCATATATATATATATTGATAGGTTAAGTTAAGTAATATTTAAGGGCTTAGCGAGGTGGGGGTGTGGGGGTGTGACACCCCCCCAAACATCCATCAGTTGGCAAATCTCGGATATTTCACGCAATATTCGAGAAATAAAAACTCAGAATCGGTTATTTGTCGGTAGTTTAATGAATCGAGTCGGCATTTTGAGGCTCATCACCCCCCCCCCCCACGTTCAACGCTCTCGCTTCGCCACTGGTTATATTGTATGGGCAGCTCGGATCGTGACTGAGATCACACAAATACCATGAGGTCCATTGTGTTGTCTAATTGAAAGAAGGGAAGGAAAGGAATTGCAGAAAGGGAGGGATTGTGGAGGAGCATCAAAAACTGTAGATCCTTAATCGCCTAAGTCTTTCATATTTCAGAACTATTTTGAGGATTCGACGAAAGCAGCCAGATCCGCTCAGATCCTCAAAGAATGATTTACCCAGAAACTGGGTTCGTCTTCTAAGAAGCGCCGGGCAGTCGCATAGCAGGTGTTGGATGCTTTCTGTCTTTTCCTCATCTGTGCAGCTGCGGCAGAAATCGTGATAGGGAACAAGTAAACTCTCAGCCAAATTGCCTATGGAGCAGTGCCCCGTAACAACGCCTACCACCATCCTAGTTCTGTTTTTATGGAAGCGCAGCAGTTTCAGATGTTCGCTTTGGATCATATCTCGGCCATAGTGCTCGGGAGACTCGACAACTTCATAAACAAAAAAATTACCCATTTAAATTTTTGGGGTCTCTCGAAGTCGGCTGAGATACCCCTATGGGAGCTAAATAATATAACCCCAATATCAGAAAAAAAATCATCAACTTGTCTCCTATGCTATAAAAATGGATCTAATCTGAAAGTTAGATTGCTGTAGCTCTTACCATCTCTGAGATCTACGCGTTTTTACGGACAGAAAGGCGGACATCGGTATATCGAATTCTCTACTCACCCTGATCAAACTTTAAGTAACTTTGTGGGGTCTCCGAAATCGCGTTCTGTATGTTACATATATTTTCTTCTTGCATAAACCTATTATACCTTTTTTACCATCAGGTACAGGGTATAAAAATTAAATTATTTATTATATTTAGTTATATAGGGTGGGCCATGTGTTGTTATGGTTTGTTATGGTTTGTTATGGTATTGTTATGGTTGTTAAACACTCATATTTCGAAACACACCCGTCCAAGTTCGAAAAATGTCAGGTTTAAGATGGTCGTTCTGTGAAAAAAAAAATAGTAGAGTCCAGAGTCGATGAAGCGCTGGACACATCGACGTGCTAGGACCACTTTGCGTCGAATTTTGGAAGCGTATCTGCATATACCTGGTACCAAGATTCAAAAAAAAAAATTTAAGCCCATTATCTTCAGGATAATTTGTCCAATAGAGAACAGCCAAATAAGTTTTCGTCAAAAAAGTCATCGAAAATGGCGATGTGCGAAAAAGGACGTGTAGAGCCGCCGTGTTGGCTATTTGGGCGGTATAATTTTTAACCTTAATGTCTAGTTTTAATTTTGCATTTGGTATGTAGATTTGCCACATCTTGTTGGAAAATATACGAATATAAGGCAATTAACAAACTAACCAACAGATGGCTTACCCTATATATATTATGGGACCAATCTAGTATCAATCATAATCTAGCAATTATAAGGTTACGCAATTCACCGACCCTGTATCTAAAATTTAAAGAATACGTTCAATTTTGTATGGTAGCTATATGAATTAATGGAACGATTTTGATCAAACTTAAAGCAAAAAAAAACCACTTGAAATTAAATCCTTTACTCATTTCTCTTTTCAATAGAGAGCAGAGGCTCTATTTTTATTTATTTTTTATGATCAGACGGATTATGATCAATCATTAAGCAAATAAAAGAACTGATAGGAAACACATAAAAACATTTGTGTAAAATTTTATCAAAATTGGTACACTAATTTATATGGCTGTCATACGAAAATTGAACCAGTTTTCTGCTACGCACTCACGCACTTCTCACATCATCAATAAAGTTTATTAAAATTAATGTACTCAGAGACTTCCAAAAACCGCATTAAATTGAATCGTTATAAAGCCCTTAAACGCCCCTGTGGGCCGCCCACACATTTTATTCCGCACCTGATTGATTTTTGCTTTTTAAAGGGCACATAAACTTCGTTAGCTTGTTTTTATCTTACGGCCCCTATCCCCAAAAGCCAACATCAATCAATCAATTGAAAGGGTTTTTTGGCCTAGGCACATGATTACCATCCCATTAAAAGGTGCACGCGACGACAGACTCGATTTCGTTTCAAAGTCAAAGGCCTTGTCTAGTCAGTGACCCAAAAAGTAGAGAAATTTTCTTTCACCTTTTCGTCGTGTGTCTCTTTTCATTTATTGTGGGAAAGGATTCAATTCACCAAAAACCAGTAGTAATTGCGGTTTGCAATCAGAGCTTATTATGTTCAATTATAAAATTGATTTTTCAAAGCACTTTTGAGGTTTTCGGACTCTACACAGCAATTTAAAGCATTTGTTAATTTAAATCATCCAATCAATTGGAACTTATTGCGATGACAATTTTAATTTTAAGTGCATTTGGGCAGAGGATTGTATTGTGTGTGGAGGAATTGTATTGGAATTCAAGTGCCCACAAATTTGTGGGTTTCCAAGCAGGTAGAAACTAAAATGGGTTAAGGTAGAAGTATCTGAAATCGGTTTATTAGGAGAAACTTTTTCACTTTGTCATATTCTAACCCGAAATGGTTATTTCAGAAAAAAGTTTTGTAAAGGTAGAAGTATCTCAAATCGGTTTATTAGGAGAAACTTTTTCACTTTGTCATATTCTGAAACGAAATGGTTATTTCCTAAAAAAGTTTTGTAAATGTTAGGATCCGAAATAGTTATTTCCCAGAAAGTATTGTAAAATTTAGGATTTTAAGTTTAAACTGATCAAATTTAGAGCTTGGGCTTGTGGTAAATATTTTCAAAAAAAAAATCAACAATTATAAAACATTTTAGCATATCAAAATAATCTAAAAACTCAACAATTTTTCTAAATCTAAAAAACTCTCGATTTTATTCTTAGAAACTTTTGTAAGTGAATAAATGGAGCACCAAAATCTTATAGGTAAATTTACAACTATTGTAATCAAAGAATTAGCTCTTTACATAAAATTCTTATATTGAAATTCTGCCTCTATTTTTCACTTTTTTTACAATACGATTTGGCAAAAGTTTTCCTTAAAATAACTGCTCATGTACTTCAGCATTCAAGTGAACTTTGTCTCGAGTTAAAGTCTTTCATTTGCAGTCCTTTTAAGGACGCTTTTGTTCCAAAATACAAGCAACCTCGAACTATGAACTCACAAATGGAGCTTGGCGAGAAATTTCTGCCATTTGCAGTTCTTTAAAAAAAATTAAATTTGCTGACATCTTGTTTTTTTTTTAGAACAAGTTATTTTCTAAAATATGAATGCAGCTCTGGGTTTTTTTATTTTACCTCATTTCTATTATATCAAATTTGCTTTGCAAACTTGATAAGACTTGACAATGCTCAATATAACTTTAGACATTTTAAGAGCTTGACAATCCGATGGAAAACTTGTGTGGTGGAAAATTTGTGTTGTTTGTTAGTTCCAGAGCAGAATTGAATTATGAGCGCAGGGACCCTGGCAAATGGCTTTAAAAATAGTTTTAAAAAAGTTTTGTCATGTGAAAAATGTTTTATAAGAAATGAGGCGTTGCTTAAAGTGTTATTGTTTGTTAGTTCAAGGAACTACGCAGATAACGCGACAATAAGTTTAAAAAAAGTAAATTTTCAAAAAAGTTTTATGATGGAAATTTTTGTTAAAAAAGGAGCCCAAAAACGATGTTTATGTTCAAAAATTTGTCAAGCGCTACATCGTTTGTTTTTTGTTAGTGCCAGGGACGGATTGAAATATGGGCCACAAGGCCCCAGTACATGATGTCAACATTAGTTTGAGAATTTGAATGCTCATGAAAGTTTTGTACACAGATGTAAACAAAAATATTTTTCCAAGTGTTTTTTGTTTATTCAATCCAGGGACGGATTGAAGTATATGACAATGTGCGTATTCAAGTACAATTTGTAATTGAAAATTGTGGTTTAAAATTCGTTGATGGTCTACTACTTTATGCCAGAAACCAATTTGGCACTCTTCCGTTTTGGGGATGGACAGATTCATAAATGCACTCAACGACAGAATTTCTTCTTACTTTTAGTTTAATGCCTGAAGTATAATAACCGTCCATGCGCCGGAAAACGAATCCGTACACTTTATGCGATTTTCTTTTCTCCCTAATAATGCCAAAATAAAATTTTATATTCTTGAAACTAAATGTTTTGTTGTAAGAAGATTTAACACGAACTGGCAGAAAAGATTCAGTTAAGCATTTGAAAGTGAAATAATTTTAAAAAATTTTTTGATAATCTTGTATTCTATTTATGCTTATTTCAAGCTAGATATTTATTAAAAACTATTTTTAAATATTTTTTTCGGATAGGTGCGACAGAGTTGATCTGTTGCACAGAGAAAATTTAATTTTAATAAAATTTAATTTCAATGATTTTTATACCTCTGTACTCGTATGGTACCAAGGGATATTAAGTTTGTGCAAGCCGAAAATGTATGTAACATATAGAAGGAGACGTCGGAGACACCCCAAAGTTACCTAAAATATGATCAGGTGAATAGAGAAGTCGATATACCCATGTCCGTCTGTCCGTCCGTCCGTGTGAACGCCTAGATCTCAGAGATGGTAAGAGCTAGAGTTACCAAACTTTCACATTAGATCCCATATTATTCCAAAGGAGGCAAGTTTATTTTATATTTTTGATATCGGGGATAAATTATATAGCTCCCATGGGGGTGTTTGAGACGACCTCGACAAAAAAAGCGTTTCAGATGAATAATTCGTTTGTTTATGAAGATATCGTAACCAAATTTGGTATTCGAAAGTTTTTTATAGTTCCCAATCACTGTACCAAATTTGATCAAAATCGGTTGACTATATCATATACCTTCCATAGGACCGATCGGCCAAAATAACTTTTTAAAGAAAAATTCGCTATATTTCGTTTTTTAATAAAGATATCGTTGGCGTTTGGAAATTTTTTAGACCACTTAAACAATGTGCCAAATTTGAACAAAATCGGTTGACTATATCATATAGCTCCCATAGGTCCGATATTCAAAAAATCGATTTTTTAACAAAATTTGTTGTGTTTCGTTTGTTTGTTAAGATATTGGGACCAAATTTGACATTCGTGAGTATTTTATAGTTCCTAAGCACTGTACCAAATTTAATCCAAATCGTTTGACTAGATCATATAGCTCCCATAGGACCAATCGGTCCAAAAACACGTTTTTTATACAAAATTCGATGTGTTTTGTTTGTTTGCAAAGATATTTGAAATAAATTTGGCATTCATATCTTTTTTAAGGTATTTAAGCACTGTGTCAAATTTTATTGAAATCGGTTGACTATATCATATAGCTCCCATAGGAACAATCGGTCAAAAAAAAAATTTTTGCTTAAAAATTCTTCTGTTTTTGGTTTTTTGTGAAGAAATCTGACTTTATTACAAGCTAGTGGTAGGTATCCCAAAGTCGTCCGCGCCCGACTTTACTTCCGCCATTTTTTTAAATTAGTTTATTTTAAAAAACAAAAAAGTACTAGAAATATTGAAATGAAAATAAATATAAGCAATATAGAGGTACAGAGTTGCGACAACTGTGTTAAAGTTCTTTAGCTATTTTATATTAAACCTAATTAAATTCGCTTCAACACATCGAAATTTAGCAGAGAAATTAAGGGAAATTTATGATTTTATTGAAATTAGTGAGCCCGGCAGACGTTGTCCTGCCCAAACCTTTTGAATACCCTTAAAGTGTATAAACATCGTAAGATTCTCTAGTTAGCTTGTCTAGGCAATCTTAAGATTTTTGGATTAGTTGTCTTTCATGAGTCTCTAAAAAGCCGTATGGACGAACTTAAGTATTCTTAAGAGAACTCGCATCTGTAATAAATTCATGCCCCACAGAAACTACATTTCAACCCCTTTGCAACTATGCTTCTGTCTGCACTTAATGTCCAATACCCGATATTGAACAATTTTCTGCTATGCTATATTCAAGATATTCACAAAAATCTCACGAACCAATACACACAAACACATCGCAATAGTCTTAAACCTCCGTATTGGTAACCTCTAAAACACGAAAAATCAGATGTGAAATTCATCGACGCATTCATGAGAACACCCGTAACACGTAAAACATAAGTTTCTTTTATATATATGATAGCAAAGGAAAAAAATGCGAAGTTATCGACAACAAAAATTTTTGTTTTCCCTAGCAATCAAAAACGAAACCAAATAAAATTCATCGTTTTTATTTTCCGGAGCACGGCTGAATAATTTAGTAACAAATTCCTTCACTAAAAAATTTCGCAAATATTCAAGAAAATAATGAAAATAAATCGAAAGAAAAGTTTTTATGGAGCCTTATTAAATATAAAATTCTGTATTCTACATAAATCAAAGAAGAACATCGCTTGGTTTTTTCAAAACTTGATATAATAATGAGACGATCGAAAAAACATTTTAAAATAAATCGATAGAAGAATTTGTATAGAACCTTATTACATGCTACATTTTGTATTCAAAGAAAATGAATTTTGTAAGTCAAAGAAGAACATTCTAAGCTTCTACCTATAGATGGGTTTTTCAAAACTTGATTGACTTATGAGAAAAAGATCGACATAATATCATAATTAATAATAATAGTACGAGCTTACATTCTACGCTTATGCATGAATTTTTTAGAATTTGATTTAATAAAAAAAAATTTTTTTTTCATAGTTCTATTATTATAAGAATTTTTTGGAATTTTTGAAAAAACTCGTTTCATATCCTTCATGACCAAGGGGACTGAAAAAAATTATTTTAAACTGTTTTTTGGTTTCGTGATGAAGTCTGATCGGTCAAAATCGTTCAGACCCCGTGCGCCCCTGCTGACACTTATTGACGAGGACGCAGTGAAGGATTCGTGTAGCGGTCACATACGTGATTTTTATGTCAAAACCAAAAAGACTGTTTAATAGTTCAATAATGAATGATAATAGATAGCACAAAAACTGCTCCGGTCGCAAATCATTTGTACTTCTTTAGTAATAAATTTTTGAATATAGCGCTCGGAAATGAGGTATTACATAGATAGGACCCCCTTAATTTTGCCGAGTCTAGAATGTGATATACTCCGCGAACTCGATTTCGACTGTATTTATTCTAAAAATGCAAATTTCAAATTTAAAGCATTTTTAATTAGTTGCTTATAGAATTAAATAAAAATATCAAAAAAATATGTGTTTAATCCAAAATTTCACCCTCTGGCTCTTATCTTAAGTCCGCCATTTTAAAATTTTCTAATTCTAGCCCCAGATTCGTATTCAATGATACCAAAAACCCATATTTGCTGATTTTTTTTCTGTTTTCGGCGGTCATCTTGGATTTGTCATTTCAAGATTTAGAAAAACTTATGTGGTACTTATAATCAGCTATTTCAAAATTATCAGAATAGTATATAACAGGGCTTAATATTATGCTTTTTGAGAATAAGATAAAAAATAGTGATGAAATTATGGAGTTACTTTGCCTTGAGCAGCCTCGATAGCCCAGTGCTAGACTAGCATCCCAGGGGTTTTGGGTTCGAATCCCACGTAAAGCATAGTCCTGCACTTTCTACTTTTCCTTTATCCCCAATTTTTCCTGTCTATTCAATATCCTTATCACTTACTCCCATTAACGGTATCACATAGGGCCTGTTCATGGCCTAAGTGAGTTGGGACGCTAAGTTCCAATTGCCGCCTTCACCTACCCTACCTATCTACTTTGCTTTGACGGCCATTGTAACTCCGCAATGTTGAAATATCAAAAATCACCGAACGGTTTTAAAAAGTAGATGATAAGAAAAAGTTAATTTATGGAATTGTGAGTGGGTTGGCTGCTTTGAGAGAGAATCCCCTACCTCTCTAAAATTTACATTTCGGACAGATTGTTTTTAACATTAATTTCAAATTTGTTATTGTCCATAACTATTTATAATTCCCTCAATTTGTTCGATAAATTCAGCTAATTCCCTTACTTTTTTTCTCATATATACCTTATTGTTACAGTTGAGAGGCTTCTAGTGAACCAAAATACGTAATTCATTTTTTTTAAATTCATTTTTAATTAAAATCATTAATAAAAATCGCATTATAATTAAATCTCCATTAATCTGCACGTAATCGTGTTAGCGCCCTCATTTACGCCGACCCTTATGCCCCCACATGCTTTTAGTCCACCCCTGGCTACTCCCAAAACTAAACATAACATTTCAACTGTATATTTATTCATTGTACCATATTTTAGTTGTTTGTTGTTACAACGTGAACTCAGTTTAACTTTAAAGCACCAAAAAAAAAAAGAACTTTGAAGTGCAAACAGAATGCCTTTTACCTTTTACTATTGGCCTGCTCTTTCTGTGTGTTTACCTGAAAATTCCATTCCATTCAATGGGAATTTTACCTGCTTTACTCTTTAAGCTCAATAAAATTCCGGCAAATTTTTATGCGCAGATCTTTGCTCTATTTTTTGATAGTTTTTGTTTTCTTTGTTTTTTTCATGGAATATTTGCAATTTTCATTTGTGCGCTCGTAGCTCAAAAAAAGCAATTTTAATTTGCAGCTGCTATTAATAACCAAAAATGAATAATAAAATTTTTCGTCTATTCTTAAAAATATTATTTTTTGTTAGTTTGTTTGTTAGCAAACTTAAACGAGCCAGCCAAATAACGCATTTTAGTTTTTCACTGCAGCCCAAAAGTATGCAATTGCATTTTGACTAAAAAGCAGACGCTGGACTGTCAAACTGTAATTGCTTTAAAACTTTATTCAGCCAAATAACGTACGAGGTGTGTTCAAACAGTAAGGTGACTTTGTATTTTTAAGAAAAAATATTTATTCATCAATATTTATGTTGTCCCTTTCAAAGTAATCCCCCTCAGATACAATACACTCCTGCCAACGGTTTTTCCAATCCTCAAAGCACTTCTCATAAGCACTTTTCGGTATAGCCTTGAGCTCTTCCAGCGATGCAGTCTTTATCTCTTCAATCGTTGCAAGTCTCCGTCCTTTCATAGGTCTCTTTAGTTTTGGGAACAAGAAAAAGTCACATGGGGCATGATTGTGGTGTTGTTTTTGGCCAAAAAATCTCTCACAAGCAAAGATGAGTGAGCAGGGGCATTATCGTAGTGCAAAAGTCATGAATTGTTTTTCCACAATTCTGGACGTTTTCTTCGTATTGCTTCTCGCAAACGGCGCTTAACTTCCAGATAATACTGTGTATTGACCGTATGACCATATGGTAAGAACTCCTGATGCACCACGCCATGGTAATCGAAGAAAACAATGAGCAAAACTTTGAGATTTGATCGAGCTTGGCGTGCTTTTTTCGGTCTTGGCTCTTCTGGCCGCTTCCATTGGGACGATTGGGCTTTGGTTTCGATATCATAACCATATACCCATGATTCGTCACCAGTTATGACCCTTTTAAGTAAATCTGGGTCGACGTTGGCGTCATTCAACTGCTCTTGAGCGATGCTCATGCGACGGTTCGATAATCGAAAATACGTTGTCCGCGCAATTTGAAAAGTCACATTACTTTGCGAACACACCTCGTATTTCTGTTTTTCACTGCAACCCAAAAGTATGCAATTGAATTTTGACTAAAACGCAGACGCTGCACTGTCAAACTGTAGTTGCTCTAAAACTTTATTCAGCCAAATAACGCATTTAAGTTTTTACTGCAGCCCAAAAGTATGCAATTGAATTTTGACTAAAAAGCAGACGCTGGACTGTCAAACTGTATGTAGCTGCTCTAAAACTTTATGCAAATTGAACTAGTTGTGCGCTGTTTTGTGGCCACACACAAATCTAATTACAAAATCCAAATTTCAAAGTGTGTGTGTGTGTGTGTGTATGAGAAATTGATTTGATTTATTTATTTATTGAATATTTATGTGCTTTTATGCATATATGTTCCCTACACTTACAGCTTTACACAACGCCAAGTTCGCCTCAATACCCATAGCTCGGGGAAATCAAATGGTAATAACAATAGCAACAACAACAACAACAACAAATGCCATACATCTAATATGGATGACACTGCCGAATTCAATGGAAACGCCTAAAAACCTCAAAATAATGTGCTCCAATTGAAGTGGCCAGCGCGGTTGACACCGAAACACGCACACACTGCACACAACAACACCCACACACACTCACGCACACACACCGCACACACGCACACTTAAACCGTGTTGCCGCACACACTCACGCAGAGTCGGCTTAGTACTTGTACAATGGTCATCCAGTGCACATGTGATTGCAATTGCAGCGATAGAGACGCCACAACAACCCATACCAATACCAAAACCAATACCATCTCCTCTCTAATCACATGTAACGGCATTGGATTCGGCTTGAGTCTCACTAAACCAAGCCCACGCACGCCCAGCTCTGGCGATGATATGGAGTATAAGCAATCGTACTATTATCGCCGCCTCTCGAATACCTCCTCAGCATTATACGGCAGTTGCCCACAGCTCCATCTGCAGCAGCAGCACCAGCAAACATTTGGCGCTCCTAGCTATCATACAAACTTACGGCCGGAGACGCATCACGCCGCTGTGCGTCCGTACTCCAGCTTGGTACGTCCCAAGCACAGAAGTCCCGTGCTTTGCAATAAATGCGCGCTGTGACGAAGATACAATCTCAGTTGTGAACATCCTAACGCCGGCAAGCCCATAACTAGCCCCAGGCCTAAAACCAAATCGAGTGGCAGCCTCGAGCTTGCCGCAGAGCATCGGCTGGCAAACGCCTCTTTGGCCTCCGCCGCCTGCAACAATACACAACGCTATCTGTGCGCCGAGTGTCGTTTCAATAATCAGCCTTTAGCCTGGTGGGTTTCATGTCCGCGTCTCTCCAATCTAGATACACAGCCCGATAGCAATACCAGCACTAAAAAGACGCTCGTCATGCAACAACAGACGCAACAACAAACACAGCCGCCGCCGCCGCCTACAACGGCGCAGCAGCAGCATCACTGCCATGGACCAACACTGCCACGTTTTCCCATTGATGGCAAACGTCATTGTGCAACTGTAGCCGACAATTTTGGCAGCTATGCCACATTGCCAGCCATGGAGCAGCAACAACCGCAATTTCATCAGCAACAATCGTATGCCCCTCCGCGCACACCGCTCTGTAGTCGTCATTGCGGCGGCATGACTGCAACGCAGCCTGTGCCGGCACAGCGTTGGTATGCGCCAAATCCAAATGGTTGTTGTTATATGTACAATGCAGCGCCACAATATGCGCCACCGCCTCCCTTGCCTATGCAGCCACAGCTATGTGTCTGCGATAATTGGTATCACCAGCAGCAGCAGCAGCAGCATCAGGAACATCACGAGCAGCGCAGCGGATTGACCGCACCGCCGCCACCCCGGCATAAGCCTTTGGTCAATGGAGCTGGCTGTTATTTTGGTAAGTAATTAAGCGGCGCCTTTGTGTATGCAACACTTAATTATGTTTCAATTGTTTTTGTGGCAGGTTACGACACGCATATCACAGATGAGGAGGATTCAGCATTTCCGGCACTGGCCGATCGTGAGTTTCATTTGCTGCATCGCAATATACCAGCGTTACGGCGTACAGGAGTGGATACGACGCGTATACGACAGGTAGGCCCAACAATTAGATATTGCTAGACAAATTGGAATACGTTGATTGCAATAAGAATTTAATGTGGGATATGAGAATTTAGATTATAGACAGTGGCGCCTCCAGAGGGTGATTTGGGGTCTTAGGTAGAAATGCAAAGGGCATCCTGGGATTCATTTCCCACTCAGAGTCAATGGAACACTTCTTCCTCCACAATAATCTTCCTGGTCTTCCCTCTAGTCAAAAATGGGTAGACCATGAAGACGCTTCTATCCCTTTTATCCCAGGGGAGAGATTATTATTATTATATACAGTGGCGCATCCAGAGGGTATATTGGGGTCTTGGGTAGAAATACAAAGAGCATCCTTGGATTCAAATCCCACTCTGAGTCAATGGGACTCTTCTTCCTCCACAATAATCTTTCTGGACTTCCCTCTAGTCAAAAAAGAAAAGGTCTGTCATATATGGGTAGACCATCTCTCTCCTTTTATCCCAGGGGAGAGAGATTTTTGGTCGAGAGACAAAGTATAAAGTGAAGAGTGGTAGTCATAAAAGACTCTTATCCTTCCACAACAATCTTCCCAGACTTAGCCTCCAGTCAAAGCAGGACAAATCTGTCATATATGGGTTAGACAAAAAAGAGACTTCTACCCCTTTTATTACAGGAGAACTATTTGTCGGAGAGAGACAAAATATAAAGTGACAGAGGGGTTGTCAGAAAAGACTCTTCTATCTTCCACAATGATCATCCCAGAACAGTCACATTTGAGTAGACAACAATGAGACTTCTACCCCTTATATCACATGGGAATGAGATAGTTGGAGAGAGATAAAGAGATACAGTGAAAACAGGTTAGTCTGAAATGACTCTACTTCTTTTCCAATAATCTCTCCCAGAACCGTCACAAAAGGAGAGTCTTGGGTAGATAAAATAGATTCGCTTTTCCCACAGAGGAACTAAGATACCTCGAGCCAGCAACAACACAAAAAGTGCAAGAAGGATAGTCAAAAAAGACATCCTAATCTTTCCAGACACAAAATGTGGGTAGACATGAAAGAGACTTCTACCCTCTCTTGTCACGAAGGAAACGACGACAGTTTGCTAGAGACATAAGCATCACACAGAAGAGGGGTTGCCAAAAAATACCCTTCTTCTTCCCCAAATAATATTTCCACAATAGTCACAAAAGGGGAGATTTGTCATATATACATAGGTAGGCAAGAAAGAGGCCTTTACGCCCTTTATCACAGGGAAATGAGATAGTTAGCGAGAGATAAAGCATATAAAGAAGAAGGGTCGTCAAAAAGGATTATCTTTCTTCCATTACTATACACTGCCCAGAATGAGTCACAAAAATAGAGATCGTGAGTCGTGATGTAAGTGCACCCATTTACTTGCTATTCACATAAAGAACGCCCAGGACGTTGCAGGACATTATTTTAAACGTACTCGATTAAAGAAACCCAGGAGGAGTATTGGGAGGGGTATTGGAAAAAAGAATCTTCTACCCTCTTGTAGACAGCAGGAGTAAAAGATAGTTAATCGGTGACGGAGTATGAAGAATAGCATGTGTAGACAAAAAAGAGTCTTCTACTCCTAAAGCTTTCCTAGAGATCTTTCATTAGTATGACCCGATTGGTAAGCATAAAAAACTTCTACCCCCTTGTAGACAGGGGAACAAGACAGTGAGTTAGTGAAAAGTAAATAGAAAATTTGTGTGGACAAAAAAGAGTCTTCTACATCAATAGCTTTCCTAGAGATCTTTCTTGAACACGATCCGAGCAGTCCAGCTAAGGTTCCCCAAATACTTTATCTTTATACAATGAAGAACCTCTTGGGCGCCACTCAGATGGGTTTAACTTATCAACATCCACCAAAAACCAGCTTTCCTTCCATTCCAAATCCAAATGCTGTCTGCATCAAAAACGCACCTTCAATTGGATTTCAACTAACCCCAAAGAGACACAAGTCAATTCCCAACTCACCCCCATTTCATATTATCATCATCACAACATACACCCCTCCAATGACTTTCAAACTGTTCACACAAAATAACAAAAAAAAACTGTCATTTCAATCCATTTTCAGTACTTTTATCCGGATGGCGGCTGGGGCTGGATCATATGCGGCGTTTCCTTTCTCGTGCACATTTTGACATCTGGTCTACAGCTAAGCTATGGACTGTTACTCTACTACGCTGTGGACCATTTGCATAATACTAGCGGCATAGGTAAGCAATGTGGCAAAGTGACATAAAAGCCGCTTGATGGAATTGCTTTATAATGCTCCATCTATTCCCACAGAGCTGCTGGGCGCCTTAAGCTGGTCAATTTCCATGTTAGCCACGCCGTTTGTGGTATCCTTGTGTCGTAAACGCTCCATAAGATTGCTTTCTATTGTGGGCGGATTGGTCATGCCGTTGGGCATACTTTTTACCTCATTTGCCACAGAATTCGGCCAAGTTGTTTTCAGTTATGGTATGTGTACCAAGCAAGCATCCCCACGTTACGTTAAGCCCGTCACTTCCGCATGGTTTTGTCATCTTTTTACAGGCATTGTATTTGGCATTGGAGTGTCCATGGTGCGCGAAGCCTCTACAGTTATGTTGGGCAATTACTTTAAGCGGCGACGTCAATTCGTAGAAATGGTCGCCATGTCCGGCGAGGGCGTTGGCATTGCTTTGTTCTCCGTCATACTTAAGGAGGGCGTGGGCAAGGCCGGCTGGCGCCTGGGATTGCAAATTGTGGCAGCTCTAACAGCATTGAGTTTTTTCATAGGACTTATGTATCGACCGGCCTCGTTGTATCATCCGCAGCGACGTGCCATACAGCACTTGAAGAATCAACGAAAAAAGGTGCCCCAAATTGCTAGAAATGAATTTTTGACTGCATCTTAACAATGTCAAGTACACTTCCATTTTTTGTACCCCCCATAGCTGCGCGAGAAGAAACCCAAACTTATATTGCACGATGTGGATTCACCCACAAAATACTTGTTTTTGGACATATCATCGCTTAAGTCCGTTACGGTCAAAATTTTGCTTATGACTTCCAGTGTGGCTGCTTTGGGCATCTATACGCCCATGTTCCTGATGGTAAGTTTGCTCCAGCCTGCCTGCCCAGTGAAAACTCCTCCTTTATTAATTGCGCTCACTAGGCCTTTAATGCCGGCAAGGAAGGCTCTGATGTGCAGGAACTTGTCTTGCTGCAAACCTTTCTGGGCATATCCATGGCCTTGGGCGTCGTCTTGTCCGGCGCTTTATTGCGTCGCAGCTTCATGATTCGGCATTTTGTTATTAATTCAAAAATTGTAGCCCAGGTAAGTTTCTGTTTTTTAATAGCTCCTGCTGCCCTTTAATTTAGCCAAGTCATTATATAATTTTTTTTGCATTTCTTTTCAGCTTTTTATTTCCATTGTAGCTTTAGCCATTTTATTTCTCTCATTTGTCATGGGCTATAAAGGTTTGTGCATACTCAGCTGGCTCTATGGCATCGGTCTGGGCGGCTTTCAATACTCGCTTAAGATTTTGGCGCTGGAGCGCATCAAACTGAAACATTTTTCCAAGGCTTGGGGTGAGTTTTATATAAGGATTACACTAGCAGAAAAATGTCGTAGGAAAAATCCGCTGCGACGCATTTACAGATAATAGATTCTTTTGATTTGGGCAACCTTGAGCACACATTTGTTTAGACAAACATTCCTTAACTTTATTTATTGATTGCAATTAACCTTTGGCAAAATCTTAATGAAACTCGTAAATCGTTAGAAACACGGTTAGCTAATGGTTTCAGCGCTGATTCGAAGCTGTAGGGTAGAGAAGCTCCAAGTGCTTCATGAAATACGCTAAAAATTTGTGAGTGAGACATAATCCTGGGAAGTGAGTAACACATAATCTCGGGAAGTAGTTTGGAACCGCAGAAACATCTGCTTTGATCTCACAGTGGTATAATGTATTACGCCACAACTCATGGAGTGACTCTCTCCCCAATATTCAATTCAGAGGAGATGAGGCAATTTAATGACAATGCTAGGACGATAGAATCATTCATTTTGTATTAGGAGCAGGCCATCGAAATGAAAGTAGACGCTAAAAGGGCAAAAACTATGAGCCGTAAGCACTGCCAGCGAAACATTCGTTCCTTAAATGAAATTTTGTTTACTAGGAAATTTTATAAAACTGATTAAAGAGGTTGTGAAAGGTTAGTCTTAGGAAGTAAGCTGTCACAAGATCGTATGCTTGATGGAACAATCTAAACGAAGGGAGCTTGTGTTCAAACTTGCTGAGGTGAAGGCTACAGAAGAAGTTTCCTGCAAAAATGTAATCCGAAGAAGGAAGTGCCTGAATAAATGCTATTTTAGAGGCAGGCTGGAAATGCTTGAACGTCTAAATATATCTCTCCCTATATAATATCCCATGACACAACTCAAGGAGAGACTCTATCCTCAATATTCAATTCACAGCAGATGAGGGAATTTAATGTCAAAGCTACGACGACATCATTATTCATTTTGTATTAGGAGCAGGCCGTCGGAAGAAAAGTTAGATGATGGGTGGGGTACAACTACGAGATCTAAGCACCCCAAGCGAATAATCCGTTCCTTAAATAAAATTTTGTTTGGTAGGAAATTTCATAAAACTGAATAAAGAGGTTGTGAAAGGTTAGTCCTGGGAAGTAAGCTGGCACAAGATCGCATATCTGATGGAACAATCTAAGCGAAGGAAGTTTGTGGTCAAACTTGCTAAGGTCAAGGCTAAAGAAGAATTGAAGCTTCCTGCAAAAATGTAATCCTAAGGAAGAACTGCCAGAATAGAAGCAATCTTAGAGGTGGACTGGAACCGCAGGAACCACTCCATAGATCTCTGCCTATCATGACACAACTCATGGAGAGACTCTGTCCTCAATATTCAATTCGCAGCAGATGAGAGAATTTATTGTCCAAGCTATGGCAGGCCCCCGAAAGAAAAGTTAATGCTTGGAGGGGTAAAACGACGAGCCCTAAGCACTCCACAAGAATCACGAAGATCCTCAAATGAAAAATTCCTTAGTTAGAAAATTGCCAAAAAACTGCATCAATAGGTAGTGAAATGTTTCTTCTGGAAAGTTAGATTTTCACACGAACTCCATACTCGATGGAATAATCTAAATGAAGGGATCTCGTAACGTTACGCGCTAAGGTCAATGCTACAGAAGAACTAAAGTTGCCTGGGGAAATTTAGTCCTATGCAGGAACTACCAGAACTGCGATCTTAGAGGCAGGCTGCCGAGAGGACGAACTGCCCAGCTGATGGGTTTCGGGTAACTTCAGCATATTTGGAGGGCAAGCTTCCTATGGACTAACTTCAACAAACTCTCACTCTGGAAGGCATACTTGCAGCAAATGCTCACTGTGTTATGTTGGCACGGGTATTCAAGAGAGAGGTCATGTCACGAGGCCTTATATATACAGCTCTCTCTTTTGGGGAACACGTAATCCTAAGCAAGCAACTGTCAGAATATAAGCTATCTTAAAGGCTGTCGAGGGAAGGAACTGACTAGCAGATGGGATTCGGATAACTTAAACATACTCGGGAGATCAAGCTTCCTATGGACTGTCTTCAACAAACTTTCACTTTGATAAGGAATTCCCACGGCACATGCTCACTAGTCAAGAAAAATTCCGTGCTCCGCTTCCGACTTTGTATAGGGCTCCTCCTTCGAAAACAATTAAGCAAGTATTAGTAATTTTGGTATACGTGGAATCAATTTAACACTAGATAACCTCAGTCCGCCATAAATACGGACCCGACGCCCTAACATAGCATGCAGCAAAATATTAGTATGGGCGGGAGTAGCAAATCACTGCTCCACGTATTCTTTTAAGAACTAGTCGGATTACATAAATACAATATACTGTGTAATTTTAAGCTCAATAGAGTCCATGAGCAAACCTCGAACAGGTTTCTGTACAAGTGCTCCCCTAATACACGCTATTTTATTATAATCACGTTCCCATCAAATACCCCACCATTTTGCAGGCTTCATACGCGGCGTGGAGTCTGTTCCTGTGCTGATAAGCGTGCCGCTCACCTCGTTCCTTAACGATTACTCCCTTAAGTATGGTCGCGCCGGCTACTACATATGTTCAGCGGCCGCAGCCATTTCGGGCATTATCATCTTCTTTATAAGTGAACCACATGGCGCACAGCAGCAACAGCGTGGTGCAACTAATGGGCATTTACCCACGCCCCTACTTGCGTCATGCCTCGGCGCGGCAGCAGCGACCACAGTTAAGAGCACAGAGGCATGCACTTGGACTATCCCTATGCCAACGATTGCGGCGAGTATCCTGCACCAGATCTGCTTAGTCGCAGCTGCATTAGTCTCAATCAAATGGAACCGTATCATACGCATGCGGCCATGGCGACTAGCTACTGTCCGCGCTTGAATCCATGTCAACGTCATATGCATAACCAGCCAGCAACCACACCATATCAGCCGCAACAGTTGGCCTGTGCGCAGCAATATCAGCTGGGTCAGGGCAGCATTGGAGCACGCATGGGCAAGCGTTTGCAACGTAGTCTGTCCTTTATACAACAACATAATTGCTGTGATGGACAAATGTACTGCAACTGGCACAGCACTTATGAGCTGGGCTGCAACAAGAATGCCAAGTAAGTAAAAGAAAACACAGCAGGCAGTGAGCACACTGCCGCTCTATTAGTAGCTACTACATAATGTCCTTGGTTTGGTCAGCAGATCCAACGAACGCCAGCCACTCATTTGCACTTGCAGTCCCAATACGTATGGTGCTAATTCACGTAGTCGCAGCGTTCCGGAGGGCTTGTCCAGCATATCGCAGCAGTGTAACTGCCGCACGACACATGGCACGGCGGCGGCGCCCCCGCGTGAATTTATCTACGTGCCACATGCGTATGCCTCACTGCAGCGCAGCAATCCGCAGCGACAGACACAGCCGCCACTGGGCGGTGGTGTAGGTGGAGTTGGCGGTTGCACGAGCAGTCGTGGCACGCCTCAGTGCCGACTGAAACGTTCACAATCGTTGTGCCGACCCGTGCACTTTGTCGAGCAAATCACCACATCGGTTTAGGAGCAAGGTCCGAACTGTTGTTGTGCCCACCTGGGACACGGCGTTTAGGTATTCTTATTATGATTACATTTTGTAGTAGTCCTCCTCACAGTTACGTGAATTGAATTCAAATTGTCAGATCTCTCTAGTCTTTGTCGTAGTTAGTAGAAACTGTACACCCGCACACACACACACACACATAGATACATACGTACATACATACAAAAAGCATGCTGTAAATGTAAACTAATGAATTTTGGTAGACCCGCACCCAGAACCACCTAAAAAAAAAACTCACTCATATATAAACTCAAGATGCTCCCAGAGCGGTTTCAAATTCTCTCTCTTTCTATACACATTGCCTGTTCTTTTTTTTTTAATATCATATTTCTGTATAAAAAATTTAAAGGCAGACATAAAGCTTTATCTTTGTCTCAACTTAAATATATATATTTAACTATAGCGTATTCCAATTAACTTTGCTATTAAAATTTTTCAAGCAGACACAAAGTATAAAAAAACCCCCCCACGGAGATATTAAAAACAACAAGTAAATAAATATTTATGAAAACTATAGGCGAAAAAGAAAAACATTATATTAAATGGTCCATTTTTACACGTGCATACAATATATCCACCGATACATATATATTATATATACATTTATATATACATATATATAAAGTATACATGATAAACTTGAGGCGCTTATGCCTCAAGCATCGTTACTACTTTATTTTTTAAATTAAAAGCTGCATAAATAATTAAGTAAAAATTTCAAAGAGCAAAAGCAACATTAAAGATCTTTAACAACATTTGTTGTGCGAATATGAGCCTTATTTTTAAATGAAGCTACATAAATAGTAGTTGTAATAATAATTACAATAATTATTATTATAATGATATAAAAATAATTTTTGTATATTTTAATTAAAAAACCAGCACAAAGGCAAAACGCATTTAAAGATAAAACCATTTAAGTGAAAAATAATAATAAAACAATGAAAAGAGCAGTGAAATTTTTATACTAATAAAAAATATGTGGGTAATCCATATTAAATAGGCAAAGTTACCCCCGAAATAAATACTATTAAAATGAAATTTATCATAGGCTGTTAGCAAAGATTCGGCACGCCGAACTTTGTATGCTCTTTGCGTGGATCTAAAAATGATGTCTGACAGAAAAAAAAAAAACCTTTTACAGCTTGCAAATTAGAGTTGCAAATTTTTTTGGAAATGGATTTTTCGATTTTTTCTTAGATTATTTTTCTCAAAATTTTTATGAGCTTAGTTCTTTAAGTAACCAAACATCGTACAATCTTGCTTATTATATGGATTTTGGACTATATTACTGCATTTTTTTTTAGATTTTCCTTTTTTTTTTTTGGTTTTTTTTGTTGTATCCAAAGAAAAGGACTTAAAATCTTACTCCGTTTTTTTCTAAAACTTACTTTTTCCCAGCACTGGCATCTCTAGCTCAAAGACCCTATTTGCCATGAAAGTCTCTATTTATTAAAGACACCGCCGTTCGGATCCGGCTGTAAACTGCAGGTCCCTGTTCTGTTCAAACAGTTATTAATAGAGATCCCCTATGCCCCTCCTCCAAGGGGTCTAACAGGGAATTATTTATTATTTGTTTTCCAAAATTCATCAATCTTTCAATTTAAAGTAGGAAAACAATATTGAGTAGGAATAAATGTTCTTAAAATAACTTTCATAAAAATTCCTTTAATAATACGATTTAATTTAAATTTTAGAAAAATAATTTTGGCTTCATCGAAATTTGCGGACCTAACATCGTTTAATATAGTTAAGCATAATAATTTCAAATTTTACGTTCCTTCTTCTCCAAAAATTTTTTTTTTTTTATTAAAATTTAAGAAAAGTTCGAATTCGAAATTTCAGGGCTGAAATTCAGACATTCTATCTGACCTCAAAAGCTGATATTGCCTAAAAGTATAACTTTTTCCTTTAAAACCTGATGGGGCTTAAGCTTTGGGCTGAATCTACTTTTTTATCTCGGAAAAATCATCATCAATTAACAAAAATCGATGTACATAGGCCAGAATAATAAAAGTTCGTTCATTTTCAAAATTTTAATATGTGTTATCAATTATTTTTTTTTTCCGAAAAAAGGGCTCCTCACAGATTTTTTGTTCCTTATTTCCAATTACTTATTGATAATCGATAAGATAGCCTTTTCTTTTCTTCTAATATATGAAATTTTTTGAACAAAATTATCCTTTTCATTCTATTTGGTTCTTTAATTGAAAATAATATATGTCAAGTATCTTTTTTTTCAGAAAAAAGGGCTCCACACAGATTTTTTGTTCCTTATTTCCAATTATTTATCGATAATCGATAAGATAGCCTTTTCTTTTCTTCTAATATATGAAATTTTTTGCATAAATTCATCTTTTTCATTCTATTTGGTTCTTTCATTGAAAATAATATATTTTAAGAATCTTTCTTTTTCCGAAAAAGGCTTCCTCACAGAGAGGTGGGGCATTGCGACCCAAAGATCTTTTGCACCATACCCTTAAGTTAAAACAAAAGACTTTCCGCTTTCTTCATGAATAGCAGTAGGTCTTTTGTTGGTATTGACCTGAAATGGAAGGGACTAATCCGCTCCTTTCCCATGTGACAGGCTCTGTCCCTTACCAGCGCTGGGCAGTCACAGGGAGTATGTCTGGTGGTTTAATCGTCTTCTAGACACAGTCTGCACTCTGAAGAGTCCAATAGGCCAATTTTCTGTAGATGGTATCTAACAGTGAGGTGGCCAGATAGCTAAGCTACCAGGAGCTTTAGGTCCGCTCTACCAAGATCTTTTGTCTTGATCGCATCCAGTGGTTTTTTTGCTTGACGAAGCACCGGAAGGTAGAACCAGTATCTCCTATGTTCTCCTGCGGCTCATTTGTTTATCATGGTTTTGATTATGGACCAACCAATACCACAAAACGGCGCAGGAGATGTAGTCAGGGTGGAGACACCCTGTCGTGCTAGATCGTCAGCGATCGTGTTACCATACACTCCCGAGTGCCCAGGCACCCAACATAGCACGACTTTGTTCCGGGCGGACAGGGTTTGGAGGTAGTTATGGCATTCTTTAACCATCCTGGAGGAGAAGCCTCAGGATGACAATGCCCTAAGAGCAGCTTGGCTATCTGAATAGATCCATATGTTTGCTCCCCTAGTTCCCTTGAGAATGATACTAAGGACGCAGATCTCTATGGCATGAATCTCCGCTTGAAAGACGCTGGGCCAGATGCCCATTTCGGTAGAGATTCAGGTTTTGCGACCAACGATTCGAACACCTACACCCTGCTCAGTTTTGGACCCATCAAAGGACTTAAAATCGCTGTCCTCATTTTTTTCTCTAAAGCTTATTTTTTTCCAGAATTTATCAAACTTAGAGCAAGTAGTAAAATAATATTAAGTAGGAAAAAATGTTTTAAAATAATTTTCGTAAAAAATCCCTTAGTAATACGAAAAGTAATTTTGGTTTCATAAAAAATTGCGGACCCAACATCGATTAGGAAAGTAAGGCATTATAATTTAAAATTGTACGTTCATTCTTCTTCTCAAAAACTTTTTTTTGTCAAAAATTAAGAAAAATACTAATTCGAAATGTGAGGGCTTAAAATAAGAGACTCTATTATCTAGCCTAAAAAGCCGATATTGCCTAAAAGTATAAATTTTTCATTTAAATCTAGATGGTGCTTAAGCTTTGGCAATTTTTTTAACAAATTTATCTTTTTGATTCTAATTTTTTTTTTCATTGAAAATAATATGTTCCAAGTATCTTTTACGAGATAAGGCATGTATGCAATAGTTATCTATAACCCAATAAGCATATTTAAAGTTAAGTTTCACAATTTTTTCAGTTACAACTTTATCTATGCTTTATTAACTTTTTATATAGCCAAAATATTTGTAGAACGCAATTTCGATGGTTTTTTTTTTCTTTTCTGATACCGGAAACAAATTCTTTCAACATATAGTATACGATTTTTTGAATACAAACTTGATTTTGAAATCATTAGCGCCTTAAATGAAAGTTCTGAAAGTCTTACAAACTATCCACTATATCGAAATCAAATTTATGTGTGAGGAAGGATCTTAGAATTTTTTTTTTAATCCGGTAGGTGTTAGTGTGGTACCGATTGCGTTCGTATTCGTGATCGTATCGAGGTAAAAGTTACACCATGTGGTAGATACATCATCATACGGTATGCACAATGTATGTTTCACATCCTACGTTGAAATCATGCAGAGGAAAATCATACGGCGGATTCCCAAACTTCCTTATATTATTATCTTTCTAAAATTCCTTATATTACGCAATATACGCCTCGATATATCGCTACATCGATATTTTCGATGCTTTTTAATTAGTATATCGAAGTATATGAACATTTTTTTTCGGCCACAATTTGCGTCTCACAATTTAAAAAGACGATCAGAAAATAAATTCGTATATTAACTTAAACTTTCCATATAACGATACATTGATGGTGTGCAAATGGATGTTCAGACATCGATGTTTCTTCGGCGCTGTTTCAAAAAGAAGTAAAGACAAAATATTTTTTGAAAAATTGAATCTGTTTCTTCCAATTTGAGACTTTTTTTTACCATCCCGCAGAATTTTGAGGTCGTCAAGGTATTACCGATCCGAACCCATTTCAATTTAAAACTTTTTCATATAAATTTTCTTTGTTACTGAACCATTGGACTACAAAATTAGGGTTACCAGATGGTCCGGCGCATTCCACAAATTAGTTTCTCAAATTTAACTTTGAAGCCTTCACTTCGGAGTTTCGAGAAAATAATTATAATCTTTGAAGGTAAAAATTTGTATTCGAATCTGTATAATGTAATGTTATCTCAAGATCAGCCTGATAGACTGATTGTTTTATAGATCTCATTACGGCAAAATTAGACATCTCGGTTACGCAAAGACTCTCCAAATTTATTTATTCTTTAAATCGCAATGCATTTTAAGAACTGTGCCAGATTATAAAATGCTTGACGGATACATGGACAAAGTTTTTTTTTGAAATAATTCCAAAATTTTTGGAATCTACAAGATACTGAAAATCGTGTACTATCCTAACCTACGCAAAGAGTATTAAAAGCTAAGCTACAAAATATCCAAACAAATTCATAAATTAGGCATGCAGCAAAAAAAAAAAAAAAACGATATCCTTTTTAAACCTCTCAACAATTTTGCACAACTTTTTGCCATTTGTGTTCAAACTTGAGCAAATTTGCATAAATGAAACATAAATTGATATAAGCCCAAAACACTTAAATACCAACACACACACTCATCCCATCCCCAAAAACAACTCTCATCTATGCATATCTAAGCGGCCAATAAAAAAAACCTTAAATAAATAAAGTAAAACTTAGACCCAAACCTTTTTCAATTTATCTTAAAAGCTAAGTATTTAAACTCATGTACAAGCGTAGCTAAATCAATTTTCCTGAGGCAGCTTAAAACAATTTAAGAACAAACATAAATTAGATATGAAAAACTTCAAACTATGCGACGATGTCGTAAATAAGAAAATATATAAAACTCAACTCGAATAGCAAAGTACTTTAATATTATATAAATTTGTAACTTCTTATCATTAGTAGTTTAGTGAGAAATGTTAATAAGAATGCGTAAAATAAAAATAAATAATGAAATTAAAACACAACAAAAAAAACTGACTTAATTAATTCTTTGTAAGCAAAAAGAAGCCAAGCATTAATTAATTCATTTAAAGAGCCTAGGTCAGCCCCAAATTGAATACCCTTATTGACAACAACAACAGCAACAACGGCTACAACAATCAAATTAAATGTCACCGCAAAATGTTAAGCTTAACATTAACCTTACACCCCCGCAAAACCCCGGAAAACATACGCCCCCAAGTGCTGCCTAGGCGTACAATAGACGTCCCCTCCCCTAGTGGCTCAGGCAACAAATGTTCAGCTGGGAATATTCGGCGTTGGTTGGCTTCTTTTTTTTTTGGATACTCTTTCGCAGGACAAATTTACTATGTACCCAAGAAGAATTCGATGTTCCGGAAAAATACATTTAGAGAGACCATTATGAGTTTTGAAATCCCTAGGTGATATGGAGGTAAGTTTTTCTTCTACTTTAAGATCGCACCATCAGAGGAATTAAGCAGGTAAAAAGTGTAACCTTAATAATATTATAATAAAATGTTTTTTTAATGCCGGGAATTTTTGTTGGCTACTGTGGGGCTCTTAAGATAGGATAGTAAGAGGATATACGCCTTTCGTGCTTGGCAAGCTAACCCACGCACGGGGATTTTTTCCTTAACTTTATATTATTCATCGGATGGTTCTATAGAAGTACCCTGAATTCGCTCCCGATTGTTGTATGTGGTATTCAGAAAACATGATAAAGAAGTCTTTGAAAGTGATTTGAGATATTGAAAAGTTTCCTCAATAGGACACTTCCATGAGAGTCGTATCCCCAAAAGGAAAAAAAGTGTACTGTAGGTTACATACTATTTCTTTGAAAAATATTTTTTTTTTAATTTCAATAAGCAAGCACATATGTACGTATATTGGCTTAAGAACACTTGCAATGGATTCTGCGAGGATACTTTATTGTAAAGAACCTTCCAAATTCGATTGTCGATTTTATAATGCATAATAATCTGTTTCTCAATACCTATTACTTATATTTAACAATGTCTAACACAATCGGAATCGGAAACAACTTCTCGGGTTCGCTTTCCAATAGAGTACGTACTCGAAACTAGAGAAACCACAACAATACGATGTCTGCTCATAAGACATCAATAATGGTAGATTTCGTCATCGTACTCATCATCGATCATTTATTTTTCCATCTCGATTACACTGATTGAGCCTCTGAAACTGTTGCACAGTGTTATTATAAAAAAGTTTGTTATGGAATTATCCAAGAACTGTCAATAAGGTGAAGGAACGAGCGGTTAGTTAATAAAATAATTTAAGGCTCAAGTTCTGACATAAATTAGAAAACAGCAATAAAAAAATTATATTAGAGCTTCGCTCAAGGCTCTGACATGTTAGTATTTTTAGAACTTCTAAATCGAATGCAACGAGCGTAAAATCCGGTCTCCAAAAAAGTTGTGGCGTTTTTTCAACAACTCTTCTCTGAACACAAAAATCCGAAAGTTTGTTTTGTTAATTGTGTTTTGTTCCAGAGATTCAAATCTCTGATGTTTGCGATTTTCATAAGACTCGGAAAGCCAAAAGCTCACATAGAACCAATCTATCTGAGCTGCATTTTAAAAAAACCTTCAGTTTTTTCCTTCAACAAAAAATAAGGACAGAAAGTTATATTAAATTCAAATATCTAATGTTTTCGATTTTCATAAGACTCGCAAAACAGCTCACATAGAACCAAGTAATCTGAGCTGTTTATGAAAAACCTTTAGTTTTTTTCTTGAACAAAAAATAAGGACAGAAAGTTCCATTAAAATCGGTTGGCTTTAGGAAAAAAGGTTTTCAAACAGTGGCAGACCAACGAGGGGTTTCCCACAAAAATTGGAAAAATGGGTCATAGTTTTTACGACATTCCGAATCCCGATTTTGCACCAGACTTTAAAAAAGAAATACAAAAAAAGTTTTTTAAAAAAATGTTCTCGTTTTAATTCTAGTCAATAATTTTCTCAAGGACAAACCTAGGAATATATATTTTTTAATCTTTTGTAAATGCCAACTCCTCACTGTCGGAAAGACTTTACATACAGTATTCATAAGTCGGCCAAATAAAATCAAAGTTCTGAAAATGCTGGAATGTCTGTGTACATCAAAATTTTTGTTCGTGTTTAAATACATGAAATACTAAAGAATTTTATTAAAATTAACAAAACCCCTTTTTACAAATTTCAAAGAAAAAAAAATAAATTACGAATTTCTCTAAAAGCTTACAGGAAGCTGAAATGTACAGGATTTATTCAATTTTAAGAGCTATGCGTAAAAATATAATACTTAGATAGCTTTAAAAGATGTCATGATAATAAATAATAAAGTTTTTTGTATATTAAACGAATACTGAACCCAGTAAAAATTACCTTTAAAGTGAAAATAATAGTTTATCTTCTCAATTTTACATTTTAGAAGTCTTCTTAATTTTTAAATAAAAATTTTAGCAAACAAATAAAAGAAGATGCTTAATCAAAAAGTAAGAAATAGAGTTTTGTTTCAATTTTAAATTATAATTTAACTTCAAAAATTATTTTTTTACAAATACAAATCTTTTTGACAAGTAAAAAATTTGTTAAACTTCACGTTCACAAAAAAAAATTGTCCAAAAATTGTTTAAAAAAAAGTAAAATAAAATGCATTTTCGCAATTTTAGTATTGTTAAAAAAAATATTAAATGAAATTAAAAAATAAATTTGGAAAGTAAACATTTTTTTTTTTTGAATTCAAATTTAATTTGTTTTATAGGTTCTGGTATTGTTTAATAAAAATAATTATTATGAAATTAAAATAAAAAAAATTTGGATGTTGAAAAAAGTTTGAAAAAAATCAATAAAAAATAATATAAAATTTATTTTCACGGTTTTTATGGTGTTAAAAACGAAAATTATAATTAAATTAAATTTAAAAAAATTATTTAAACATATTAATAAAAGTGAAAAAAAAAATTAATTTAACACCAAATACAAAAAAAATTTTCAAAAACTGTTTCTTAGTTTAAAAAAGTTATAAAAAATGTATTTTCGCAATTTTAGTATTTTTAACAAAAATATTATTAAAATAAATTAAAAAATAAATATGGATAGTCTTTCAAAAAAAAAAAATTAAAAAGTGAAATTTTATTTGTTAATTAGGTTCTGGTATTGTTAGTAAAAAGAATTGCTATCAAATTAAATTTTAAAAAATTGGATGTTAAAAAAGTGTGAAAAAAAGTATTAAAAATAAAATTAATTTGCACGGTTTTGTTGGTGTTAAAAACGAAAATATAATAAAAAAAAATTAAAAAAATTATTTAAATATAGATATTAAAAAAATTGTTTATATGTTTATTTTAAAATTTATTTTTTAAGTAAAGTAAAATTTATTTTCACGGTATTGATCCTATTAAAAAATATTTATTGAATTAAATTAAAAATATAATTTTAGATGTTAATAAAATTTAAAAAATAGGATAAACGTTTGAAAAATTAAAAAAAAAAAAATTATTTTCACGGTTTTGGTGTTGTTAAAAAAAGTCTGGCTATTATTAAATTAAATTGATAAAAATTTTTTAAAGTTAATAAAAGGTTTTAAAAAAGAGTTAATGGTTTTGGTGTTGTCAAAAAAAAGATTAAAATTAATTAAAAAATAATTTTGGCTTTAAGTGAAAGATTTAAAAGAAAGGTTAAAAAAATAAAATTTTTTTCAAACATAGAAAATAATTAAATTAATTTTAAAAAATAGGTTAAAAAACGTTTACAAAAAATTAAATAATTGTCAAATTAAAAAAGTGAATTAAAAAAAATGTTGGGTGTTAAAATGTCTTAAAAAACACGCTTAAAAAATGTAAAAAAAGTGAACTAAATTGTATTTTACTGGTTTCGATGTAGTTAAAAAAAACAGACTAAAAAAATATATATATTTAAATACTTTTTAGCTATATCACGGTTTCTTAATTTAAAGCCTGATTTTTTCTTATTCCCATTTACTATTAAATACTTAAAAAAGACTGCTTTCCAAAATATTTTCCACAGAGAGCTCTTTAGCTCATTTCAGAGTATGCCCCATTTTCCCATTTCTAACAGCTTAGCAAAACATAATAAACAATTTAATGCCCCCCAACTAAAGAGTATTTAATTTTTGTCACATTATTTTTAGCTTTTCGGTGGAGCTTATAATCTTTTTTTTAACTACCTTGATAAACTTTCATTTATTACGTGCTAAAAATCAACAAACATGCGCATTAAGAGTAAGTACCCGGGAATCAACTCGCATCTGTGCTAGTATCAAGGTTCAGAAGCCATATTTCAATAATTAATTAATGGAATTAACATAAAAAACAACAACAACGCCAACAACACGCAAACAAACCAAGAGTAATGCCCTACGATTAAAAACTTTGCAACAAACAATTCAAGTTTGACGACGCATGCAAAAATATTCAGTTTATAACCGCAGCGATGAAAACGATGAGAATAAGGACGACTCCGACTACGACTACGACGATGATGATGATGATGGTGTTGGCGTTGGTGATGAAGATGATGATGAAAAGTGGGAAGGACGACGTCGTCGACCTACAACAACGTGCCTAGACTGCAAATAACAACAACTACAACAAAAGCAACAGCTCGGCGAGACTGGGCCATATACACAGACAGACACACTATGCGTATGCTTAATATTTGCTGATATCGACGACGACGGGACCGACTATGGGGCCAAAGCATTTAAGCTCTGAATATTTACAAAGTAAGCCAAGCCAAAAGGCATAAGACAATTTGCAGCGTAATACATACACAGTCTGGTATATGCCAAACAGAGGTGTTGGGAATGGGTCGTTGGGGGGTTGTTCTAAAGTTCTAAATATACCATGCCCCCCTTAGAAAAAATTATGGCAGAATTTAAAAACAGGCTGTAGGCTTTTAAGCGATTTATAGATTGAGACTTATTTATTGTGGAACGATAAGTGTTGGTATATATAGGATATAATGTACACTGTAATTTTAAAAGCTTGTAGGGTCAAGGGACTGTTGGACGGGATCCACAAATAGGAATAATCCTATTTTTTTTTATAGAACTATTTTGTTATTTGATTTAATTAAAACGATTTATTTAGAGGGGGTCCTAGATTGGCATACCTTCGTAGAGTGGTTGTAAATAGAAAATTTTTACGATTGGAAATGGGAAAAATTACTAGATATCGATGGTCAGTTATTGCTGATCAAGAACACTAAGAAAAAAAAAAGTTCACATCCCAAAAATGAAATAGGAGTTTACGGTGTCAAAAAAACTCCAATAGCGAATGAGAGTAAAATCGCTCATTCAAATCAATCATTTTGAAAACAAAAATTGTAAATATGAGAATGAGTAGAATGATTTTGAGAACTATAGCGCTTAAAAATAATAATTTTGAAACGAATTCAGAAAAATTCAAAATGCTGGAATAACATAGATTTTTCAGATGCTTACAACTTGGAAACATCGATTAATCGATATATTTAGTACAGGAAAAACATCAGTATTTTCAATGCTTTAAGCTTGGAAACATCGATATAACGAAATTTTCCTGCTAACAGCCTTAAAAACATCGATACTTCGAAAACTTCAATTTTTTCCAGAATTTACAAGAATTTTTAAGTCCAGCAAAAATTATTATTAAAAATTATTAGTTTGGATGCATCGAAAATATCGATACATCGATTTTTTTGGCAATGGTAAGAATGTTTAATTTAAAAGAAATAAAAAATTATTTTTAAAAATTATTATTACAAATTATTATTTTGGACACATCGATGATTTCCTGTTAAAAGCGTTGAAAACATCGGTACATCGAAAACATTGATTTTCCTCAAAAATGGTTAGAATGTTTATTAGTAATAATAAAAAGGTAATGGATGCATCGATAATTCGATGTTTTCCTGATAAAAGCGTTCAAAACATCGGTGCATCGAAAACATCGATGTTTCCCAAAAATGGTTAGAATGTTTAATAGAAATAATAAAAACAATAATGAAATAAAAAAATTATTATTTGAAAATATTACTTTGGATAAATCGATCTTTCGGTATTTCCCTGGTAAAAGTATCGAAAACATCGATTTTTCCAAGGAATGGTAAGATTATTAAAAAGTAATAATAAAATAGGTAATGAAAAATTATTTTAAAAAAATATTATTAAAAATTATTAGTTATTATTGAAAATACCCATACATCGAAAACATCGATTTCTCACAACAATGCTTTGAATGTTAAACAGTAATAATAAAAAAGGTAATGAACAATTATAAAAAAAAAAAAATATATTATTTAAAATTATTAGTTGGATACATCAATATTTCGATGTTTTCCTATTAAAAGCATTAAAAACACCAATACATCGAACACATCGATTTTTTTCTAGAAATTATAAGAATGTCAAATAGTAATAATAAAATGGGTTAAAAATTATTTAAAAAAAAAAATTATTGCAAAAAATTATTTTTTTGAATACATGGATATTTCGATATTCCAGAACTGGTAAGAATGTTTAATCATAAAAATAGAGAATGAAAAATTATTAAATTTCTTAGGCTTCGAATTAAGATCGCATATTTTTTTAGTGAATACTGACATAATTTATAAAGTCAGACGTGACTTCATCTGCTCTTATTATTCCCTTTTAATTTCGATACAGGTTTTTTTAAATCTAAAAAACATATAGATGCTTATCAGAGGATCCCTTTCAATAAGCAGTTTTTGCTATTCTATTTTTCTTAATTTAAGTCAGTTGATTTTCATGTTTTTAAGCTAATTTAAATTTTAAAGCCCTACAAAGTTATTTTTTTGATTTGAGCCCAAGCGATAAAGCAAATTTAAGACATTCATGAGAGAGAATGATATTTTGCTGGAATGAAGCGATCACTATATATACCCACAGCCGATCGCTTAAAACATTCTTTGAAACGAGGATCTCAATTAGGCGGTATACGTATCGTGATCATCTTGATCAAAATAATTTCGTTAATGGGTTGTAAAATCCTAAGTGTTCTTTTAACCAGTTCCATAGAACTTTATAAACATTATTAGACATAAGGTGTTATCAGAGATTAGTAAAATATAGAGGCGAAGATTCTCTCTTGAGTGTAAATCTTTAAAAAATCGCGCTCCTTTAACTTTTTGAGTTATTTCGCCTCTATATTTTACTACTCTGTGGTGTTATCTTTTAGTAATAAAATCATGCACGCAGCTTACAGATGTGAAAATCCGGGGGCTTATTAATTTCATAATAATAACATTTTTTATATGGGTTTACCCCAAAGTTTCTCCTAGCATATGTACACCAATTTAGTGTTTTAAGTTTTATTAAATTATTCCCCTTTACTTTAAAAACAAGAATATAAAAACAAAGTGTAAGAAAATTTTGCAAGGGATACCCAAAAATGTGTCATGTTACTTTATCAATCTTAGGAGTATGAAAGGAGAATGAAATTTTGCACAAGTCCCACTAAAAGCAACCTAAAGGTAAAGAAATACACTGACGGGTATCGCGGTATTTCGATCCAATCAATACATATGCTTAAAAATTCATAAGCTTCGAAATCGTCAAATCATAATCGTCCCATGGAGGTTGGTATGGGGGAAAGCCTCAAGCGACCATTTGTAAATTTATTGATTCTTTTACATGGTTTTTGTTTCATACTATGAGTATGAGCATGAATGTTCAGCAAACCAAGCTCTTGTAAGAAATCTAATTGGATTCTGAAGAAGAAGTTGACCCAGAAAGAGTTGGGAAGAAGAAGACTTAAGGAGACTGTACGTGATTGGAAAATTGGAAAAACATCGTATAGAGTCAGATAGCAAAAGTTGTTTAAGAAGGCACTGACCTGTTATGCCAAGAAAGAAAAAGATCATGGTTATAGGATTCTAATTATGTTAATCGCCCAATTTTCCAGAGCAACTAAGATCTTTGCCTAAACGATTATTATAAAAAGAAGGCGATGGTAAACGCAACTGCAACAAAATGGCTATATGATATGAGCTTGACCAATTTAATTGGTTTCCCCCAGAACTATCTGAAAAGTCCATAGTACAGGAATTGCTTCCATAAACAATTCTTAATTAAAAAAAATCTTCCCCTTTTTTGCTACAAAAAAGAATTGCAAAAAACAATATATCTAAATCATCCACTTGTTTCTTCTATCATCACATAAAAGAAAATGTGGAATTTAACAGTAACTCAAATCCCAGTCTTATCTCAAAAAAGTTATCTACGCCACTGTTGCTTTATGTATCTGTTTGTGTGTGCGTGAATTTATGGCGAGTCCCAGAAACTAAACAAACAGTAAGAACAGCAGCAGCAGGAGCAGCATTTGACGGAAACTATTGTTGTGTATATTGTTTTCTTTGCTACGCTTAAATGGGCTTGTGTGTGGACAGTGGCGGAAAGCAGGCGGAGATCGGGGTATGGCGACACTACAACAACCTCTGGACCTCTTGGATTGCAGGCGCGTGAAAACTGTCGTTTGCTAAAGTCAACGCCATCTAAGTGAAAATTTGCTGCTGGGCTTGCTGGCCAACGTACGGTACGTGCTTGCAGTCCCGGAGACGCGTCGCCGTCGCCGTCGTTGTCACCGTCACCAACACCGCCTCCGTCGAGTTGACGTTGTCGCAGTCAATGTCTGGCTGCTAATGTCAACACAAATTGCTGTCGTTGCTTTACGCCGCTGCTGGCGTTGTCATGCGCAGGGAGAGTCACGCACGGAGTTTTACGCTCACGCACGCACGCTTTTGTTGCCTGCTTCCAGGCGCGTTAAAGTAACGGTTCATTGTTGCGCTTTTGCAGCGCACGCACACATGGAAGCAAAACAGCTGCTTTATGTTTGCCTACCTTCCAGTGCGGCGCTCTTAAGTTTCACGTGCGTGCGCGCGCGCTCTCTTAGCTGTCTCTTTGCTTTCTCTTTGGAGCTCTTTGTTGCTCTTTCGCCACACACAGCATCCGCTGCTGTCAGTATGGGGTCCATGCGTTTCGCATTGTGTGTTCAGTTCCAGCATCAACGCCACAGCGCACGGTGGTTGGCTTCGAGCGTGAAATTCATTAAGCGTGTAACGTTGTACGCACACACACACACACACACACACGCACAGTGGTACACGCACGCGTCAGAAAAGCAGCAGCAGCAGCAGCATACGCATTTTTAGCAAAAAGTTTTATAAATAATACTCGAGTTATATAAAGCAACAATAAGGCTGGCCGTGTTCAAAAAGTTACAAAGCGAACATGCCCTAAAAGTATGCAACAAAAAGTGGCAGCAACGCAAAATCTATTTAAAGCCTAAAAGCAAGTTTTTTTGGCAACGCGAAAATCGATTGCTGGCCTTGCATAAGTCCAGGATTAGTATACACGCAGCAATACAAAAGCGTGGCCCAGGTAGCGCCACAGCGGGGCGCTCGGGTGCTCCCAGCGTGTGTGTGTGTGCAACAAAAACGCAGCCAAGTATGCAACGCTTTTGTGCAACATTTTAACAATAACAACAAAAAGTACTTCAAATAAAATACAACGAAATTAAGTGAAAATTGTAATTATGCATATTGAATGATGTTGGCATGTAAGCTTGTCACACTGTGCAACAAACAACAATAACAACAACAATTATAAGCACAACAACTATACAGCAGCAACAACAACAACGAAGTTTATATATAGCACAAAGCAATTCGCATCAAAGCTATTCACAACGCTCTCTCTGTCTGTCGTCCTCTTTATCTGTCTCCTTGTCTGTGTCTTGCTGTCTGTCCGTCTGTCTGTCTGTCTTTCTGTCTGTTTGTTTGTTTGTTGCTTCCTCGCTTGTTTGAATTGGCGAAAATGGATATTGCGCTGCGTGGCAGTGGCAACACTAACAACAGCAACAACATTAGTGGATCTGGCACTGGTGGTAAGTCCTTGAGCACTCCACACATTCCTAGCACACATATGTACATTTTGCTAACATGTCAGCTACAAAGACACAGATGTAGTGAAGCGTGTAACTTTTACTTATTGTGAATCATGTATAACAACACACACATAAATATATACTATATATATATATATACACCATACCCTACTATATATTTCATTTGCAGGTTTACATCATGCTGTCTCACTGGGCAACATTGGGATCTCCGCCAAGGTTGTTTTGTAAAATCTAACTTAGTCATGCTTTAAAACTAAATTCATGATTCTGTCTTTAAAGCCCACCTACTCAAGCCAAATGGATCGTAGTTATGACTCGGAGGATGAACACACCGGCAGAAGACGTTTACGTCACACGCTCTCCACAGAGCTACAGCCACGTGCATCTGTCTATTCGCGGGGCGATATAAGGGAGCAGGTAAGCCAGGGAGTGCACAACAAAGGGAATGAGAATGCACTGCATTCCCTGAAATCCGTTGGACTCCATTAGCCATGCCTGTTTCTAGGGTAGAGACTGCACAATAGAGATAATGAGGGCGCTTAGGTTACCGCATTCCTTGGAATCCCTTGGACCTCATTGACTATCATTTTATAAATAGTTTTACGCTTGCCATCAAGTGTTATCTCTCTTCTGAGTTTAAAGCTCAAATAGAAGCACATCACCTCATATTGAGTCATAATTTAAATTAATGGTCTTGCTTGTTTTTTGCCAAAGAATTATGCTGGGAAGCAGTTTTGGGGTCATTATCCTTAAGAGAATCTACATGAAGTGCGACTTCCAGGCCTCGCCAACCTTTCGCATTTAACAGATAACTGCGATAGCTGATACATTCTAATCAAGAAAAGCATAGTTCCAGAAGCCACTGGCGCTATCTTTAACTTCAACAGATGTCTCAAAGCTGGACATCCCATTTGAAGTTAAAGCTTCCTAATGCTTCCAGAATATCGTAGTCCCAGAAGCCGCATTCTTTTTATGAGAATCAAAGTTAGATATCCCATTTGAAACTAAGCTTCCTAAGGCGATATTTTAATGGTCTGAATCACAGTAGCTGAGTCCAACTGCCGTTCCCTGCCATAAGTAAACTACTTTTATCTCTTAAAATCTTGATTATTAAGTCAAATGATAGTCTAGCAGCCCCTATGGGATTCACGAGGGTGGTTTTCGGGTCTAGACTACGTTCCTTAATTATGTCAAAGCTCAGATATGCTGCGGATTTTAGGACCTTGGACTGGATAGCAAACCCAAAAACAGGGAATTAAAATGGTCTAATCTTCAAACCCGAATATCTAATCGGATTTGAGGAATTGAAATTTCGAGCGAACTCGCTACAGTTCGCGGGAGGTTTTGGATAACGGATTCCTAAAAGATACAATAATGGATTCAAATTGTTGACGCGTGCTTCGAAGTGAGAAGACCTCCCAAGACCAAATCCTTAACTCGCACCTGCTATGGAATAACGATTGCTGTATCGGGGAGATTCACGGTTTTCAAGTAGTTTTTAAAAAATCGGTTGAAAGCTTTTTGGGAGCGGTTTGAAGTGAGAAGCCCTCCCAACACCAAATCCTTGATTCGAACCTGGCATGGAATAATGATTAGCTGTGTCGGGGAGATCTATGGGGGGTTTTCGAATAGGGATCCCCCTAAAAGTTAAAAAATGGGTTCAAAGTTTTTTGCGAGCGTTTTGAAGTGAGAAGCCCTCCCAAGGCCAAATCCTTGATCCGCACCTGCTTCAGGCGCACCTCAGATTAATCGTCAACTCCCAGTAAGCAATCGATGAAGTATCTCTTCTGCTCATAAGTAGTTTTCATTAGAAGAAGGGGCAATCAACTAGATCTTCTACTGGACAGCACTTTGAATCTGTTTGTTGGAAGGCTCTATTCACACAAACAGACAGGAACAATAAAAGAGTGGGAAGGAGAAGAAACCCCCAAGGAAGTCTCTATTCACACAAGCACACAGGAACAATGAAAAGAGAGTGAAGAAGAAGATACCCCTGGACCCTGAGTTCCCTCAGAGACCCAGTGTAATTACTGACGCCACAACAGAATACAATGATTCATTCTAAGGGTGTTATAGATGAGTCGATTAATTTTGCCCGAATTTTCTTCTCTACAGTCCTGGTTTATAATAAAATTAATCACCAGTAGAGAGAAACACGAAAAATAGGAAAAGATTAAGAACCTCGTCTGTTCAAGTCTGATTACAGCAAAAGGCTGAATCAGCTAATTGTGCCACGTTTCGAATCTTCGCCCCACTTTACGCCTTCTCCTAGGGGAACCCAACAAACTCACAAGTGTTTCTCTCGACCTTATCTTCATAACTTTTAAACAATAAATTAACATCTGGCGACCAAGTCCGCTCTACAAAATCTGTTTTAGGAATTCCGCCTTATATAAGAGCCCTCTTACACAATTTCTCACTATTCCACATGAAAACAGCTTCAACGCTTAGTTTAACCCCAAAATCCATAAAACTGGGACGAATTTTAGTTTGTTCTCCCTACCTCTCAACCCAACTTTAATGTAATGCTTTATTTTCAGTACTGCCTTACAGACCGCCAGCTGCACAGCATAGAGCAGCGTCCCAGACGTGAGCGTTTTTTTGGCTGTCTGTCACGTCGCAGCGGGCCACAGCAGAGCTTTCTTGGCGGCTGTGTGGGTCGACGTGTGCCCTCCGACGAGAACTTGGCCGCATATGCGCCATTCGAAAAGTATCCACGGTGCGTATGCGTATTATGCAGCATGCTGACTCGACTTTTACTTTTTTCTTATACCTATTCCACAGCTATCAGAATAGCTATACTGACACACAAGAATTGGAAAGTTCCTATTTTCGCCGTCAACCGGCCTCGATTTTAAGCACTGGCAAGACCAGCGAACCGGATCTGGGAGGACGCTATACTTGGATTGGACAGCAGGCACAGGCTAATAATAATGCCAGCCAAATGGATGCCAGCCAGCAGCTAAGCAATGCGGAACAGAGGTAAGTTGGCCATAATCCTAACTAAACCAGCTAGCAACTGCCAAACCGTACCCTACAAAAAAATAAACAAATACCAAAATCTAAACGCTTTGTGCCTATTTCAAATGTAAAAATTGCTTTTGTGCCCACTGTCGCTAGTCATGCTTATAAACTATATACTACCCAACTACTTACTATATATAATGCACTCTATGTAGTACACTATATAAATATATGTATATGCTTGCCACAACAACAACAAACAACTTATAAAGCAACTGCAACAACAACAACAACAATTACTACTAAACTGCATCATTGCATTTTGCCTCCGCTTTCCGCTTGCCCTTTGCTTGCTCTCTACCTACCCTCTCTCTCTCTCTCTGTCTATTGCTCGCTGTCTCTGTCACACTGCAATGTTTAAACCGCTAATTGAAAAACACTTAAAAAAATACATAACCTACTTCAAGTGCCAAATGCTGTAAAAAAAACTTTTTGTATGTTTTCGTTATTCATTCACCTTCCTTCCTCTTAAACAACAAATAATTCAACAAATCAATCAATCCAATGTATTGAAAACCAACCAACCAAAAACCAAAAAAAAAATAAAAATAAACCAAATCCAAATACTAAACCAAAATATGTAAAGGGCAACTTGTTGTACAGCACCACTTGAATCCTTTTACCAGGATGTATTGCTACGGAATTATTATGTCGAGCTTTGCGCTCCAAAACCTACACCACACACCAATCAAATCGCTAATCTAAATGTTTGGTATGTAAAAATTAAAAACAAAAAACCAGCTAAAAAATTTAACTAATCAAAATGTCTTAAATAACAGCAACTAAAAAAAAAAGTGAATTTGTTTATTTGAAATTTTATGTTCAATGTCTGCACGTGACTAAAATAAAAAAAAACCAAAAAAAAAAAGTGAAATGTTAGTTTTAGTCTGAATACCCTAATAAAGTGCAGAACTAATTCTGGATTCCATGCTTTAATCCACAGCTCGTATCACTGCCCACAATATGCAGCTATACCACCGCAACAACAACAACAATCGCACCAACAACAACAACAGGCTTCACATGCCAGGTAGCTATCCAAATCTCTTCCTTCAACACTGTTTAAAGAACTCCCATTTATCTTCCCAGAACCAAACACGTGAGCTTTGCACGCTCCCATACTTTAACCAGCTTCGATAATGTGCATGCCGGATTTCGTTCTTCAGGCCGCATGAAGAGCGCTCGCAGCACGGAACGTTTAATTGGCGGCAAGAAACCCATCATTGCCACGGGATCCATGTATGAAACACTGCCACCCATGCCGCAGCAAAGCGCCACGCTGCCCAAGACTTGGCTGCCACAACATCAACCAACGCCGATGCAAGTTCAGGCTTGTCTACATGCGCAGCCAACGCTAACCCATCAGCATCATCATGCGCCCATACATGTGCATCAACAGCTTCCGGGTAAGTTGGGACAAGGACAAGGACATTAAACATCCCTACGCCTTCTCCACCCCACTCTCAACTCTTAACCTTTCTTCAACCCCTTCGCTGAGCTCCCACAACTACCACATAAAAAGCTTAGTAACTTGAGCTTGCTTCACTCTCAACACATTTCACGCTTGAAACTCATCTTACTCGACATTACTTATCTCCAAAACATCTTATCCTTGCAGATAATTTACTGGGCCTGGGAGTGCCCACACTTGCTGTCATACCGCAGCCTCTACAACTGCCTATGCCACATAGCCCCGAGGTGCTTATTGTGGAGAAAAAGTTTCGTAATGCCATGAAAACTCAGGCTACTCAAACGGACACGGGACGTCGCGAGGGTTATAATACACAAGTCCTAGCGCTCAGTCCACGTCCACCACATCGCGTCAAGGTGGTCTCACAAGGCGCACAAACAAATGGACTGCAGAATGGCAAGAAACTTACAAAAAGTCTTTCCGAAATACCCAATGGCAAGGAGCTGCAGCAGCATCTAGACAACTATCAGAAGGGGTAAGTCTTACCATAACTACTCCTATTTGAATTCTAACCATGTTCCTCTTTACAGCATGGCCTATCCTCATGAGCTCATCTATCGCACGCAGTCACAGGATGTGGTGCCACTGCAGACACTCTCCGATGCTCAAAACAACATAATGTACTATAAGCCACCGCCTCCGCTACTAGATCCGCACAGCTATGGTCTGGGAATGGAGCATTTAACTCAAACTCGCAGCCGCACTATGCAAACCCGTGCCGATCAGAGCGCGGAATATGTAAATGCAGCCGCCCTGGCACTCAATGAATCCTTTGACTATGAAAGCAATAGCTTACCACGACGCTCGTGTACCTCGCATTCACGCACCGAGTCGGACTACTACTCGAATAGCCTGCCCAGACGGCCAGACTCACTACACACCCACGATGTCTGCAAACATATAACCGAATGTGCTGAGCTCATGACGGATAGCGTGCCGTTGGACTTTACGCTGCCACACTTGCTGCCACCACCTAGTGAGTACTGTAAAAATGACGATGACTATGTGGAGGAGTACTATGACGATGAGGAGGATGATGTGCGCGCACACGAAACCGAAAGCTATAGCTCGGAGGTTTGCCCAGAAGTGCAAACAGCACAAAATCGACGCATGTCCATGCTGCCCATGCATGAGACACCATTTCGTAGGGATGATATACGTAGGCAATCCATGCCGGTTTATGGACAAACAGAAAAACTTATTGATGGCTTTGGACCGCGCACGTCGTTTCGACGACGCGATAAGGTTAGCTCCTTTGCGGACGACAACGAGCCGCGTCAAGACGAGAAAGAGATTTTTATAGACTTTAAGCCGCACGTTTCGCCAAAGCCGAGTCCCAAGCTGCAGCTTAAGCATCGCAAGCAACACAAGGCGGAGATTGCCATGCGCAAAATGCAACAACAGCGACAAATTCAGGCTTCAGCATTGACACTGCCCAAGCCCACGCCACTGCCACTGCCAGTCGAAGTTGAGGTTAGAAAAGTTGAGCATACGTCGCTGGCTCATAGCGACAATGAATATGAAGATGACTACGATGAGGAGGAAAGTAAGGAGCATCAGCCCGAGCTCGACTCTCAGCTGACTGAGTCTGAAGCTGCCGCTGATGAAGAGCCGCTCTATGAGAATATAACACCTTGCAGCTGCAAAATAGAGCAATCCCAAACGGACAGCATGATTGACAAGCGTTTACAGTATCGCAAGCGTTCCGTCAGTTTAGATGAAGACTATGTTGTGGACAGTGCAGTAGATGCGCTGATGCAGCAGCCTATAGCGCGACTACCCTCTACACCGGCTAGTCCCTGTCGTGACGAGCTTTTACTGGCGAATGCATCAACTTATCCATCCTCAGACTCGCTGGCCAATGATATAACGCGCGATCACTCCGATGGCATTTGGAATGAATCACAAGTGACTGTGCTCACAGCTGAACAACGTGACATCTCTGATGGTTCCTACAGCTCCAATTTGTTGCTGACGCCTTCATCGAAACGTAAAAACTTGTTATTGCAGCATCAGCAGCGTAGCTCTGTGGACACTGATGCGCTGGATTTCGAGGAGCAGGTGGGTTGAGCTTTGATTCGTAAACTTTCAGATAGGTTTCATATCAAAACTGCCCTCTAGAGTCCTACCTACAATCTGCAAACGCTGCCCAAGATTCTAAAGACACCTACAACACCTATGGAGCGTTCTACCAAGCCCGCGCTGCCTGTACTGGCCGTCATTACGCCTTCCATAGCCGTAACTCCTTCTGGTACTAATACGCTGGACTTTATCAGCTCACCACTGCCTAAACGTAGCATGGTAGCTCGTAGCTCTGTGCCAGATGCTAGACAATTGATGTACGTGGCTGGTGCGCCCAAGCAGCGGTAGGTGCTCCCTGTTCCCTACAGTAAGGTGGTTTACTAATGCGTATCCTTCTTGCAGCCACTCGGATGCAGCCGCTTCCTTCTTCAGCTCCGGTGCAGATTATGCACGCAGCGCGGACATCTCCGAGTGCAGCACCAATACCGATGAGTACGCCACCTGCACGGAGACCTCGAAACGCACACCAGGTATTAAGACACCGCCGACTACAACAAGTTCATCGTCAACTACACAAGTACCAGGTTTGGGCTCAAATATTCGTACCACTAGTTGTGTTGTACACCACCACCACTACTCTAATGTGCCACCTAAGTGTTACACGTATTACCCATCAATCTCAATGTCTATGTCTTTATGTGTTGTTGTATTACCGAGTGCGCGTGTCTCGTCACAAACTGCCTGGTCAAATCATCGTGTGTGGTTAAAATTTAATACACCAAATCAATCAATGTGTGTCCATATTCAAGTTGTTTGCTTACAGCCTTCACACGCTTGCCGCTTTTAGTTCTAGTCCTAGTCCTATCTACTAGAATAATTAGACTTTCATCTACTATGACACAATTACATTCACTCTCATCACACACACTGCTATCTATCGCTCTCTATAGTTAAAGTTAAACCTAACCATTTGGTATTTGTTGTTGTTGCTTGACGAGTGCCTTGCCCGATATTTGCTTTAGCTATCTAGTGTCTTTTAAGATCATTAGTTTTTTCTCTTAAAACTACTAATTCGATCTCTTTTTTGGTACAGTTTCGACGCAGAGCTCACAGCTTGATAAAACACATGCGGGCTCATCTTTTGAAAGTGCCAGTTCTCTCTACTCCGTGCGTGGGGATCTCTTAAATGAGGATCTGCTGCAGCATGATGAAAAGCTTTTGGCCAAAAGCCAACAACTCAAGTCACCCTTGGGCTCAGCCGCTGAGCTTACTAAGAAATCGCCTTCACATTCTATAAGCAGCACCTCCTCTGGCAGTTGTCAAGTCTCGGGACAGCTTATCAAGTCTCCAGCCAAGGAATCTGAAACACAAACAGTGCCCAGTCATTTGGCAGCTGCGCATATGAAGGTCAGCGTTGTAGAAACAATACCTGCGCAATCCCAAGCCGCACCACAAAAGCCTAAGCCCGATTCCATTTCGGAGGATGAACGCAGCGAGGTGCGCTACTCCTCTTCCGGCTACTACGAGAGCCCACACGAAGATGATGATGAGGATCACGCCACGCCCACCTGTAAGGCCAGACGTCTGCGCCAAGAGGATGAACGCAAGCGACGTAAAACTAGCATGAAGCTGGACATTGAAAAGGAGAACATGCGTGCTCTAACCAGTCCCATCAAGAAAACCACTGCCGCCAAGTTACAGTCACCGGAGCAGCCATTAGGCAGTGCCGATGGCTCTGGTAGCCCCAATAAAATGAAACGTTTTCGTCCCAAGATACGACGTCAGTTTCGCAAAAGTTCCCGCGAAGATTTGCTGTCCACAAACACAGCGCGTCGTGGACGTCCTACGCCTACAATATATGGTCTAAGCAGCGGCAGCGGTGATACAGAGATGCTTTTGGATGGCAGCATGACCAGCGCTGCAGCTGCAGCATCGACCATAACAGCAGTAGGCACAACTACAACGATCAGCACTTCAGGCTCTTCCAGAGCTACCGAACCGGAGGTGATTTTACCGCCGACTGCCATTAAAAAACCACCTAGTTTGCCTACGCCTACAGCTTTGCTGTCACCCAAACTTCCAGCGATCATTGCAGCACAAGCAGCCGCTGTTGTCGCACATGCCAAATCCACCTCAGAGGTGGTGCAGCTCAAAGCGAAGTCTATAGAGTCTTTACGCTCGGTGTCGCCCGGCTCCGATTCGGTCTTCTACAGTGAGGCAGATGCCAATGCGGCGGGCGTTGATCAACCACATTGCCTACATTGTGGCAAGGAAATGGAAGGCAAACAGCATAATGCCGTTGGCGAGTTAGTCGCAGATTCCGTAGAGTCCATACCTTATATAGAACAAGAGGTGGACATTGTTAAGCCGCCTTCAGATTTTGCAGACTCACCGGTGACCACAAAGACCACGCAAAGGCTGTATAAGAAAATGGACAAACGTTTTCGCTCTGAAGAGCGTTACCATGGTGAGCGGGGCAGGCACTACAAGACTAGACAGGAGAATATACGCGCCAAGGTGGGTACTACTGATACTCACGAAGATTTTTGTTAATTATTTGTGTTTTCTTTTGTAGAGCGAGGAACGCGGCAGAGCTCCTAGTTTGCCTAATACGCAGATACTACGCCCGGCGGGATCTAGTCCCTGTGTGCTGCCCGATACTACTACAGAACAGAGCCAGCATATTATATACAAGGGACACTATGACGCAGGACGCTATACGCGTCTTACAGATGATGATCTCTGGACGCAGCTGGATCATCAATGCTTTGGTAAGTGGAAAGACCGAAAGCCACGACGAGGATTTTCATTATAGAAGTAGATCTAGTTTAAATCTCTAAATGTGTATAAGTAAATAGGGATCATCCACAAAGAGACCCCCACCCCATTGTGACACAGTAACGAAATATTTTTGAAGATTTTCCATATGATTATTGTGTCTCGTGACGCTTCGCCATACCCATCCTTCCTCCTGGAGCATCACTTAGTTTATTAGTGATCCCATACTTGGTTTGTCCAGTCCACAACTTTGACCTCGACAGACTTTCCTCATTTCTTAAATGTTGGTCATCATTTCTTAAGCGGTTTTCCTGCTTCCCCATTGGGAATCTCCAAAACAGAACCCGGTTTATCACAACACAATGCAACTTATTTTAATGTCGGGAAAATGTCGAGTCTTCACAAGAGCTCCATCCCCCAGGAGCGTCACCTAGTTTATGAATGATCCCATACCCGGTTCGTTCAGTCCAAAACTTTGACCTCGACAGACTTCCCTCATTCCCTAAATTTTGGTCATCATTTGTTGAACGGTGGGGTTGGATCCCCATTGGGGATCTCCAAAACACATTCCGGTTCATCAAAACAAGTTGCAACATTTTTTAATGTCGGGCAAATTTTAGTCTGACATCTTTGTAGATACCACCTTAATTGAGACACCCCATCAAATTGGGAAAAGTTTATCAATCAAATAGCCCCCAATAAATGTTAAAGCTTTTGAACCTTCATCATTAAACCTCTAGACAACTCGAAAAAGTTCACTTATAAAGCGAGTAATATGATGAACTCATGACCATAACTAACATCTCCATTAGACCCCTTAAAGTGTACATCAAAATTATCAGCTCTACCAAATAGCTTAATTTTTCACCGTTCTTACGGAACTGACTTTACTAAATATCGCTTAGCTATGCCGTATAAAAAACTTAAACAAATCTTTATCCACTCTTCCTATACACTTAACAGATCGCTCCCGAGAACGCCGCGCCTCCACAGAGTCGGAAAAGGGCTTCCACGCCAAATATCAGGTCATCTTACATCGTCTGGTTCAGCGCCGTTGTACACTCGAAATGTATCATAGACAAAAGAACAACAGTTTCCGTAAGTATGCATATTTTTCCACCAAATAAAAAACACCCTGTATATACTCCTAACACCAAACAAAAATAGTCTAAATTTGGCACAACGTGCGCGGCCATCTGCTGAGCGGGAGAGCTTTTTTTTTAGATAATGTCGCTCCAAGTTTTCATGACCGGCAAACGCTCGAGGCACTTGGCCGACAATACAAAAAACAGTTTTCAGATTCTTCTTATCGAAAATAGTTTCAGTGCGTGTTTTATAGTCTGCCGACGAACTTGTTCAGACTATTTTTTATTTGTTTATGTATTATCAAATGTAAAAAAGTGCAAAAATAATCAAAAAGCGCCAAGTTCTTTTAGTTTTTTTGTAAAAGCGCTGTCTGCTATATATATAGTATATAATATATCTAACGATAAAATGATTGGTGGGTAAATACAGCAAAAAATTCGCGGCATTTAGTTATACCTGCCAATTTGTTATAAGCATTTTCCATAATGCCACAGAATTAATTGCCTCTAATTCCACGCCGGATTCCGTACGTCGCAAGTTGGAGGAGGTCTTAAAGCTAATGCTCTTGGTATGGGCGCGTGAAAGTTTTGTCATATCTACGCTCAGCAATGGTGCTCATGGTAATGTGTTCAAAAAATATCAGCACATAAATTATAAAGCATATCTAAAACATAATAATATATGATACGATATGTATCAAACAACTATTTCGCAGGCGTGGACAAAACCGTCGTGGTTAAGAGTGATTCGGGTGAATTTGGTTTTCGCATACATGGCTCCAAGCCAGTTGTGGTGGCTGCCATAGAACCGGAGACGCCAGCGGAGAGCTCTGGTCTGGAAGTGGGTGATATTATCATATCGGTTAATGGCGTACAAGTGCTGGATAAGCATCATACTGAAGTGGTCAAAATTGCGCATGATGGTTGTGAAACTTTGGAGCTGCAGGTGGCACGCACCATTGGCGTGCTTATGCATGAACAGCTGGAGCCACCCAAACAGCCCATCTACAGTGGTTATCTATGGCGGCAGAGCGGACAGGCCAAGGGCGCACCTAACGCCAAGAAATGGGTGCGACGCTGGTTCTCGCTGAGGCCGGATAATTGTCTGTACTACTACAAAACGGAGGAGGTAAGTTGAACATAATCCGAGAATAATAATAAGATGTTAGATGAAGGGTAGAACCAATCGGAAAAAAAGTGTAATGAGGTTGAGAAGCGAGCAAAAGATTTGGCTAGTGGGGAAACGATTTGACTTGGATAGCAAAAGTTTTGCAAAAGAAGGTAGATGGGTTAAGATTTAGGATTGCCTGATTGCCTCAACATTTAAATTGCATACGATTCTCCATATGAGAGATATATCGGAAAATAATAAGGTGTTAGATGAAGGGTAGAACCTATGGGAATACAAGTGTAATGAGGTTGAGAAGCGAGCAAAAAATTTGGCTGGCGGATATTTTTAATTATAGATATAGCCACCTTGGTTCAAAATATATTTAAAATTAATCTTTATTTTTTATGTAGAAAACAATTTGTTTCTTTCTTACAATTTGGAGAAAAATTATTAAAAAAAAAAGTTCAAGAATATTTATTTTTAATTGGAAATATAAAAAAATAAATCGTACTATTAATTTGTATAACGAAGTGATACGCGCCGGTTTAATTTTTTAATTAAAAAAAAAAAAATATCCAAAAATATTAATTTTTGTTTTATAAACTGATAAACATATTTTTTCTCAATTTATAATTAATTTATATATGAAAATTCAAAAATCTGTATTTGAATATATCAAAGTAATTAATTCAAAAAGCAAAAATATAAAAATATTTTTAATTAAATTGCTAATTAGATTTGAAATACAAATTCTATTTTTAAAATGAAAACCATTTTTTTTTTGTTTATTTTATTAACAAACAATCCGTGGATAGATAAAATTATTTTAATTTTTTTATAATGATTATTATTGAATTTTTAGTTAAACCTTTTTTCTAAATTTTTAATTTTTATTTATAAAGGAATTTTTATCAAATTTCATTAAAATATTTAAAAATCATTTAAATTTTTCCTTATAAATTATTTTTTTTAATTTATGAAAAAAACTATTCTCATTTTTTATTTTGAATTTATTAAATTATAATAAGTTGCAAAATATTTTTTTTATTTTTTAATTATAGTTATTATTGAATTTATAGCTAAACAAAATGTTTCACAATTTTTAATTTCCAATAATAATAATAATTATTAATATTGAATTTTTAGTTCAACATTTTTAATATATATTTTCATTTTCATTCAAAAATTTATAAATCATTAAAATTTTTCGTTATAAATTAATTTTTTTTTAAAAAAATTATTCTCATTTTTATTTTGAATTTTTTAAATTACAATAAGTTGCAAAAATTTTTTTTTATTTTTTAATTATAATTATTATTGAATTTTTAGCTAAACAAAATTTTTCTCAATTTTTAAATTGTATTTATGAAGGAATTTTCTTAGCAATTTTCATTACAAAAATTATAAATCATTAAAAGTTTTCCTTAAATTAATTTTTGTAATTTTTAATTTGTGAACAAAATTACTTTTATTTTTTATTTTGAATTTATTGAATTACAATAACATGCAAAATATTTTTTTATTATTTTTTTTTTAATTTTTAGCTAAACAAAATTTTTCTCAATTTTTAATTTCTATTTATAAAATTTTTAGCCATTTTTATTTTAAAGTTTAAAATTTAAAGTCATTTAAATTTAAAATTTTGCTCTTTTAAATTGATTATTTTATTTAAATTACTGTTAATTTCTATTTTATGAAAAAAAACTATTATTTTCTATTTTGAAATTATTAAATTGCAATTAATAATTATTTTTTTGCTAAATGGAAAATTGACGATTAAAAATATTTATATTTTCTATTTAATATTAATTTTTTATTTTAAACATACTAAAAGAGAAAATTAAATTCTTCCTAAATAAATTTAAAATAATAATTCGTCAATTTTGGTAAACAAACATTTTTTTATTAGTTTTTCCTTAAAATTCAATATATTTTTTAAGAGAACAGCAAAAGAAGGTTTTTATCTAGGAAACAAATTCACTTAGTTGATGAAATTTTCAGGGATTGTTTGAGGCCCTGATCTAAGTCTAAGTTCGTATTTATTGTAAAATTATCTACAAAATGAGTCCTATACCGCTTTCCTAAGCAAATTCGATTTCGAACAAACAAAAAAGTTGTTCATCCTGAAAGTTTCTTCAACTAAGTATCTTTTTCCAGCAGACACCGATTTTGAGCCTTCGCACTCTTCTATTATTATTTCCTATTTCTTACTTTTAGATCAAAATAATCTTATATATTTCAAATATGATTTTTATTATAAATTACAAATATTAGTGGACTTTATAGCCCGTTTAAAACTATCAAACCCTTTTTTTGAAAGTTTTTTAGCCCTATAAACGATATCTTCAAGCTGTAAATCGCCCTTTTCCGATAAGTTCAGGGTCACTAATCAGGAAACTATTTTTACTTCAATATAATATATTAAATATTATCGCAATTTTCGCGATTTCGCTAGTCACGATTACAAAGAGTCTCTAACGTATTGTGATAAGCAAATTCACAGTCACAATATTTTATCGAGTATTGTAATCTTTGGAACTAATCGATAAACAGTCTAGTGATGATTATAATCTTTTTTGTGATTTTTGCAGGATTCACAACCTGTTGGCGCTATGATAATGGCCAAGCATACAGTGGACCTCTGTCCGCCAGAAGTTGGCAAGCCCTTTGCCTTTAAAGTGGACTCCGGCGAGGGAATACCCATGTATGTAGCGGCTGACTCTGATGAAATGGCCAACAGATGGCTAAATTTGCTGCGTCAGGCGGCCGCGCAGGATAATCAATGGCTGGACAAAAGGCAAGCCAACTAAATTTAAAACAAAGTACTTCATGAACTAACGGATAGCTCCCTCCCAATAGTGCCCGCTGTTTATATCAAGCTCCCGGTAGCATTATGCGCCCGGATTGTTTTGGTTATTTGCTAAAATTGGGCTCAAGGTGGTGCGGCTGGTCGAAACGCTATTGCGTACTTAAGGATGCCTGTCTCTATTTTTATCAAGATGCAAATAGCAAGAGTGCATTCGGTGAGTCACCCAAACCCAAAAAAAGTCCACATTAAAGAGGCCATACAGTTCTATAGAAGCTAATTAATTTGTTGTTTGTGTATCTAATTTGTTGGCACAAACTCTTTAGGCATGGCCTGCTTGCATGGCTATAAAGTGGCCTCAATGTCCACAAATGCGTCTGGCAAGAAGAACTCATTCGAGATAATACCACCAGAAACGAAATTACGTCATTATTATTTTTGCACCGAAAACGAAATGGATAAGAAGCGGTAAGTAGCGTTAATCTATATGAGAGATACCAAAATTTATCTTTATCTATATCATTTAGTTGGATTTCTGCACTGGAATATTCGATAGATCGTTGGATCAAATCTGGGTAACTAAGGTTAAAAACACGCTCAAGATCGGCACTGACCAGCCGACGCAAACGACGCAGTTTTAGCTACGTTATGGAGTAGTAGTTTTCGGCTGGGATTTGTCACTAGTACGGGTACTACCAATTAACAACTAGTCTAAAATGATATAGAACTTAAGCTAACTACAGCAAGGAATTTAGCAAAGTTACTCAAATTGGGTTTAACTATTTTGAAGAGATCAAATTTCATATAATTGATGTGCGTATTCTTGTTATATACAATAATTATTATTATATATATATACATGTAGCTTGTGTTTTAGACAGGTTGTCAAGTTCTTATATATACACATAGAGAGCCCTAATGTATATACCAAAGCAGTAAGTAAAAATTCCGTAGACTCGAACAAATTAGGTATTCATAAAGTCTCATGGGCTTGCAAAAAAACATAACAAAATTTTGGATAAAATATCTCTAGGAAAGTGTGTAGGAAAAAAAAATATAGAATATACAATGCAGCTAGCTGGTAAAGAAAAATCGTAAAAGCTAAATTATTTTTTGGGCATACATACAACAAGCACTCAAGAAGTAGTCTGAAAATAGTTCTAGAATCCAGCAAAAAGTTATAGAAAGACCAAAATTGCAAAAGATAACGAAATTAAGAATATAGCGTAATATTAAAAATAATATTGGCAAACCTTATAGGACAGACATATTTAGAAATATTTTAAATGACAACGGTTTTCGTCCTTATTGGAAAAAAAAAGTAATACATACGTTAAACAAAAGCAAGGTTTATTAGTTAGACACAATTTAAAAGAAAAAAAATCGCTTTTTATATGGAAATTGAATTGAAAACCAATTTTTTCATGTTCAAACTGCACTAGCTAGCCGGTTATATTGTATACAGAACTCTAGTTTTGGAATAGGTTTGGGGTTATGGGATGAACATCAAGTTGGCGATAGTCCCATTAAAATTAATTACTAAAATATTTCATCTTGCTCCTAGAAAACAAAAACCCTAAATATTTTTATGACTAATATTTTCTGGAATAGATTCTTTTAACTTCTAATTCTTCATCTATTTATTCTATCTATTCAAAAATCGACCCATTCTAAAAAAAATTGCAACCAAAAAATTTATATTCAAAAATTTTCACCACTGAAAAAACTAGTTCCGATTTTATTGGCTATATCTGCTTTGCCAACTTGATGTTCATATCTTTCGATTGAAGATTTCTTAGGCAATTCATTTAAAGTAGATCAAAATATTGATTTATTGATTGAATGAAACACTCGATATAACAATAATAATGCATAATGCGTATAACTTCAAAATCCAGTAGTTACTTTGTTTATATACAGATATATATATATACGTACTTATATATATATATATATAATATACAAATCTTTAGATGCTGATTTCGTTTTTTTGGATCAGTATGTGGGAAACAAGAACAAATTTTTAAGCTTGATTGTTTTGGTTAGGTGTACACACATATTTTATATATTTTAAATAGAAAGATTTCCAATTCAGTAAAGTGTTGTATTTTCAACATTAGTTTATAATATAATCATATATATATACAAACTCACACATACACACACACACACACGCTCACAGACAGCCAAATTTATGTTGTAAGTTATCAGAAAGTAAAAACCTAAATAAGAGCTTTAATTATTAAATAAAAGAAGAAAAAAATTTGAATTCGATATTTCAATAAATGTAGAACTTTTTCATGCAATGATTTGATTTGGGAAGTTTATTGGGTTGGGCATGGAGTATATGACGACTAGTACTAATGTAGTATTCTTGTGGAGCAACTTCATAAACACACGAAATATTATGAATTTTGGACCAAACATGTATCGGTTCTATGGTGTCTATATGGTATAGTTAATCGATTTTGATTAAATTTGGTACAGAGCTGGAGATCTCTAAAAAAAATGCAAGAACCAAATTTGATTACAAAACCTTCATTAAACGAATCAAAACGAATTTTGCATCGATCGATCCTATCGGAAGATATCTATATATATAAAAGAAACTTATGTTTTACGTGTTACGGGTGTTCTGATAAACGCGTTGATAAATTTCAAATCTGATTTTTGCGTGTGTTGTAAAAGTTGTCAATACGGAGGTTTTATGCCGATGCGATGTGTTTGCGTGTATTGGTTCGTGAGATAAACGAATTTTTATGAATATCGTGAATAGAGCATGGTAGAAAATTGTTTAACACCGGGTATTGGACATTCAGTGCAGACAGAAGCGTAGTCGCAAAGGAGTTGAAATATAGTTTCTGTGGTGCATGAATTTATTAGAGATACGAGCTCTCTAAAAATACTTAAGTTCGTCCATACGGCTTTTTAGAGAATCATGAAAGTCGACTATTCCAAAAATCTTATGATTGTCTATCTTACAATGTTTATGCACTTAAAGAGTACCCAAAAAGTTTGGGCAGGACAACGTCTACCGGGCTCACTAGAATCATATATAGTACGAGACCGATTTTTCCTAAAATATGATACACTGCTTGAGAACTGTAAGAACGTGAAATATTTATAAATTTACGCAACAATTTGCAGATTAAAAAAAATAAAGCGTCCTCTACCGGCGGTTAAAATTCAAAATACTTGTCAAAAAATATCGTAAATTTTCGCCACATATTGTAAATTTTTTCAAAAAATAAAAACGGAAAAAATTGCAAAAAACAAAACGCAAAAAACGGCCCTTAGCGGCGCTCAAAATTCAAAATGGATGTCGAAATGTCTGTCCCAAAAACACCCATATAAGTACATATTTGGGTACAGAAAAAATAAAATATTTTGGCCTTATAAATGCAATGTCTAACTCCATTTTTATCTCTTTTGAAAAAGCAGCTGGCTCAAGATTCGTTTTGGACCTATAGTTTTTTAGACAAAGTTGCTTAAAATGACCCATAAAATAAAATCGAACCTTTACACCGAAAAAAATTTACCAACCACAGATACTGAGTTCTTGTGAAAATGGAACCAAAAGTGCTAGGGCTTTTATGGAAAAGATTTATAGCCAATTTTTTTTTGAATACCCTTTGATTTCTCTTTTGAAGGACTTAAAAAAAAAACGTTAATCTCAAGTTTACATTTAGGCATATTTATCAGATATTCTTTAGCATTTTATTGTCCAAAGTCAAAAAGCTGAATTGTGTCTAAAAATATAGGGTAGGTATGAAATCGTGTTATTCTGGAAAAAGTAAATGTTTTATTTTTGAGCTAAAATTAAAAATTTGTCGATCTCTCGATTATGGTTTTTGAAAAAAATGGAACAATATTACAACTTAAATGAGGAGATATAAAAATATATTTTCTCATATCTTCTTAAGTGTTCATTCGATCTTGATATTTTTAATATCTGACAGATAATTTTTGGTTAAAAGTTTTTTCTTCTAATTTTTCTTAAAAATATTCAAAAGCAATTAGACTAATGAGTTTAAAGCCTCCTTCACCTCCAAAGTTTTAATCCGATCCTATTATTTTTATAGTGTGAACATTGCCGAAAAATTTTAGAGTAAATATTTTTTCATCCTAATTTGTTCTATCAAAGAAAAATATTCAAAATCATTTAGGTTAATGAGTTTAAAGCGCCCTTCGCCTCTAAAGTTTTCATCCGATCCTATTATTTTTATAGGGTGTCCATGGGTGAAAAATTTGAGGGTAAACATTTTTTCAACCTTATTTGTCCTATCGATAAAAAATATTCAAAAGCATTCAGATTAATGAGTTCAAAGCTTCCTTCACAGCAAAGGATGTAACTTCTTACAACTCGTGCTTGGATATAAAGATTAACATAATATAATAATATATTGGTTAAATTTTCATATTTCTAACTAAAATAATCCTTTTAAAATTTTTATTTTATTTATATTTTTTTTACTTAATATCTATAAGTTTTTTAAAATTAAATGAAATATATTTGTTTTTCTTAAGTTAAATAGTTTAAAAAAAATCTAGCAATAAAAATTGTCAAAAATTGGTGTAACGTCACGCCGTATGCTAAGGCGAATAAAAAATCTAAAATCTTTTTTTTATAAACTTGAAAAACTATCCAACATTATTTAAAATCAGAAAATAAAAATACTCCTTATTCGCAGAAATTAAAAATTTCACAATCCTTTAAAACTTTTGTCGATATCTTTTAGTCGGCAAAACTGATTGTTGTAATTATTTTACAAAATATGATGCTACTTAGGTACTGCGTTAGTATTAAAAAAAACATTCTAAAGCCTTTGCTTTCTTTTCTTATATATTGTCATACAAATGTAACGTCACGCCAAAATGTTAATTATTTTTACATAAAAATTAGTCTGGTATATGATGCCCCATCACTTCCCAAATTTTTGCTCCATTCATTTATTTATTATTTTAATATATTTTGTTGTACACATGTAACGTCACGCCAATATAGGAATTCCTATTCTTAAAAATTAGTTTGGTATGTGAGTGCACTATCACTTCCGAAATTTGTGAACCATTTATTAATTTATTCTTTCATTACATTTTGCCGTACACCAGTAACGTCACGCTAAAATGGGTTTTCCTTTATATAAATTAGTTTGGTATGTATTTCACTTTCGAAATTTTTGCCCCCATTTATTAATTTATTCATTCATCATATTTTGTCGTGCACATGTAACGTTACGCCAAAATAGGAATTCCTATTCTTAAAAATTAGTTTGGTATATGAGTGTTCTATTACTTCCGAAATTTTTGCCCCCATTTATTAATTTATTCTTTCATTATATTTTGTCGTACACATGTAACGTCACGCCAAAATACCAATTCCTATTCTTAAAAATTAGTTTGGTATGTGAGCGGCCTATCACTCCGAAATTTTTGCCCCATTTATTTATTTATTCTTTCATAATATTTTGTCGTACACCTGTAACGTCACGCCAAAATGGGTTATCCTAAACATAAAGATAAATTTGGTATGTGAGTGCCCTATCGCTTCCGAAATTTTTTCCCCATTCATTTATTTATTCTTTCATAATATTTTGTCGTACACATGTAACGTCACGCCAAAATAGGAATTCCTTTTCTTAAAAATTAGTTTGGTATGTGATGCCCTATCACTTCCGAAATTATTGCTCCATTCATTTATTTATTCTTTCATCATATTTTATCGCACACATATAACGTCACGCCAAAATAGGAGCTCCTATTCTTAAAAATTAGTTTGGTATGTGATGCCCTCTCTCTTTCGAAATTTTTGCACCATTTATTAATTTATTCTTTCATTACATTTTGTCGAACACATGTAACGTCACGCCAAAATGGGTTTTCCTATATATAAAGATGAGTTTGGTATGTGAGTGGCCTATCACTTCCGAAAATTTTGCCCCATTTATTAATTTAATATTTTATTACATTTTGTCGTACACTTGTAACGTCACGCCAAAATGGGTTTTCCTATATATAAAGATTAGTGTCATATGTGAGTGCCCTTCACTTTCGAAATTTTTTGTCCATTCATTTATTTGTTCTTTCATTATATTTTGTCGCGCATATGTAACGTTACGCCAAAATAGAAATTCCTATTCTTAAAAATTAGTTTGGTACGTGAGTGCCCTATCACTTCCGAAATTTTAGCGTATTGTCAATATCCATCAAAATTTTCTTTAAACTGCAAAAATATTCTACTTTGTTTTCAATGCCACTGGAAATTAAACCGTAGCTTATAGTAAATTTCATATTAGAGAATTTTTTTTTACCCACCAAAAACGGTCTGGACATCAAGAGCCTGCCACCTGATTGGGAAATTTTACTACTTGCGAAAGGTGCTATTAAAAGTCTTAGTTTTATGATTTGCTAAAATTTTGTCATTTTATTTCTTGTTAGATCTTGGCGACAAACAGACAATGCTAATCATTTCCTTCCTGCTACCTCTTAGACACATTTCGTTAATACCCTTGACACTGCTGGCACCAGCTACAACCTTCTGCCTCTTTAAACCTTAAGATAAATATACAACACTTCATGAGCATACAAATTGTATCTTAAACAAAAGTCAATATCAATGCTGTAGTTTGCTGCTGACAGTTCTTCTTCCTAGAGCGATATCTGCAACGAATCGCAGTTAAACACATCATTAATTAGATGATCAACAAACTCTGGTAAACATTGTGAGCCAAACTACCTGTTGTCCAAAATACACGTACCAACAACAACAACTACAGTACATCAAAATGCATTCAGTCAGTCAGTCAGTCATTGAGTCAGTCAGTCAGTTAGTTGTTGGTTGGTCCCAATCAGTCAGCGTCAGTGGCAGAGACCAAGTCGACCGACCAACGAAGCATTTCAAATGCGATCAATGAACCTGTCAGCCAGCCAACTAAGGCAAAACTGCCAACAGCATGCAGCTCTAGCTCTACTCCCCTCCCCTCACCACTCTGCGTATCTGCCACTGCCTCTTGCCCCTGCCACATGCTTTACACAATTTTCGAGTAATTTATTTAAAATCGTAAAACGCTGCAAAATATGCACACGGCAGCCGGTCGGCAAGTCAACGACTAGCATAACAATTCGCTCGCCCTATGAGACTGCTACCGTTTTTTTTTTTTTTTTTTCATTTTCTACCTTTTCTACGTTTTTTTTTCCTCTCTCTCTGCGTTTTTGTATCTTTCTAGTATTTCATTCCACGACGACGACGACGACGACAGCCAGGTAATGGTAGCAACAAAAACAATTTAGTTCCACTGTGCGGCAGGGGCTACTACTACGATCTACGGTTGCTGTTGTTGCTGGCTGCCGCTTAATTATCTCTTTCTCAGTTTGCAGCCTTTTGTCAATTTCTTTCTGGGTTTAGTACTCTCTACCTTCTTCGAAACAAAAAACAGTTGGTGGGTAACATCAACAACTACTGTCGTCATCATCGTCAGTGTCTGCATCGTGATGATGATGAAGATGATGATCATCATCAGCTACGTCAGCATCGTCGTGATTATCAACAAGACGCCTCTCTTTTGGGCCACAGACTCAACCAGCTAAGACCCTGAATGTTTTTGTGTATTTTTTTTTTTTTTTGCCTCTTACTACTTAGCCACATACCTTTGTTATAAAGCCAGAGTTGCCAGATTGTTGCGCTGGAAATAAAGATGGGATTATAGTTAATGAGTATGATGCGTAGGTAGAATTTTATAAAAAAAATGTATGACGGGATTTATTCATAAATATAATTGTAAGATCAATTTAATGCAAAATTTTAATACGTATTCTTAGTCGGGAAAAATGGTAGTATTGAGACTACTGTACTTAAAAATATTTTGTGCTACACTATTTTCATAGAATTCAATAAAAAATTACGCTTAAAAATTTGATTAATAAACATGGTCAAAAATTTGTGTAACGTCACGCCATATACTAAGGTAAATAAAAAAAAGAGACAGAAAAGATTTATAGATTTTATAAAACCAAAATTGCTCTTAATTTGTTTAAAAAAAAAATTGATTTATAAACATTTTTTAATAATTTGTGAAACGTCACGCCTAGGTAAATAAAAAATCGAGAAAGTGTTTTTATACCCTGTACCGTATGGTCCAAAGGGTATATTAAGTTTGTGCAAGCCGAAAATGTATGTAACATATAGAAGGAGACGTCGGAGATACCCCAAGTACCTAAAATATGATCAGGGTGAATAGAGAAGTCGATATACCCATGTCCGTCTGTCCGTCCGTCTGAACGCCTAGATCTCAGAGATGGTAAGAGCTGGAGTAACCAAACTTTCACATTAGTATCCCATATTATTCCATAGGAGACAAGTTTATTTTATTTTTTTGATATCGGTGATAAATTACATAGCTCCCATATGGGTGTTTGAGACGACCTCGCCAAAAAAAAAAGTTTTAGATGGATAATTCGGTTGTTCACGAAGATATCGTACCCAAATTTGGTATTTCAAAGTTTTTTATGGTTCCAAATTTCATCAAAATCGGTTGACTATATCATATAGCGCCCATAGGACCGATCGGCCAAAATAACTTTTTAAATCAATATTCGCTATATTTCGTTTTTTAATAAAGATATCGTAACTAGATTTGGCGTTTGGAAATTTTTTAGATCACTTAAGCAACGTGCCAAATTTGAACAAAATCGTTGACTATATCATATAGCTCCCATAGGTCCGACCTCCCAAAAAATTGATTTTTTTACAAAATTTGTTGTGTTTCGTTTGTTTGTTAAGATATTGGGACCAAATTTGATATTCGTGAGTTTTTTATAGTTCCTAAGCACTGTACTAAATTTAATCCAAATCGTTTGACTAGATCATATAGCTCCCATAGGACCAATCGGTCCAAAAACACGTTTTTTATACAAAATTCGATGTGTTTGATTGTTGTAAAGATATTTGCATAAATTCAGAATTCATATCTTTTTTAAGATATTTAATCACTGCGTCAAATTGTATTGAAATCAGTTGACTATATCATAAAGCTCCCATTGGAACGATCGGTCAAAAAAAATTTTTTGCTTAAAAATTCTTCTGTTTTTTGGTTTTTTGTGAAGGAACCGGATTTTATTGCAAGCTAGTGGTACAGGGTATCCCAAAGTCGTCCGCGCCCGACTTTACGTACGCCATTTTTAATACTGCTTCTGGTATTATTTAGTCTTTAAGTATGACAGAAAATAAATCGGTTTTTTTTAAAAAAAAGTTAACAGTGTGGAAAATTATTCGTTTTTTTGTAATAAAGAAGTAGTTATTTCTTCTATAGAAGATTGGAATATATATTCACTATTGTGCTGATAAATATTTAAAAATTAATACTATTTCTACCAAGAGGTAGAATCAAATTTTGATTTAACATTATTTTCTTAGATTAAATCTCCAATTTGAAGCCATAATATGCTCTACTAATAATCACGACTAGTGCCAGAAAATTTAGAAATTCGATCGCGATCGATATATATAAAATTAAATCGACGTACGAAGAAATGTTTGTCTGTTTACTTGTTATTTCTTAACTGTTCATACTTGGTTCAGAAATGGGGTTTTGTTGCAATCTTCTTGATCGTCAACTAGTTATAGAATATATTACGTCACACTAAAATGAATATGGCGCCCTCTGCTGGCTTTCAAATGAATACTCTTAGTAAGCAAATTTGACTGTTGCTTGATACTTTCAAAGCAACGATTTAAATTTTTTGAATGGAAAAAATTTACTAAGACGTAAAATATAAAATGCCTCTTTAAAAACCATTTTACCTTATTTTTCTTAATTTAAATTCCCACGTACTAGTTTATTTAGCTTTAACATTTAAGCCTTTAGTTTCATAAATTTTAATCGAAGTTGTTGTGAATCAAATGTCAATTTAATTTATATATTTTAATATATAAAAAATTTGTTTCTAGTAACATTACTTTTCGCAAAAGGCATAAAGCAAATTAAAATTATATCTATTTCTTTCTACGCTGGACATCCATAATAAAGCCATAATGTGTACCCTTCAGGAATTCCTCGATGACTTTTCTTGGATGTTTGTAAGACATAAACAGAAACGCCTTGAAACTATGGCAGATGTATTTTCCCAAGTGCGCTCCTGTGAATGTGAGCACAAAGAACGTATAAAGATGGCTAAGCTCCGCAACTCCGAAACAAACAAAGGACGTTCTTATCTCACTTATGCACTATGGGGCTTCATTGGATTCCTGATCCTTTTTGTGATTTTAGTGGTGCTTGTATATCGAGGAATTAATTCTGTGCGGTTCTATGGCGGATGTCTGTCAAGTATTTTGTATGGCGCGGACTGTGAAGTATTGTACTAGGACATTATATATTGTTACATTAAATACATATCTATACATACAATAAAATGATCTAAGGACACGGTAGCACATCAGGCAGTGGCAGCAGCAGCATTACCCAATTTGTTCAAGCATAACTTTTTGGTTTTTTAATTTTTGTTTTGGAAAACAGAGTTTTTTTTGTACATCGTATTCGGATTCCTGAACTCCATTTTGCATTTTCTAGAATCAAATATCTTATAATTTTCCAAATCCAAACCTGGCACACAATTCGAACGCGTCAATTTATAACCAGCTCATTATAATAACCCCCCGCTCACATCTGGCAAGCTGACAATCTGGCAACCCATGGCATTGGACTACCCTCAAAACAGTAAGCAGTCGGTAAACAGGTAGCGCTCTAACTGACAATAACTCGTCGTACGTATGCACGTTCCGTATTCCGTCCAATTGTCCGTCCCAAGCGTGCGACTGGCGGTCGGTTACTTGCTTGGTTGAGTTTCGTTTGGGTTTCTTACTTGGCTGGTTTTTGCTCGAGCTCTCTCTGTCTCTCACTCTCTCGCTTTTTGTGTCTCTCCACATCTTCCAGAGTTATGCTCCTAACGCGCTCAAAATCTCTTGGCTACTCATTGAACCGGCCCAAAGCGTAGCGTCAAAGTCAAACGTCGTTATGCTCTGGGATTAGTCTTCGAGAGTTGATCGTAGCTGAAGCACCTGCGCGCGGATCGTGGCCAATATCAAAAAGTTATACGTGTATGTGTTTATATACTGAGCGTATCTATAAGATACACATTGAGTAAAAAACAAAAAAAAAAAAAAGCAAGCTTTATTGCATTTGTAGTTGAACTTGTTACGTTGCGTGCTCTGGCTCTGGCTCTTGGCCGGGCTGAAAAGCGGCCTCGTGTTGGCTGTTATTGTTGTTTTTGTCGTGCTGTGTGTGGGAAGAGTTGGGGACTACTTGAGGAGCGAATTGGTAGCTGCACTGGCTTCAGCTCCTATTTCAAACAAAATGTAGAAAAACACATTTCAGCTGCCGTATCTGTAGCACTCGTTGTAGTTGTTTCGTGCGTTCGTTTCGTGAGACGTCTTTGTGACTTCGTGTTGGCTGATTTTTTTGGTACGTGGTTTGCACGATTCCTACGTGGTTTGTGGTAGCTGCTAACCGTAATAAACGCCAACCCCGCGATCCCTCCAACGTCTTGCAGTCTTCCAAGTGTTACTGTGTATCTGTGTCTGTTTAAACGACAAAAAATAACTAAAAAACAAATTACTGAAACTTAAAAAAAACGCAAACTCATTTAAAAAGTGCCAACAAATTTCTAACAACCTCAAAAAAACATCAAAAAAGTTAAACCTCCAAAAAAAATTACAACTTTGCCCACGGATAAGATACTTGCCCAACAACTACAAGACAAGAAAAAAACTCCAACAGCAGCATAAAAACTGGCCAACGCTTAAGCGCTCGCGGCGCTTTTGGCCAAAACAAATTGCGCTACAGGTAAGACCCGGCCGCGGCCCTACCCTTCTTATTTTTTTTTATTTCAGGGCCCTGCCCCAGACTAACCACAAAAATTCCGCAGTAGTTTAGGGCTAGCTAATTATTTTCTGAGATTTTTTTTTGCTATGGCCAAAAGCAATGTTTTCAAAACAGCGAGTAGAGCCAAACCAGCGAGTAGCATACAGAGAGCGCCGCTCTCTCGCACTCTCTGGAGAGCGCAAGCGTAACAGCGAGTAAGAACTTCAAGCTGGTCGAAAACCTGCTTCACACAGATACACACATTCAACCCAGCTAGACCCCGTCCAGTTGGCTATGTACTGGTAGGCAACGTTGGAGGCTCCACCGTAACTGCTGCCGCTGCTGCTGCTGCGACGGCTGGCTGCCGCTGCGGCTTCCACTACAACTGCATGTGCCACTGTCATTGCCACCGAACTCAGTGTGGTGCCGCGCGTCGTTGCCACCAAACGTTCCATTGACTGCAAGTTGGTCGAACAGTTGGTTGGTCGGTCGGTTGGTTTGTTCATTTGACGCACTGGCGCTCGGCTCAGCTCAACTCAGCTTGGCTGGTTGGTTCATTCGCGTTTGGTTTCGTGGCTGTGTGCGCTCCAAACCTTTGGGGCTTGGAATGCTTCAATGCGAGGTCTTTTTGTTGTTGTTGTGTTGGGTTTCTTCTCTTGTTGTTGATTTTTTTATCGTTTGTCAGCAGCAGCAGCAGCGGCAGCTACAGCAGTAAACCAGTTCACTTGTAGCCAGTCCCCAGAGCTCTCTCGTGCTCAATTTTAATCCGGTTTTTTTGGTTGGCGTCTTTTGCTTTAATTGTTCAGAACGTGTGTCCAAAGAGGAAACGCAATTGCCGCAAGCTTCTGTATGGCCGGCCCCGGTTCAGCGTTTTGGGTTCGCCGTCACCGTCATCGTCAGCAGTCGTCGTCGTTGTTGTTGTTGACTGCTTCAGTTTCTGGCCTGGCCATCTTCCTTGGCCATCTACATCACAGCATCTCGCATCGCTGGCTGAGATTTCTTTTAAATGTATGTATGCATGTAACATTTAAAAAAAATAAAAAACGCCTCCCGCGCTCCCACAGTCTCGTTTTTCATTTTTATGCTAAGCATTTTAGACTTGGCCACGGAGTGGGTCTTGGGCTTTGCGTTGATTCCATTCGTTGCGGTTCTATAAAGCCATTGGCTTTTGTGTATATTGTATCTAAACCTGAGTCAAGACCATCGACCACATTTGGAGCAACTATTTTTTTTTTCTCTTTTTTTTTGGATATTCATTGTTTGTTTATAGGCAATTTGGTTTGTCTATTTTTGGATACGCTGCATACAATACATTTCTTTCGGTTTTTTTTTGGGGGGCTTTTTAGCATGATAATAGGCTATATAAAAATTTATTGGATTTTACTTGACTGGGTGGGTTTCGTAGACAAAACGTGCTTTAGCCCACCAAGCTGGAAGCACAACAATTAATTCATTAACTCAACAGATATCACCATTTAAAAGAAAATAATTTTTCGTACTGTCAAACGGAATATAAAGTATTCCTAAGTTCGCTTATTGATTCTATTTCCGAAATATTCTGGTTTCAGGTTCCAAACCACTGCAAGTTTGCCTTTGGTTCAATTTCATTTTGAGCACGTTTTATGAAAGACAAAATTCGTCAAAATCCTGAATCACTTTTGTATGCTTTGCTCTATATGTCCTTTAAATACGACCGAGACTTTTGGCTTCTTCTAATAAATTCCCTTTTTCCTTGTTTTTTGAAATGTATGGGTTTTCTCGCCGGAAGATTCTCTGCGACTTCTCAGTTCATTATTTTAATTTATCCACAGCGAAAGGATCCAGAGATTGCTTTCTAAATATGCCTATATGGTGATATATATTCATCAGTTCCACAAATTCGCTTATTGATTCTTTTACCGAAATATTATGGTTTCAGGTTCCAAACCTAGGCAAGTCCGCCTTTGGTTCAATTTCTTTTTCAGCACGTTTTATGAAAGACAAAATTCGTCAAGATTCTGAATGACTTTTGTATGCTATAAGTCCTTTGAATACGACCGAGACTTTAGCTTTCTCTAAAAAATTCCCATTTTTATTATATTTTGACCTGTATGGGCTTCCCCGCCAGAGCCGGATACGAGACTTTGTGCGACTTCTCAGTTAATTATTTTTCTTTACCCGTACGAAAGGATCCAGGGATTGCTTGCTAAATATACCTTTCTGGTGATCGGTTTAAGGTAGAAAATATGCGAGATGATTGAATATGTGTTCGAAGTTCCCTATAACGAATTCCTTTACAAAAAATAGTTCACTCTAATGAATTTGTATTATTTTTCTAATTTTTTAAGACTCATGAGTTTCTTAAAATTCGAATTTCAATATAACAAACCTCTCCTCCCAAGCGAGTTTACCTTGGGGAAGTTCTACTGTATATAATTTCTAAATCTTCTTCCGAAAATATCTTATAATTTGAACGCCAAATTCTTTGCGACTTTTTCTTAGCTTTTTTTTTGCTCTGAACTTGATTACATAGTTCACCTCAGAGGCGGATCTAGGGATCACTTATAAACTACGTGACGCTCCAAGGGAAAGGGGGCTGGCGAAGCGTCACGAGACACAAAAATCATAAAGGAAATCTTCAAAAATATTCTGTGTCACAAGGAGGAGGAGGGACTCTTCTTTGACGAACATTAGCGTCAAGTTATTTATGGATGATCCCCTAGAATTTGGATTGGGAGGATTCTTTACTTTGGCGTGTATACACCAGAACAAGCAACTTTCAACCAATTTTTCCAGCGGCGGATCTGGAGATCGTTCATAAAGTACGTAACGCTCCAAGGAAAAGGGGGGTCTGGCGTCATCGTCACGTTAGAGTGCATATTTTAAAGAACGAGCAAAAAACTTTCAACCCATTTTTCCAACTTGGGGGTTCTGACACACGAGGATTCGTCAATGATTCACCTTGTTAAACTGAATAATCGTCTATTTTGACGAACAGCAGCGTCACGCAATTTATAGATGATCCCATAGAATTTGGACTTGGGTGGACTCTTCACTTTATATCACAATTTGCAAAAAACGTTCAACCCATTTTTCCAACTTGGGGGATTCGGAGCCAAGTGGAGCCGCCACGGGTTCACCTTGTTAAACTAAATAAATCGTACCTGACTGATCATGGTCGCCCATTTTCGACGCCACTGCTGTTTTCCAATCTTTCCTACGAAAAATTTACTAGGAAAATCAAAAGTATGTCGTGTCTTAGTTAAGTTTGAGTCCCTACCAAAACTCAATATCACTGAACACACCTAGTATACTTTTGAATAAGGGGCTTCACGCCCAGCGAGCTACCAAGCTCCGCATATGGTAGAAGATTTAGTCCGTATTTTTTTGGGAGTTTCTCCTCTTTTCTGGAATCTCTAAAAATCGCCCATGTGTGAATCTTTGACTTAATTTGGGGAAAAAAATGCTCTCTCCCTGTTATTTTTTAGACTATTTATCTAATTTCTTGTTTTTTGTTTTTATTATTATCACATAAAAAATTTCGGTATCTCAAAAACTTAAATTCATTTAATTTTACGCTTGACAAAAGCTTCCACATATCTAGTTTATCTTTCTTTCTGGAGATAATTTTAAAATGCTTATGGGTGGGCACACCATAAAAAATTTTATTCTTCGGCACGTGTTTTTTAATTAGATTTTTAAAGCTTTGCTGTTAATTTTATCGTTTTATTTGAGATATCGATCGGCATAGCTGATGAAATCAAGTGGGTCTATTATGGTATTTACTAAAAGTGTGTATTCAAAAATTTTAATATCTTTTTAATGGTCTATTTAAAAGCTTTCTTATATAGTATATTGTATGAAATCTTTTGATGGAATGTTCGCATTATGTGCTAATAAGATGTGCCCCTAAAAGCTTTCCTTTTTAATTCTAATTGGGATTAAATATATCATTTTAATATTATCGAAGATATATAAATAGCAACATATAATATATTTAGTTTTATAATGGTATTAAACTTTATTTTAAGTTATGCGGATATTATGTGTAAATAGCTTAAAGAGCATTTTTAATTCTAATTGGGATTGAATAAATAATTTTAATATAAAAGATTGTAAATCAGGATCGCATAATAGATTTGCTTTTTGTCTAGTATTGCATGAAAATAGTAAGAGCATAATTTTATTTTTCAAGCCCAGGAAAACATAGTCTTTTTCTTTTATTCCTTTAACATCTTGAGGAGCATAGGGTCTCGGAAACATAGTTTATAGGAAAAAAAAAAATAAATCCATAATTAACAGATGAAGATGTTTTTTAAACGGAATAAATAATACAACATATTTTGCCTTTGAGAAGTTGTTTGGTTGACTTATTCAAAACTATCGATTGATGCTTGATCTAATTGTTATCTAGATATTCTCACGAGTTTTTGCTAATGTTGGAGTTTTATTGATCTTCGAATATTATCGAGCAAAAAGAAATATATCAAAATGTGGGAAAAATTAGAGTAATCGAAGATAATCATATTTAAAAAAAAATTTTAAAAGAAATTATCACTTTAAATGATCTTTACGCCGAATCCGAAGTTTAGAAGCTACAACATATTGTATTTTGGAACTTTTAGCTCAAATGATCTCAGCTGATTGGATCAAGAAAAGGTTTTAAAAAAAGGTCATATGAGATTCTCAAGAATTTTAGATAATGTTGGAGCTTTATTGCTCTTCGAATATTAAAGATCAAATAGTAATATATTAAAATGTGGGAAAAATTAGAGTAATCAAAGATAATCATATATAAAAAAAAAATTTAAAAGGAAGTATCACTTTAAATGATCTCTTTAGACCGAATCCGATGTTTGGAATGCAACATATTGTACGAGTATTTTGGAACTTTTAGCTCAAGTGATCACAGATGATTAGATCTACGAAAGGCTTTATAAAAAGCTCATAATGCACTTAAAGTAGATCAGAGTAAACCTGATACCTTTGAGACTTGATATCTATGAGAAGACACAACGTCTTATAGATATATTCAAGAATTTTAGGCTGATCTTTTGAGGTTATGGCATATACACATATGAAATATATTACAAAGAAAAAGATATTTTATGGAAAAGTAAAAAATTATTTGGGGTGCGCTGAACTAGCTTTCTGCTTCGAATAGTGATTTGAATAGAAGATCATTAAAATTTCGATACAGAAGAAGGAAAATTCCATTTTATAAGTAAAACAAATCAATTGTTACTAGCATCATGAATTTAAAATCCAAGGTAATCTTTATCTTAAAGAGTTGGTTAAAATAAAATAATTTAGATTGTAATATAGAAGAAAAATCTGATCCTAAAAGTACATCGATAAAAGATACAGAAAATCGGAAGCTTGTAAAGAAAATATTATACCTCTGTGAGATGTCGCTACAATTACACAGGTCAACATGGTTCAGTTGTTGGAAAGCTAAGAGTCATTTCCGAAATAATTTGGTACTTAGAATCCGAATCCAGCATCAGAACTGGCCTATCACGTCAGGATTTTGAGATATTTGAGGTTATGTACCCAAAAAATGGCGTTTTTTCCTACATTTGAGGTTATGTACAGGGCGCAAAAAATTGTTGCGGTCTTTCTCTCCAGTTACATCATTTAGTACAACTCTTACCCTTTAATTTAAGAGATCAATTACGATTTTTGTTTGCAAAGTCTCGCTTTTAGAAGTTACGAGATATATCCCTTCGACGTCATTACCACACTCAATCTTTCATCTTGAATTTAGAAATGTTAATGGCAGATTTTGGGCTTCATCCGCCATATTGGACGTCACTTTTTTAAACTTCTAAAACTTACCATTTTAATGATATCCAAATTCATCAACCTTAATAAGTTCAACGCACATATTTTTATATAAAAACATCAATTATTTCTACATTTTTATTCGCCATTTTGAAAATGCCATATTGGAAATGCAAATATCATTCTTCCGACTTCATATCCGTTCTTAGCGACCTCAAAAACCCTCAAGTCAAAATTTTCAAGAGAAATTACTTAGTAAAAAATTATTATGTCAAAGGCTTATTGCAAATGCTAATGACGTCGAAGGGATATATCTCGTAACTTCGAAAAGCCATAACTTTGCGAAAAAAATCGTAATTGAGCTCTTGAACCCTTAACGACAAGAATGCAATCAGACTTGGACTGTTTTTCAGATGATGACTTTATTCGATGAATACAGTTTCCTCCAAAATTCGATATTTTAAACTGCTGCAAGAGAACAGATTTTTTCCAAAAAATTGACTTGATATATCAAAACCATTTTCATGTTTTTTATCGTCATATGGTAGCTTTTTATTTTTGACTTATTGTTGGGCGTACCTCCTTAGAAAATCATTGTAACTGCTCGTAGCTCTACAATCCATCTATTTAGCATCCGTCGTTTCTGGTCTTCCCTAAAAGATTATTCAAAGTTTTCCGTCTGGTTTAAAATCTCATGCGGGTTATTGATTAGTTTACACTACCTCAAGTGCCCGCCTTTTTCTTCACTCAGTACATTAGATCTAGTCTACTAGACTAGTTTTAACTGCGCTTCCTTATGGCAACGTACAGCACAAGTCCATTTTGTGCAAGTTAACCATCCTACAACCATAAAATTGCCATAAATTATCCGAGTCTTACATTTTCCAATTAAACTACAAGGCGGTCGGACTTGGTTAGAGTTCTTCTTTCTAGAGCCAAGTCCAAAAGTCATAAAACTTCATTAGCAGCCATCCAGTTTTTACTCTGCCTCAACTAGGCAGAAAAACTGCACAAAATTAGCAAAGCTTTTGTATTAATGTTGCAACATACATAGATACACACACACAGATACACACTCACTCAGATACACTTGCAATGTGTAAATCTTTAAGATATTAATCAAGAAAATTATATACAACAAGCTAGACATTTTATAGATGATGCAGATCAGTGTAGAAGAGACCCTGCCGCATATTACATGCTGGCCCAACCAAGCGATGATTATGCTAGATTTTAATAGCTTTGACTATAATCTCTGATGTGGATGCAACTGCCGTATGCCTCAAAGGGTTACAGCTGCAGATTAACGCACATGTGTATCTGTTGCAGGTTGCTGCTGCTGCTGCTGCAACCGAAGCGTCGTATAACTATAATTATAACTTGGCTGCGTATTCCTATATTCATTTATATCTTTTCTTTCGACGTTGTGTTTTTATTTTTTTTATTTTATTTCTGTTTTTTTTTACCTTTGATTATTAGCTACCTTGCTGTCTTTTTAGAAAACCCTGAAGGGATTAAAGGTACACAGATACACACACACAGATACAAACAAATCTTGCACACACTTGCCAAGAGCATTGCAACAACTCGGGACCTTCCTCCTTTCTGGTTGTAGTTGTTGTTGTTGCTGCTGCCCCTGTCAAACTGTTTGTTGTTGGGTTGCCTGTGTTTTGTAAGCAAACTAAAGTACGGTACCCGGTCCGGTAAACGATATAAGAAAATCCAATGTCTGCGGGACAAACTTTTTAGCACAGAGTTGCTCCGAGTTTCTGTATAAATATTAAATCCGACTGCGTACACAAAGAGAAAAAGGGGGAGTAGTTTGTGATGAAGTTGAGCATAAAGGTTGATGGCAACTGTGTTGGAAAAGTATAGATTATATTACAAGATAATCATTCCGAACTTAGGTTCTCAGGAAAAAAAATTAGTATTCATGCTTATTATCTTGAAATAAGTATTTAAATTTATTGACCGATTTCGGAATTATCCTCTTTACCAATTTCTCCAGTTAGGCGATTTCTTCAAGTAATCAGTAAAAATTATTTTAAATCGAGTCTTCAAAGAGCACAGAATAGTTAATTTTTAGGCTTGAAACCCCAAAATTATTTTTCATTTAAATTTATCCTCATCTTAAGCGAAAAATAAACCAAGCTAATCCACGAAATCTCGCAAGCTCATATATGCAGATCTTGACCCTTATATACCAGATATATGACCCTTCTTTATTAGATTCGAAACGAAAAATATGTTTTACGCTTATTTTCTTGAAATACCTATTTTATATAATTGACCTATATCGAAATTACGCTCTTTTCCAATTTCTTCAGCTAGGCGATTTCGTCTCTTAATCTGTAAAAATTATTTTAAATTGAGTCTTCAAAAAAACAGAAATAGTTCACTCTTAACTAAGGCTCAAACCCCAAAATAATTTTTTATTCAAATTCATACTCATTACTTAATCCACGAAATCTTGCAAGTTCATATAATTCTTGAAAACTATAATTTTCTGTACGACCCTTCATCATTTAGTTTCGTAAAAAAAATAAATTTCGCTTATTTTCTTGAAATAAGTATTTTATATTATTGACTTTTTTTCGAAATTAATCCCTTTCCTAATTTCTCCAGGTAGGCCTTATTACTGTGAAGAAATTCTCGTAATCGATAAAAATTCTTTTAAATCGAATCTTCAAAGAGAACAGAATTCTTTATTCATAAATTAGACTTAAAACCACCCAAAAAAAAACTATTTGATCTTTAACTAAGAATAAATGTACCTAATCCAAGGAATCTCGCAATATCATATAAAACTTGAAATCTATACCATTTCGTTTCCTGTATGAAATTCTGTTAGAAGACTCTTTCAACTGAATTTATACCAACCACAATTAGTCGATTTCCAAAATCGTCAAAATTTCATTTTGAAAACTTTCGATTGGAAGATTTCTTAAGGGTTTCTAAAAGAATACTTTAAGCAATATCTGTCAGAATCATTTGTACAAAATATTAATTTTATTTTATATATTTTGGTCTGTAGGCCAGAGCATCAAAAAAAGGTGTCTTATAGAAAACTATTTTTTGATACCTTCCCAAAAGTTTTCTAACCATAAGTTGCAACTTTTACCATATTCTTACTTTTTATTGAGTTCTTCCAAAAAAATAAATTTTTAATTTAAAATGTAGGCTAAAGCCAGAGCATCATAGGAAAGGTATGTTATACTAAGGATAACATTTGTTTTAGCCTTTTCCAAACATTTTCGAGTCCTCTGACCCAAAGTTTAAAGTTGAATCATTTCTCACTTTTCATAGAGCTCTAAATAAAATTCTGAATCGTCCAAGGTAGATGCCTAAAAGATGTTTTCAAATCCTCTAATCCAAAGTTTAAACTTGAATCATTTCCTACTTTTTGTTAAGTTCTTTTTTAAGAAAATTTCGAATTGTCCATTGTAGATGCCTCAAAGTTGATTATGAATCCTCTAACTCAAAGTTTATCGTAAACAATTTCTTACTTCTTTTTGAGTTCTTTCTAAAGAAATTTCTGAATTGTCCATTGTAGATGTCTCAAAGTTGTTCTCGAATCGTCTAACTTCAATTTTAAGTGTAACCGATTCTGACTTTTTTTGAGTTCTTTCTTAAGAAAATTCGAAATTGTTAATGGAAGATCCCTCAAAGTTTTTTTTCTTTGTTTCGTGAAGAAATTTCTTTTTTGCTAAAAAAAATAGTTTTCTAAAAATCGGAGCACTTAATTCTAGAAAACTTCAGCACTACGACCCATTTCCAGATATTTACCTTGATACTTTCTAAAAAACAAAATCTTCAAAGATATGATTGTCAAAAACAGAAAAATTATTTCTTTGGTCAAAAAATGTTCTGAAGAAACATCGTCATAGATAAGAATTTTTTTTGTCTTGTGCAGAGAACAAAAATTCCTTTTTTGGCTAAAAAAGTTGAGTTCCTAGAAAAATCTAAATATTAATTTTAATTACATATCCCTTTGGTACGACCAATTGTGGGTTTTTTGGTTCTTACTTTCTAAAGAAAATTCGTTATAGACTCAATTTTGCATTGTACTTTGTAAAAAAATAAAAATAATTTTCGTGTTAAAAAAATCGCAAAGAAATTCCCTTTTATTTTATGCTAATAAAGTTTGGTCCTAAAAATCAAAGCACTTAATTCTTATCTTTCCAAATATTTATCTTAATACTTTCTAAAAAAGAAATCTTTATAGGTATTCATAATTTTTTTTGATTTGGCATTTGTCAAAAACAGAACAATCATTTTCTTCCTCAATAAATGTTCTGAAGAAACATCGTGATAGATATTTTTTTTGTTTGGCTTTAGAAATTGGGTTCTTCTAAAAATAGAAATACCATTCTTAATTACCATCCCTTTGCCAATTTTTTACATTTCTTTTGGTACTTCCTGAAGAAAATTCGTTACAGACGCAGATTTGCATTGTAGTTGGTAAAACAATAAAAAATCCTTTTCGGACTCAAAAAATGTTGTGAAGAAACATCGTCATATAAAAGATTTTTTTTTTTTACGGTAAAGAACAGAACACCTTTCTTTGCTAAAAAAAGTTGGGTTCCTTAAAAATTGGGACACCTAATTAAATATTCCCTCGCTAAGAATCGCTTAAGACCACAAATTTAGTACCGATTTTTACCAGTTCGTTTCCCACGTTCTCTTTAATTCAGCAAAAATTCTACCCCTTTCAAATACTTTACGACCCATCTTCGTACATATTTAAAAATCACACAAGCACAACTTAATTCGCAACATATTTTTCTTTCAGTGTAGTGTAGTGTGCCTGCGTATGTGTGTGCGTGTGTGTTTGTATATTTTTCTGTTTTTTATCAACTGCTTTGAACCTTTTCACTTGGCTGTGACTTGTTTACACAAAGCCGACGCTGACAGCGACGCGACGTCTCTGCCAACGTCTCGACAACGCAAACGTAGCAGGCAGCAAATGTGGCAGCCAAATTGCTCCTCGATATCTTTTATGCTTCTTCTTGCTGCTTGCCCAGCAGTAGTTAAAGTATCTTCTCGTCGCAGTTGTTGTTGTATCTGGTATTTCATTTTTTTTTGTTGTTGTTGTATTTCGTTTTTTTTTTTATTATATGTACACTTTTAAGCCTTTGGCTTCATTTGCTGGGCAACCGTTTGCGCAAACGTGAACGTGCTTGCAGCCAGCTATTGGCATCACTTTCTCGCTCTGTCTCCGGCTCTGTCGCACTGCTCGCAGCTCCTCGGGTAGTTTACTTTTGCTGATGATGTCCATTATTTACATTAATTTTATTTGTTTTTCTTATTTGGCTTCAACGTTTTTCAAAAGTGCCGATGTTTCAAAAGATAATGAACGTTGAATGTACATTGTACACATTGACAGTCGTCAGTCATAAATGCATAAGTGAGAAAAAATAAACCTAGCAGCCAGAGAAAAAAAACCCCGAACCAAACCAAGCCAAGCCAAAAACCCAAAGCCCACAACAAAAACGTCCCAAACGGGTTACACATATGGAGGCTACTATGCATTATGTTGACTGGCCATTGTGCTGGGGGATTACTTGTGCCATTACTTATGACATGTGAACAAAAATGAGCATAAAGCTTTAAGGCGGGTCTCACTCAGCCAAGCTTAAGAATGACAGTACAAACTGTGTCTGAGTCGACAAAAATTTACAAAAAATAAAAATAAAATAGTTAAATAATTTTGTTCGGTATATCATGGGATCAGTTTGATTGGATTGGAGAGAATATGTGTAGGAGTTCGAGAAAAAAAAAGGTTCAAATTTTGTGGATTAACATATTTAATTGGTTTTCGGATTCTAGTTCAGTTGAACTATAACATAAATTTTAATAAGAGTTTGAAGTCAAGCGGATTATTTGGAGACAAGTGGCGAGATCTTAATTAGAAAATTCATAAAAATTGGAAATGATTGCATTTTAGTTACACCTGCTAGAAAAAAACTCAGATAGGAGTTGGGGATTGTTGTCAGACGTATCCATAACACAAGGGCATAAAAAGGGTATGTCAGGCTATCAGCCTTCAGCCAGCCCGGGACGTTGAATCTATAGCCACAGTGGCCCCTGGCACTGAACCCATCCACGCCATCCAATTCGATTCACAACCTGAATAAGTTATACTCGTTTAGACTGAGGAAAGTGGTTGCTGCTCCACAGCTCAGCAATGAAAGGATAAGTTTGTCACAGTTTTTCAAGATCGCCCTTCAGGCAGCCCAGGACGTTTTTCTGAGCCTATACCTCCTCGAACTGAATCTCTTCAGGTCATCTAATTTGATTCACAACCTGTGTTAGCTCTACTCGTTTAATCTGCTGCTCCACAGCTTCGCATTGGAACGATAAGTTTTTCACAGCCATCCAGGATCGCCCTTCAGCAGCTCGAGATGAATTTCTGAACCTTTATCCGCTGAATCCCTCCAGCCCGTCCATTCGATTCACAGCCTGAGTCAGCTCTACTCCATTGGACTTAGGAAAGTGACTGCTGCTCCACAGCTCAGCAATGGAATGATAAGTTTGTCACAGTCTTCCCGAAGAGAGTAGATTGACAGCGTAAAACTTCTATCATTATAAAAGAGCTAACCATCTATATAGACGGCTCAAAGACGGAATAAGGTCCAGGGGTGGCGCATTTTCTCTCTAAAACGCTTGCTCCCGTTCCGTCTTCCCAACTGCTGCAACGTATCTCTGCTCAATCTGTGATCACTCAGAGAACTTTTATCATTTTAAAAGATCTAACAATCTATACAGGCAGATCAATGACGGTATGTCCTCGGGATGTCCTCTCTAAGAAGCTTGCTCCCGTTTCGTTTTCCTAACTGCTTCAACGTACCTCTGCTCAATCTGTGATCACTCAGAGACCAGTGTGATCTATTGTGATGCGTAATAGACGGGGAAAAGAAAGTGAAACTAATGGTTTGGAAAAAATAGGGAAAGACTATACTGCCTAATCGGTTTCGTTACTAAGCCGATTCTATGTGAAAATTTGGATTGGCAAGGTTGCACAGATGTTCGAAGAAAGACGATATTGGGCTCGATTTCTAAGCACTGCAGTGCAAACTTCTTCGGCTATCCTTGACTCCTCCCAGTGAAGCTTAGGGCCTCTTAGTGCTATCACAAATCAGTTATTGGACCGCTTTTCTTTTCTGGTTGTAAAAACTAATTCTACTATTGTAAAATAATGACAGTTTGATCCCATTTATTTTGGAAAAGATAAATTTTTTCAAAAACTATTAGCAATCTTCCCTCTTATGAAAATAAACTATGGTCTCCACGAGTCCCTTTTCCAATACCAAAAAATTGCTAAGGATCTCTAAAAAAGACTAAGATCGCATACAAATCACCTATGCAGTTACTCACTTTATCATACCCCGAAAACCAATTTCAAATCACCCCATTAGTAAGTTAAAATTTCATATGTAGATAACGATAGCTACTTGACCCATTTGAAAAGCCAAATATCAAACATACTTTATTGTTTAGATAGCCCCAAACGGTAAACCACAATGGGCGCCACTTCCAATGAAATGTATTAGATCAAAATACTTCAAATCATACCACAATGATGCAGCAAAACCTTTAAAAGAAAGTCATATTCATATACCAAACTGCAGCGGGCTTATCAAGAGTGAGAGACGCAGTAAAGAACTTATTCCAGAGAATGATAAGCAAAAAAAGAAAATCCAAATCCAAAAGTAAACAGAAGAATTTTGTGCATTTACGCAACTGGTAATAAATTTAAATATGGCTTAAATAAGACAAAAAAATTAGGGATAGATCGACTACAAAAATACACTGTACGAGACTTCTCACTTAATCCGATCAAATTTAGTTTCACAGTTTTTCTGCGATTTGGATAAAATAAATTTAATTTGAATCTTTAATAGTTAAATAAAAGATGTTATAGGTAAGGACAGGTTGGATCCCCACAATATAGAAATATCATTGCAGGTGAAGAAACTGAGCAAATCTTCTGAATCCTCCTCCTCCTCCACATACAGATACGATTGTCATACTTATCATTCTGTTCTATTGGATGTAATCATTAGATGCTATGTACCAAATTTCATTGCAGATTCCAATCGATTGTTATATGAAGACAAAGGGGCTCCGCCACCTGCGTACCTTACACGCCAACCGTTGTCCCGCTAAAAACTAAGATCTATTCCCGTAGTCTCATCACCTTTGCCTTAGCCCCTTGATCGTCAGCATGAAAATTATGATCCCGAATTCTGACTCTTGGAAGCCAAATTAACCAAAAAAGTGTTCAAAGTGCATCTTGAATATCCAAAAAGAGCAAAAGTGACTAGTTGTAAGTCGATTGGATGATATCATCTCCCTTGCCTTAGCCCCTTGATCGTCAGCATGAAAATTATAATCCCGAATTCCGACTGTTTGAAGCGAAAATAACCAAAAAAGTGTTCAAAGTGCATCTTGAAAAGTGTCTAGTTGTAAGTCGATTGGATGAAAAAAATGTTTCCAATTTCAACCCACAATTTCCAAAAATGTTGGTTGGAATTTACCAGAATCCAGTGATTCAGCCTTAAAACCAAATTCCAGCGCTAGCTCTTACCGTTTGGAATGTGCATTGATAGCCCATTAGTAAGTCATTTAGTCGAGGTAATTATTCTGTTTTTATAAAGTCTGGTCTTTCAAAAGCACATAAAAACTCACTGGTAAATCGCTGTCCATTCTTCTCTGGCTTATTTTTACATAAGCCTCCTAATTTTTTACTCCTTCACTACTCGTTACCACCACTGAACATATCCAAGTCAATTACCTTTCTCGTGGTGACCATTATGATACCAAACTTCATGGGGTCTTACACTCATTGCTTTCTAGATATTACAGTAAAACTTTTATTTCGCTTCAACTAAATATACCCCTAAGCCTTTATATACAGGGTATAAAAAAATTACAGGCACAGAGGCAGCTAAGTTTTATGGCCAGCTTCATTATTATCAACATTATTGCTATTATCGTCAATGATAATGACGTAGCAGCGCAGCTCGCAGAGAGTTCGTTATATGTTGCTCGAGGGAACCAGAGAAATAAAGATAGAGTAAGAGCAAAAGACACGGAGAGAGGTAGACTTCGAGGTAACAGAAAAAAAAAGAGAGAGAGTAGAGCAGAGCTGGTAGCACTGGCAGCATTTAGAGGCACTCAGAAGTGAAGCTCCTGTTGCGTAAATCCAGTAAGTAGTCAGTCGAGTCATTTACCAAAGCGACGGCAACTTGGCTGGTTGCTCGGTTAGTTGTTTGGTTCATTCGCTTCTCCGTTTTTGGCCAAGTCTGACAGCAAAACGTTTGCTAAATGGCTGTGTATTAGTATCAACTTACAGTGTATGTGTGTGTGTTTATATCAACTACTACTGTGCAGTCTTAGTTTAAATGATACTCGTAACGTCAGGCAGCTAGGTGAGTCCGGGTTTTTATTTTTTTATTTTGTACACAACCTGCACACAATCTTATCTAACTTGCTAGAAACTAGAAACAACAACAACAGTGAGCAACTGCGACTGCGCCAGTGACTTTTGTTTAGTTTCGCTCGTTCGCTGATAATAAAAAATATATATATATTCCAGTGAAAACAAGTAGGAAAGGGACATTTGAAAGAGTCCAACTTTGGAATACCCTTACCCCAAGTACTGGAAAATCAACTATGAATGCAATAATGTAGTGTTCAGAAATAGCTTGCCCAAAAGCGAGATAACTCATTTCAACCATTAGGACAGATCAGCTCGACGGATTCCGGCCTCAAACAGAGCGTATCTACGGGTAACTCCGGCAAAGGAGAGTTATCTGTTATGAAAATCCTGAACATCAATATGTCTCAAGGCTTAAGGCTTAAATAGACAATCTCGAAACTCAACGTGCATAGTTTCTCTTTCCAGACAGGATGGGGTAAAGTGTCACTATAGAGCGTCTCTACCGACAATCCTTTGTTAAAGTCTTGTCTGAAGAGGGTGTTCTTCTATGTAATTTAAAAATCCAGAGAGGGAGTAAGGGAGAGACGTTCTACAGAAGAGGCTGCTCCCCTATACACTTTGAATATCTAGAAGAGAGGAAGGAATGGGGTAGACGCTCTAGAATCGGTTTTTAGTCAGGATGGGGTTAAGGGTTACTTAAGATTATATCTACCGACAATCCTTTCTTAAAGTCTCGTCTGAAGAGTGTGTTCTTCTATGTGATTTAAAAATCTAGAGAGGGAGTGAAGGAGAGACAGGGCTACAGGGCTACGGCTCAATGAAGAGCGTCTGTCCCGTCAACTTTGCATGTTAACTTTGTCAAGTGAGAGTGATCTCCTCGTGCTACATAAGACCAAAGATCTTCGTTAAGCAAAAGAGATTCTCCGCCCTATCACCCTGCTGGCGTCCTCTTTTATTATGATGGTTTCGTCTTTTTCTCACCGTCAAATAATCCGACATACACTTCTACTTAGTCTTCACCTTCAGCTCATTTACCATCATTAGAAAACCCTTTTTTTATATTTTCTTTTACAAAAACGTGATGTATTCCCCGTTTTAAAACAAATTCGATCTATAATAACAAACCGTGCCTCATTTGCGACCTACCTTGCTACGTATAATTTAACCTAATCAGCTCACCCTTTCCAACCTAGTTTTTTTTTGGAAATAGAGTATACAAAAAATAGGAAAAAAGAACACAGAAAACTGTTTATTGCACTTGAAGTGTAATTAAGATAAACCCAGTCAAATAACCAAATAACCCAAAACAATTAAAGCAGCTTGTCTGGCCACATTTGACTAATTGTTTTTTTTTTCCTCCTCTGACCTTCTCTCTCCGCAGCATTTTCCAACCATCTATGATAACATAGCATGTAAACTGCGCGTTGCCTGGTAGCAAACCAAGAGCCAACAAAAGACTCCAGCCAACATGCCCACGGACAACTCACAAAGTGACAGCGGAGGTGGCGCCATACCCATGCTGCGCGCCTCTCGCATGGATCAGTTCATGTCCACTGTGGCCGCAGCAGCGGCCGCAGCGGGCAATGCAGGCAGCGGGGATGCTACTCCAACGTCTTCGGATTCACGCAACTCATCAGCTAGCAGGATCTCGGCAGCGGCTGCTGCCTATGAAACACAATTGGCCTATCAGCAGCATTTAGCAGCGGCAGGTCTACTGGGCGCACCACCGGGTCAGCCGCCACCGCCACATGGACCGGGCGCACATCCGCATCATCGTGAGATATCCGCTTTTGTGCCAGTGCTGCCCACGCGCCAAGCGCTGCGTGCGGCGGCTGTGTATGGCGCGCTGGAGCCCAGCGATGCGCTGGCCAAGGAGGTAAAAGCACGTGGCGGCAGCAGCTCCAACTATGAGATCATTGCCATGATGGCAGACAAACGTAAGGAGCTGGCTCTGCGTGAAGCTGCTGCAGCGGCTATGTTGGGTCGTCAAGGTCCCGGACCACCACCACCACCGGGCGTGCTTTATGCGCCGCCACCACCGCCATATTTAGGTGGCCCCGGACCGTCACCTACGGGTGCAGGCACCTTTGCTTTTCCGCCGGGTGCCGCAGCGGCTGCCTTGTTTCCACCCGGACTAGGACCTGGCATGCATGCTGGCCTGGATAGACGATTGCTACGCGCACCTGGACGCGCTTCCAGACCCAAGAAACAGTTTATATGCAAGTTTTGCAATCGACAGTTTACCAAGTCCTACAATTTGCTCATACATGAACGTACGCATACGGATGAGCGGCCTTATTCCTGTGATATTTGTGGCAAGGCATTCCGGCGACAGGATCACTTGAGAGATCACAGGTGAGTGTGCGACTATGTAATTGCTAAAATGCCTCAAGATACAATAGCGACCGCAACGACAATAATGAGTGCTACACTGAGAGAAAAAGTGGGTGGAAGTGGGGTTTTCATATACCTCTTCTCTCTTTTTCCGAGATTATTGTACGTGAGAGAAATCCCGAAGCAAAGGGTAGTTTGAAGCCATTTTTCCAATGGACTGAATATAAGATCTTCTTTGATCTGTTCTTCCTCTTCTTTGAAGTTCGTTGAAAAATCGAAATGTCTCAAAATTGTATAGGAACCCGGAACGGATTTAAAATTACATAGTTCACTTGAAGAAGATTTCAAGTTTAATTTTCCAAACAGTTTGCAAACCTTCGTTGACGATTTCAACTCAAAGTTAGGCAAATTCTTATCTTTCACACATGTCACATGGACTGCCCCTCTTTCTCTCAGTGTACCCCAACAAAAGCGAGCCCATAACAAAGTTAATTAACTTTGTTGGTTTTCTGGGCAACGCCGTAACCCTCGTTGCCGTTGCCGCCGCCAAGTGTCTTGTCTTTGGTCCAAGCGATCTGTCTTTTGATCGTTGGCTCCATTTGTCGTTTGTTTGCTTTGCCGCGAGGCTAATTCTTCTTTTGCGGCCAGGCCTGAACCAGAGCTAGCCATATAGTCAGCCAGCATACCAACAAAAAACCAAAAAAAAAAAAAAACCAACACACTCCATACAAAAGAAGCCCGAAAGAAAACAGAAAACAAAATCTGAAATACAAAAAAATTCCAGAGAGTAAGCGACAACGCAGAAGAATCTCGATGTGCCTTGAAAGCTTCAAGCGAGAACCTGTTTTTTGTTGTGTTGTTGTTGTTGCTGTTGATTTTTTTTTTCGATTTGTTTTCTGTTGGCCAAGTCACTGGCGCAGCTGCTGTGACTTTGGTTGGGGCTCTGACTCTTATGTCGCTGGCTGTGGGTCTGCCTCGGACCAAACAAGTGGACGCCATTTCAAAGATGGCTGCCATAAACATAAAATATATCGCTGCACTTTATCTTTAAAAACATTCGAGGCGGCAGATAATGCAGAGCTAACTGTCAACTGACAGCCACAATTGGCTTACTTAAACGCTACCAAATTGCACCCACACATAGCTCATGTCTACACTTGTTTCTGCACTTACAGGTATATACACTCCAAGGAGAAGCCATTCAAATGCACCGAGTGCGGCAAGGGTTTCTGTCAATCGCGCACGCTGGCGGTGCACAAGATTTTGCATATGGAGGAGTCGCCGCACAAGTGCCCCGTCTGCAGTCGTTCGTTTAATCAACGTTCCAACCTAAAGACACATCTGCTAACACACACCGATCACAAGCCCTACGAGTGCTCCTCGTGTGGCAAAGTGTTTCGACGCAACTGCGATCTGCGACGTCATGCGCTGACGCATGCCGTGGGCGATGTAAGCAGCGGCGACTATGTGGATGTGGGTGAGGAGGATGAGGCACGCCAGCTAAGCGGCGATGAGGAGGATTCTTTGCTAGAAGTGGACTCGCCGCGTCAATCGCCTTTGCATAATCTAAATGAGTCTAGCGAAACGGGCGATAAGGATGCGCCGGAAATGGGCGCCAGCGAGTTGCAGCGCATGCGTCTCAAACGCAAAGCTGCTACATATGAGCCGGACGACAGCGAGGAGGAGTTTGATGACTACGATGAAGAAGAGGAACTAAATGAGTCGACCTATGCACGCGATGAGCTGCCCGAGGATGAGGAACTCGAAGGCGCCGAGGCTGAGGAGGCCGCTGAAGTTGCTCTCGTGGCACGCTTTAAGTCTGGCCAGCCAGCTGCTGCCGCTGCCGCCGCTGCGGCTTCTACTTCATCCAGCGCTACGGCTGCTACCAAACCCGAACGCCAAGGCGTCACCCACTGCCATCATGAAGGCGGCGAAACCTACACAATGCGTCCACATGGTGAGCGTGGCATACACGATGAGCCCGGGGCTAGCAATGGTCAAGCCATGCTGCCTGCTACACCCACAGCCAGCGCAGCGCCCCCTTTTCTATTAAGCAGCCCGGGCTTACGCTATGGACCACCACCACCGCCACATCATCCACATCATTTGGCAGCTGCGCCGGCCAGTTTGCTAACGCCCAATGGCAATGGTGATCCTTATTTACCCATGCTTCACGTACGTCGCGATCTACATCATAAAACGCTGCTTGGCACTGCAGGTGCCACCAATCTAACTAAACCACCAGCAAATGTGCCTCCCACTACGTCTGCCGCAGCTGCACCACCCACTATTGTGGTCAATACGGAAACATCAAAACCACCTGCACAGCCGTTGCACTCACCGCACGAGGCCTTGCCTAGCTTCTTGGGTTCCATACCGGTGCGCAAGCGTATTATGCCGCCGCTGGACATGGTGGATCATGGTGGCGCACATGCGCTTAATCAACGTTCCTATTTGGAAAATCAGAGCATGTACGCCTTGAATATGTCGCGTCATGTGCCAAGACAGCTTTTGGGTAAACCGCTGCAACAGCCCAATGGCAACAAGGAGCAGGCAGCTGTTCCGCCTGCTCCAGCAGCCGCTGCAGCGCCACCGCCACCGCCCGCTCCTAGACGCACAGGTTTCAGCATTGAGGATATTATGCGCCGCTAGAGACAAATTTAGAACGTCTGAGTAGCTGCTCAGCGTTTATAATCTCTGGATCTAAAAAATTTGTTTTTAGATAGATTTTTAGATCAAGTTGAGCTGCTTAGTTACTTAGTTAAGTTAAAATCAGACCTGATTGTTAAATTCTCAGCTGAGTTAATTAGCTTGAGAGAGAAGTTTAGATCGTCTATGAAGCTGCTGAGCGTTTATAATCTCTAGATCTAAAAAATTTTGTAATTGGATAGATTTTTAGATCAAGATGAGTTGCTTAGTTACTTAGTTAAGTTAAAATCAGACCTGATTGTTGAGTTCTCAGCTGAGTTAATTAGCTTGTTGCTTACCAATGTACCAAGGTTTGTATTGGTGAACCGAATCTATCCAAGTAACAATCATTTGATGTATTGAACTAGTTCATTCAGTGAACTAAGCTGCTCAGCTGAGTAAAAACAGCGTTTTAGTACACTAACCCATATGTTTTATTTAGTACATATGGGCCTGACAATGTTTTCATTATTTTTAGCACTAAGCTCACTTTTAGTACATTTTAGTACAATATCTAGAAAACGCAATAAACTATATAGAGCTATACAAATTTAAGTTATTATATGATAGATCTACACTTAAATAGTGTTTGTACTAAATGCTGTACTAAATACATTTGTTGCATTTAAGTTTTTATTATACTAAGCTGCATTTAGTACTTTTAGCTTAGATAAACTAGCATTTAATTTCAGAGTCTATATATTGTCTAGATGCAACACTAAGTGTTGTTTTTATATGAAGCCTTAATTTATGTCTTAGTTTTAAGTTCCGTTGTAGCTGCAGCTATGAAAAGATCTAAAAAAGGCAGTTCTGCCCTGCTGTAGAGGGAAATAAATGGTTGAAAGTAATTGTAGTAGTTTACAAAACGGCACAACTAAGCCGTACATTCCAGTTATATATATTTACATATATCAATTATATTTTTATCTAAGATTAAGCTAGTTTTTAAAGCATTGAAAAACTTCCATGGTCTTCCTTGAATTATAAATGATTTTTTGAAATACATGCATATTTAAAAATAAAGTTTTTAATCATAATAAATATATAAATAAAAGAAAACAAAAAGTTTCAATGTTTTCATGTTCATGATTCATGACTCACATCAATCAAGCGACATCCAACTATAATACATAATACTTCAGGCACGTTTCGCTTAGATCTTAATAGACAGTTTTGCGGTTTTGTGGAACGCCTTTAAATCAAGTGCACACACATCATGGGAACTTTACGTACTACACTCAGACACAAAGTTTGGTGTTTAATTCAAGGCAAGTCTACTCTATGGGGTAAGTACCTGAGAGTTTTGCGCACTCGAACACGTAGAAAGTTCAATTAAAACGGCACGTAAACGCTTGTCATCAATGTGCGTCTGTTTTTTTTCCCGGGAATTTTATGGGTGCCTCGGCCCACTGAGGCAATGACATTAAAATGTTGAACTATAAAAAAAATTATGCATGCTGAGCGCTCAAAAGCGCCGCATCCATTGCGTAGATGACAAAAAGATGATATCATTGCACGTGATTTGGTTATAGAAAAAGCGTATCAAGCAGTTGCCAAAGTCAGCAGGAAGTTGTTTTTTGTATGAGCAATCAAGTGTTATGAAGTGAATTAATAAAAAGCTTTATCTAGAGCAATTGTGGTAAGGCTGTGTCTAAGATAGATACAGAGAGTGAGAAAATAAATTTAAATTACATTTTCATCACGTTTGTACCTTTCAGCGCAATTTTCTAATTTCATACAACATTTCATTAATTGCCCACTAACTATTGAATACTTTAACTAAGTTTCCCAAACTAAATTTTTTAGCTCGTTTTTCAGTCGCTTTTCGCCTACATATTTGTCTACCGGTGAAATTCTTCAAAATAAATTTTTTAAGAATATTATTTATCCCGAACTTGGGCGAAAATAAAAACACATTTCAGATTCATGTTCCAAATTTTAAATTTGGAATTTTCGGATTCTCTTCTTATTATAGTAAGTTGATTAATATTTTAAGGCGCCAGAAGTAGAAAAGTTTCCAGATTAATGGAAAAAAAAAAACTTCTAATCTAATCGCGCCAATTTCAAACTCACCCAAAGAATAATTTGTATATTGCTAATCATATTAAAAATAATTTTTTTCTGCAACAATTTATATTTTTGGACAAAAAATTATAAAGAATTATGTAAAAAACTAATTTGCATTTAAACGGTTATTTGCAGTAAAACGGTTATTTTCTATAAAACGATTGTTTTCATTACTTCGATTATTTCCATAAATGTGCAAAGTGGATCCGTTGCTCAGCTTAAGTAATGATCCATTTTTATATCACAGTCTAGGTCAATTTTAGCGTGTAAGGTATGGTAAAATATATTGGTTAAATTGAAAAAATTAGAAGCATTATTGTCAACTGTCAACGCAAATCCTGATTAATCACAGAGAATAATTAATACTTGAAAAACCATATTTAAAATTTGTTGAATTAATTTTTACTTTTAAACAAAAACCAAATACAACCTTAAAACGAAAAAGCATTTAAAAGGTTATTTGCATAAAACCAATTATTTTCACAAATATGCAAACTGGATTAACCCAAAGTAACGCTCTCTGTTGGCTTCACAATCGAATTAGCTCTTAGAGTTTCAGCTTTAGGGAAGACTATTCAATTCTATTCAAGAATTCAATGAAAAAATTAGGGAACTTTGTTGATCCATGCTTATCCCAGTTAATAACTGACCCATGATCATATTAAAAAGTGAAAATAATTCTGTTTTTATTTTCAAAAATTTGCAAACGATTCTTTCAGGAAAGAGCGTTTGCATTAAAACGGTTATATGCTTAAAATCGATTATTTGCAAATCGTCCAAAATAATAACTACAATGACCCATTAACAGCGCATTAAAACTTTTCTACAAAAATTTTTGAATATTTTTCTAAAGAAATCACCTTTGCATTTAAACAGATATTTGTTTAAAGTCATTTATTTATAAAAATATGCATTATCCCAAGCCAATAGGCTTAAAAAATAATTATTTTAAGCTTTGCAGACTTCTACGATGCTTTGAATGGTAATCTAAGTATGAACTACCGATGTACATCCCAACGGCAAACCTAATATAAATTCCTATTCGGAAATATCTTTATTGCTCATAAACAACTGCGATAGGAGCATTCTGCGATATAATCAATCCAAAACATTTTTATAGGCTTTATTTTAAGAATTTTTCATACCGATTTTAATCGGTCAGTTTCATGCCGTTCTTTATGTTAACTTTAAAGAACATATAAAAGATATTGAGAAGTCAGAGCTAATTAATTTTTTGTCATTGTTTTTCTTCGATTTTTTTTTTAAGTTGATTAACAATGATTGAGATCTAAATATTAAAATAAATTAAGAAACACAGGCTTAGCGATTTCTGAGTATTCATAATGCAATCGAAAGTACAAAAAAAAAAGCAATAAATTGTAAATTTAAGGAAATAGCTGGCTCAAAATCCAACTAAAAGGGATTTGAGATAATGCGTTATCTTGCAATATTAATTTTTTGTACGTATATATTGGTATCACACTCCCAATTTCTCCACATTTCATTTTCATTTATTTTTGGCGCACAGAAAACGCATATTCATAAATTAATATTTAAGTTATGCAGCCAAAAGTATGCAATGGGTTTTTATTCGCGCAAATAATTTCTCGAGCAAACGCTTGCCTAAAAGTATGTGACAAAATTTTATACTGCTGGTAAAGCGACACAAACTTTGGAGCAATGGCGGCTAAATTTACATGGAACTAAGAATTTAATATATAGTCTAAAAGGAAAATATTAAATTATAACAATTTTTGGATTTTTTAAGGCAATTTTTTCGAATAGGCAGGCGAAGTTAAAATAAAACTGCTTTCCACACTGAATGCAGAAAGAGTCCCTGTAGCTTATCGTAAGTACAAGGAGCAACCTCCAAGCTAATACAAATAAATTGAATACTAGACAGAGTTATTATTATTAGTTCCTCTGGTGTAAGTAGGGGAAAAGCCTTTTAAGTTAGGCCACAATAACTTTTTTAGACTATATCGCGACACTGGATGCTCATAGTCATCAATGTAAACTGAACGTTGAAAAGAATAGACGCTATAATCCACAATAAGCAAATCATTTGAAGTTTACTACAAAATAAGTATTTTATAGACAATTTTCAAAAGTGCTAATGAACGACCATGAAAAAAATGCCTGAAAGTTGCAGAAAACTGAAATAAAAACGCATGATTGCTAAAATTTATGAAAATTTATTGATTTGAAATGTAAATGAGCATTACTCTGATTTTAAGAAATCAAGAAATATTTAACATCTTCTCTAGAATGTAAAATGAAATTATGGTATTTAGTGATCGGGCTTTCTTGGCCGCTATATCTAAAATTTAATTTTTGTGGAAAATAGTGAAAAAATATGTTAGAAAACGGCAGAAAATGCACTAAAACAATTCTAATTAGTTTCAATGACAATTCCCCAATATAATAAATAAATAACATAACAATGATAAAATATAAAAACTGAGATGTGTCTTAACCTACAAGCTAAAAAATATCCCAACTTTAATTTTTAAAGCCATTTTAGAATGCATTGACTATATGACCGAAAACCTTTTTTAATTACGAAAGTTCATTGAATTTCAGTTCCGGCACATATACTTTCATTGGTTTTTTTTTTTTTGATTTGATTACTTTTGAGAGCATTCAAAAATAATGTTTTTATTTTTCAATTTCTTTATTTCTTTGCGGCGTATTTGCCTTCAAAGACCGTTGCATTTTTGGTGTTTTCATTTCTGGAACATCAAAATCGACCAGATTTTTCAACATATGTAGCCTTTCCCTTATTTTTATACAATATTTACAAAAATAAAATGTACAAAAAAGATGCGACTGAATCTACAAAATACTCATATCTTTATAATCTTCTAGAAAAACGTATAGCTAGATTTAGAGACTCCAAACATATCTTCATAAAATACAAATAATTTAAAAAAAAAATTTTGAAATTAAGTAGCCAACACGTTGTCCACATTTACTCTGTGTAACTAATGCAAGAATTTTTGTGAAAAAAAGTTGACTCTCTAATAACACTTATTTACACGAAAAATGAACATTCGTAGAAAAGTGTTTTTTTATTTTGTTGTTTCGTCGAGAAACACGAAAATGTCAATTTTTTTTTTCTAAAGCACCATTTTCGAGATATTTTTGAAAAACATGTTTTTCGGCACTTGTCTTAGTTTTTCGTTGGTTTCTCGTGAGCACAATTTGTTCTATAGTAATGAAAGATGATAAGATTGAAAGGTTTACATCGCTATATATAATATGCACACATTTTTATAGAAATTATAAAAGTTAAAAGCAACCAAAGTCTAAAAAAAGTATAATTTAAATATATAATTAAATATAAAATTTTTCAAAATTACAAATTTTCAGCTTGCTTCTTATTAAGGAAATTAAACGGTTTTTTTTTAGTCTATTCGGCCTTCTTACAACTAAGCCTATATTCCAATTGAAATTTTACATACTTAATCGCTATATGAATTGGATTAAACTTTTAAAAGTTATAGTTAAGCTTTAAGCTGAAAAAGATAATTATTGTTACGTACATTAAATTCGACTGAGTTATATATAGATATTTAACTAAGTACCTATAATTTTGTGCACTTAAAATAAACTAACTGAAAAGTCTACAAACCACTGATTCTTCGTTCAACCCTCGCAAGCAGGCGACAAAGTTAATACCAAATTCAAAGCTTATTAATTCCCAGTTTATAGCGAGCAGTTTATAATAAATAGTTCATCCCAAAAGTATGCTATAAAATCGTTAACCCAAAAAGTATGCCCCAGCAGATTACTTTTTCAACATATGACTCAGCAACAGGTAACAGTTCGTTACAAACAGTTGTTGTAACCGCCACTCCAACAACCAAAGCCAGAGCTGCAATCATTTCGGCCAAGGTAACAAAACAACCAACGATGAGAGCGAGCCAAGCGCCCGCTCAGCAGCAAGTTCAGCTGGCCAACTGACATTTCGCTTTGGCTAAGCGTAAAAAAAAAGTTCGCTCGTTGGGAGCGCACGACGGACGCTCTGTTGGAATATGCCAAAGCTTCGCTCAGAGACGCCGTTTGATTTGAATGTCGTCGTCGTCGTCGAGTGCAGAAGTTTGTGGCAAGACGAGACAAGTCGCCTCAATGCGCTCTGCGGCGCTCACAGTCTGTTCAAAAGGTGTACGACAACGCGAACGAGCAGACGTGTGCGCATAAAAATTGATCTCAACGGTGCTTTTACTTTGTATGTGTTTTTTTTTGTTGTTTATTCGTATACATATACGCGTACTTGTAGCTGTGTAGGTGTGATCGCGCTCACGACCGCGCCTTATTCGAAACGAAAAAAGCGTCTTAAAACCTACGAAAAGTGTAAGAAATTTAAAGAAATCTTAACAAAAAGCCAAAATAAAGTGCCAAAAGTATTGTAAATAATAAAAATCTGTAAGAATTTTTGCAAATTTCATAGAATAAAAGTCATATGAAAAATCTTGCTAATGTTTAGATGTGTGTGTTTGTGCGTGTGAGTGGGAACCTGTATTAGTGCTGGCTAGCTTGGCCAAAAAGTATTACCAAACACACCAATACAAGCAACAATAACAACAGCAACAACAAACACAACAACAACCACAGCTTGTTGCTTGTTGGCCACAACACAAAGAGCTTTAACTGGCGCGCATTAAATTGACTTTCAAGAAGTTTGCGTAGCGTCCAAAGACTCGACAAACCTCATTTATCTTGGCAATTAGAACATTATGAAAACTGTAAAATACATTTTTTCGCAAAAGAAATTCCAACGGCGCGTAAAGATTGCAACTGTTAAAGGCGGCTACTGCACAGATACTTTGGAGCAACACGCTTTCATGCACATTAAGTGCGCCGCGGCTGGTTGCCTAATTACAGCCTAACAACAACAATATATTTTTTGTGGCCAATAAACCCCAGCAGCGGCTATACGCTTTGGCTTAAACTAAATGCTAAAACGCTGCAGCTGGCGTCGCTGTCGACGTTGGCCGCATGCGTTCAGCCGCAACTTGCAGTCGTTGCACTTGCACGAATTCCGCTGCTATTTAGTTACTTCCCCTGTTACTTCCGTTCCATTATGCCATACCAACTGCTGCCCCCCGCCCCACACACCGCTCTTGACCAACTTTTACTCTCTTGACTAATATTACTCATTGACTGATGACGCGTTGCCCGGCAGCGCAGCCAATTGACTGACGTTGTTGTTGGGGCGTTGTTGTAGCCGTCGTTGCTATCAACGTCTTTTTTTTAGAATTAATGCCCCAACGTTGTACGTAAAAGGAAGTTGACATTATCAATCAGTTAAGAACTGACAGGCTGCACTGCAAATCGTAGTCTTTATAGACAAAGAGTTCTCATAGATTGTGGAACGACAAAAGCTGCATTAAACTGGCTATAACTTGCAGCGGTCAAAGCGCGATCGAGCTTGACCTTAAAAGCGCAAAATGAGAATTTTTGTGGCGTCACGAAGACTTCAGAATGACATAATTCTTAAAATAATGCGGGCGTGTTTCAAAAATCATTCTGTTTTAAAGGCTTTATGACTTTTAGAATGAGGCCGTATAGGGCCGTTGTGAGCAGACTATAGCCAGAAGATGACTTTTGGAATAAAAATTATTTTTGCACCGATACACGATCTACTCTTCAAGACAATCTCGTTTTAGCTCAATACATTTGGTCCAAAATATTTACAATCTTGTTAAACCTTTCAATGAGAAGTTTTCTCGATGCCCTTAAAAAAGGAATTTGTTTCAGTTTCCTTTCACTTTTTTTTAGATCTTTCTATGATACCTTTTTTCAGGGCCCTCAAAATAGGCTATTGGTCCAATGAGATGTTTTCTGGGTATCCTCAAAATCGAGCTTTGTTTCAGTCTCCTTTTACTCAGCACTTTAAGTCCAGCGATTGTTCAATTTTTTTAATTGTTCCTATAATGCCTTCTTTCAAGGCCCTCAAAATTGCCTAATTGTTTCAATACGAAGTTTTCTCGGTACCCTCAAAATAGAGCTTTGTTTCAGTCTCCTTTCACTGGGCACATTTAGTCAAATGTGTTTCCAAATTTTGTTATTTCTTCCTTTAACACAATTTTTCAAAGCCCTCAAAATAGGCAATGGTTCGAAGGAGAAGTATTCTCGGTGCTCTCAAAATGAAGCTTTGTTTTGGTCTCCGCTCACTCGGCACATTTAGTCGAATATCATCCAAATTTTGTTAGTTCTTCCAATAATACCTTTTTTCAATCCCCTCAAAATAGACAATTGTTTTATTATAATCCCTTTATTTACCCAGTTTCCCTATCTCCCAAATATTTTTTGCGATTGGGAAAGCCGTTTAAGGCCAGATCCGCAGAGAATTTTGGATATCATATCTATTTGTAGAATAATTTTCTGAAATTATGCAATGGCAAAACAATGAAGACACTCATCCCCCGAACATGTCCATGTCAAATATACATTTTAAAACTAATGTACCCATTTAGATGCCTCAGACTCTGCAACTACCTACTTCTGTATTCCCAGATCTTCCAATCTAAATGTTCTATATTCGATTTCTGAGGTGACGATCTATTTTGATAAGAAGGTTAGGCGTCACCTGCTATAACGTAACTCCGAAAACCCCTTCAAATTGATGGTGCAGAGGCTCCAAAGTATTTATCGTCTCGGCGGTGCTTTTTTTCAACAAAAAATAATTCCTAATCAACACGAAAATTAAGCATTTTTATTTTCGTTAATATCGACCAATTTATCTGCTTATTATCGCAGGAGTCTATTAATAGATAATAGTCGTTAGGAACAGTATTGCATTCAAAATTGCGACGCAGAAAATTCCAAAGGTCATCGACTTTTTAAACTACTCCCGAACAATGCTCTTTTTAACGTATTACCCTTCGAATCTTACCAACCTTTTAGGTTTCCTAGTAAGTTAAAGGCTACATGTTAATCCATTTTATCCATAATAAACCAACTATCAGGGTGGATTCAAGCCAGGTGAAGTCGAACAACAATATTTCCCACGTATAATATACTAATGGGATCAGTAGTAGAATCTAAGTCTGTGGACGGTTTGTCCGCATAGAATTCGTAGAGTGGATTGACGCAGAAAATTGCAAAAGTCACAACTTTTTTAACAGCCCCGAACAATGCTCGATCTTAACGTATTACCAGTAATACCTTGCGACCCTTTCGACCTCTTTTGGCTTCCAACTAAGTTAAGGGATCTCTTGACAATTCATTTTATAAATAAAAATCAAATTATTTGGGACCCTCCAAGCCATGTAAAGTGGAGCAACAATATTCGACATCCACGAAAAATCAAATTTTTGGGGTATACTTCACGAAAGTTATGAGGATTAGGTTCTGCGAACGGTTTTTCCGAATTGATACAGAAAATTCTAAAAGCCACGACATTTTAACAGCCCCCGTTTGCTCGTTTTTAGCGTATTACCAGTAATAGCCTGTGACTCTTTCGATCTTTTTTGAATTCCTACTGCCAATCCATTTTATCTGAAAAATCTATTCTTTTGAGGAGCGTTCGAGCCAGTTAAAGTCGAGCAACAATATTCGATGCCCACCAAAAATCAAACTTATTGGACGGTGTAATAAAAGTAAAGTTATGAGGATTAGGGTCTGTGGACGGTTTTCCGCCTGGAACTGGTAGATTGGACTTTAAGGAAAAACTCGGAAAAATCGTCAGTGTAACACTATTTACAATTTCAAATGAAATGTCTGAGTGGGTAGATAGGTTAAAACTTTAGTTGGGCCTTTGAGTCCCAATTCACTTAGGCCAAGAACAGGGTCTTTGTCAAACTGGTAATGGGATTAGGTGATAAGGATAGTATAGACAGGAAAAATTGGGGAAATAGGAAAAGTAGAAAGTGCAGGACTATGCTTAACGTGGGATTCGAACTCACAACCCCTGGGATGGCAATCTAGTGCACTGTCGAAGCCGCTTAAATGTTTGAGTAAGGATACCCAAAATTTTTTTTGATTGTTAGATGTAATCAGGATTTAATCTTCGGGACAGTTCTTTACTGTGAAGTCTAAATATATCGCCAATAGACAGTCAATACATTTTTCCAACTATTGCGAGGTGGCTTCGGACCAGCAAGCCCCAAGTGGATCCGCCACTGCATGTACTTGTATCCAATCTCATTAGCAGAAAGAAAGCAGTAGTGTCTTCTATGGCAGTATCGTCGAAAACGTGGTTACCCTTAAAGACTGACTGACCAGGTTCATTATCAGACTGATAAAGAAGTGCTGATCCAATGTATATAATCAATAAGTCATGTATACCTAATTGATTACATTGTGATAGTGCCTGTCATAGAGTAGAAAGGTGGACAAAAACTTGTTTACCTTTACGCTAATATTCCAGTGTGACCAATTCTACAAGTTTTAGCAATTAGCTACTCAAAAAATTCTCAATGAAATAACTTTGTGTTTTTGTAAATATTAGCGTGATCATCCAAGCTTTTGTTTTCAATAATAAGATGAGCATCAAGACGAGTTCTTACTTGAGGGGGCCGCATTAGTCACTCATTCTATGCAAATCGCATGTTGTCAATTAGTGAGAGTTGAAATTGTATGACTAACCCGCCAGAGAGTCGTCAGGCATTCTCCAGTAGCGCCTATAGTTAATAGCTGCGCATAAAATTCTCAAGTAGCTATCGTGAATTCCTTAACATTAAAATTCTTATAGTTTCTTTGTTAACTTTTTGATTTTTTGTTCCTTACGCAAAATACCTCAACCAATGTTAATAAACCCATAAAAACTACTGAGACCGACGACAGTAAACTTTTAGAATGCACTTTAAGTGCAGCAAACATATCATGCAGCTGAGTCACACACACGCCCAACTCTGGCTGCTTTGCATACTCAATAAATAATTCTGGGGACAGCTCCAACGGCAACATCTTCGGAACACGAAAACAAAGCAAAAGATAAGCCACAAGAAAACTTGAAAGCATAAAGTCTTGGGGAAAAGAAAAGAAAATTATAATTGTACAAAGCTGGAAAAGTCAGAAAGAAATGCTTTCCATCTACTACGCACACGTAACCATCATCCAACGTAGACCACGAACCAACTAACCTAGGCCCAACCTTTGCGGTGCGTGCGCATTGCGCTCTTTCTACGCGGGCTAACTGATGCTCTCCCGCTCTCACTTGGACGCTACTATCATATGAATGAAATGCCTACACATTTACAGTTACTTTACACACAATGGCGGAGTGGAGCACACAGAGCAGTGACAACAACAACAATAACAAAACAACTTCACAGTGTTTTACATGTTTTGTTGTTGTTGCTTAGCTTTTACTCTTTGTTGTTATGTTTGTGGACGGCACAGTGGGCGAAATTGTTGAGCTATCTATAAAAATTTAATGAGTTTTAAAATTTTAGTACTCTATTAAGTCTGTTATTTAGATAGGAACTAGGGGAGTCTGCCCCCTCCTCGCTGCTACCCTCGCCAATCCTCGCCCCACCCAACGATCACTTCATGATCCTAACTTTGTATATCCTTATATATAAATGTCAACTTTTTTATATAATAGAAAGATAAAGAAAAAAATTTCTTCAAAAGCAAAACGAAATTTTTAATTAGAGAATCTTTTAAATTGCAAGTCTGTTGTTCAGATAGAAATACAAAATAAAATGCATTCCTTTTCAAGAGTAGAAACAAATTTTTAGTTAGAAAATTTTTTGAATTGCAAGTCAGTTATTTTGATAGAAATACAGAATAACACATCTTCTTTTTCAAAAGCAAAAATAAATTTTTAAATTGAGAATTTTTTAAACTGAATGTCTGTTATTTCGATAGAAATGCAGAATAAAATATAATCTTTTTCAAAAGCAGAAAGAAATTCTTAATTTGAGAATATTTGAATTGATTTTCCATTAGAAAAATTTCATTTTTTTTTAAAATTATTTTCTTTCATAAAAATCATTAAAATTCACATATTTTTATGAATCGCAATTTTCACATTTTCGACTGATAGCTGAAAACTATTCTTAAGAGTAGGAACTTTAAAAAAAAAATACACTGAGAAATAGTGAAGAATTCACGCTTTAAAACAAGCGTTTATTTGCCTTAAAATAAGAACTTGCATGTCAAAAATACAACCAGAGCTATATTTCTATTATATTTTTGAGAATAAATTTCTTATTTCAAAAGCAGTCAGAAATTCCTATTGTATTAGTACATTTGAGAAGCTTTATAATACTTTCAAAACTACTTTTTGTATGAATGACTATTCCTTATGCTGATATTGAGAGAATTTTACTTTTAATTTAAGAGAAATAAAGAAATAAAAATTCTTTAACTTCTAGAGTAAAATAATCTTGATTATTTCTATTATATTTTTGAGAATAATGTTTTTGTTATTTGAAAAGCAGTCTGAAAATCTTAATTTGATATTATTTAAAATGATTTGAAAAAAATTTTCGCCTAATTGTAGATAACTTTTAAGGCACAAGCTCTTATTTTAACAAAATGTGGAATGCTATTAAAAAATATCCCCATAGATTTTAGATAGTTAGTAGTAAACAGATTGGTAATTTGAAAAGTTTACCATGCATCCAAAAGTATTTATTGGAAATATAACTATTTCTAAAAATATTTTAATTTTAACTTAATAGAAATAGAGAAATAAAAATATATAATATCCTACAGTAAAACAGTTTTCATTCGAGCAAATTTAAACATATGATAGGTTCTTTTATTGTTTTATAATAGTAAAAATAATTATATTGCTTCGTAGTATGCAGGAATACATTTTTCAAATTAAGTAATAATTCATAGGGTATACCATCCTCAGAAACGCCTCAGCTTTATTACATTTCTTGGAAATAATTTTTGAAAACCAATTTTTTTTTTAATTTTGTTTATAACAAAAAGAGCTTAGAAATAGATTTGTTCCGAAATTCCAGAAACTTTTACGTGAAAGATATTTTTTGAACCATTTCTAACTTGAGTGTAAATGGATAGCATCTTACTGCTATTCTTATGGTATTAGGATTATTTGCCTACCTTGTCCTGACTTCTTTCTGCGATGTCAAACTTTCGTTTTAACTTTTTATTAGCATGACCTTTTGATCGGATTAATTAATATTCCTCTGAGCCGAATAAATTTGATACATAAATCATATAGAATACTTGACCTGGTTTCCATCAATAAATCTTTGGACTTCCCAGATTTCAGGGGCCACACATGTGCGAATCTAGGATATGGTCTTGTGAGGGATCTATAAAATTATGTTTATAGCAAAAAGAGCTTAGAAGAAAATCAAAAATCAAAAAATTTTAGCTTATTCCACGAAACAACGTTTTAAAACTTTTATCATTTACTGATATAAATTTTGGGATATTTAAACCAAGAAGACGACGGCACGCAAATTGAATGAAAACAATTACAATTTTACCCTCAATCAACGATAAAAAAATTTCAGCTCAATTTACCCATATCGACCACTGTACGACGTCAAAGTCAACGTCAACTTTAACGCCGACGTCGACGTCAACGTCGTTGTTGCTCAGCGCAGTAATCATAATAACCCTCAGTTAGTTGCCGCTAACGGTTCTTTGCGTATGGACGTGTTTTTTTGGGTTTAGTATAAAACAATACGTGTGACGTGTGTGCTTGTATTTGTGTCTGTTTTAATGAGAGAGTGTGTTTGTTTTCGCCCCTGTATTGGTATTTGTGTTTGGTTTTCTTATAAGCCAAGTGTTAAGAAAACAAGTTTTTCTAAAGTTTATAAAAATATAAATATTTATAGCTGCATTTTCCAAGGCAATGAGTTATACTAATTAAGCAAAACGAATAAAATTTTAAATAAAATTGTGAAATTGCACGAAAAAGTTACGAAAAATAATGCACAAATGCCGCTGCAGCGATCATATAACATAAAAAATAAAAAACAAAAACAATGCCAGCACAACAAAAACAACAGCAACAACATTAGCAACAATAAACACAACAAATGGTTAGACGGCACCCCTGCCACAATATGGGGCAACATATGCACAGTGTCCATAGCCGTGTTGTTGTTATTGTCCGCCAGCCAACTGGGTCGCAGTGGCGCCGCGGCACAACAACAACAACAATACCAACAAGGCGCACAACCCCAAATGGAGCTTGACGCCGTTGAACTGCTGCAGGACAACGATATTGAGTTTGCCAGTCTTGATGGCGCCACACAGTTGCTGCCTGCCACACGACACACACAGCCCCATACGATGGCGCCCGAAACGGCTGTCACTCCGCCGCTGACGTCATCAGTGCTAAAGTACACGGAACTGCAGGGTGGTGAAATCCATACGGAGCGCATTTTGAGACGCAGCGAGAGTCCTTACTTGGCACGCGAGGATATTGAGGTGATGCGCAATGCAAGACTTAGCATAGAACCGGGCGTAACCATCGAATTTGCGCCCACCAAAGGACTGACGGTGCGCGGCATACTACAAGCTTTGGTAAGTACAAAGAAACGTGAAAATTTTTGGTCTTATGGACTTTTGGATACTCTTTAAAGCCAAAAGCCTTTTAAAATACCAAAATAAAAGTATAAAAATAATCTATTAGATAATAGTAATAGCACTCCGAAATCCCACTATCAATGAAATTTGGAATGCCTTAAAATTGTTTTGGCAAGATTGGAAGTGATTCTTTATTTAGACTCTAAATTTTAGAGCATTTTGATAATCTAACAAATCCCAACGATCCTTATAACTAAAAGGGAAATGTTTACCGACTGTCAGAATCCTCTTTCAACAGAATCTAAACGCCAAATAGTCTTACGACGTTTTGCCATATATTTTTCTCAATCAAATTTTAGACAAGAATCTCTCTCCCATGTGAAGAACACACTATTTATCGAGGGATGATTCCTTATTTAAAGTCTACCCGAAACATTTAGCGAGTGCCAGAACTCCTCTTGCTTCCAATAGAATTTTAGCCCAATATTGTCTTACGTTGTTTTTCTCGTATGTTATACACAATCAAATTTTAAACAAGAATCTACTCTCTCATGTGAACAATATATTATATCTTTTTTGAGAAGAGATGTTAATCGATTTTATCATCTGAAATTTTAACCAAGAAGCATTTTTCGATAAGAAGAAAATTTAACTTTGTACGTGAAAGATATGTTTATCAAGGGTATTAACTACCCCTCTGCTCTGAACCTGATTATAAATCGGAAGCATCTAGCTCCCATTTGTGTGGTATTAGGGAATATTTTTGGTTGCCTTTACTCCGCCTACCTTGTCCTGGTTTCCTTCTGCGATGTCTCATTTTCTTTTTCCTTCTAATCAGCATGACCTTGTGACTGGATTAATTTTAATCCCTCGGAGCCAAATTACTTTCGTATCATTATGTAGAATGCTTCACCTGGTTTTCATCATTCAATGACTTCTTCAGACTTCTTAGATTTCAAGTGGCCCTTGATGTGCGAATCTACGGTTTCGGTCTTGGAGGAATTTCTTCACTTTAAAGTGTTTATATATCAGAACTCGTAAAAGACTTTCAACCCATTTTTCCAAGTATTTGGAAGAGGTACGGACCGAAAGTCGCGTGGATAATATGCTCGAGGTAAATTAGTTTCATACATAAATCAAGCAGAGTGCTTGACCTGGTTTTCATCAAGGATTCTTCGGACTTCTTAAATTTCCAGGGCCACCAAGCTGCAGATCTAGGATCGCCAGGTGTGGATTCTTCACTACGAAGTGTTTATATATTAGAGCTCGCAAAAGACTTTCAACCCATTTTTCCAACTTTTGGGGAGGAGACCGGACCCGAAAGCCCGCGTGTATAATATCCCTCTGAGGCAAATTAATTTCATACATAAAATATAATGGTAGATTACTTGAACTGGTTTGCATCAATGATTCTTCGGACCTCTTAGTTTTCAAAGACCAGCCCAAGCTGAGGATCTAGGACTCCGGTCTTACGAAGGTGTTCTCCGCCACGATGAGTTTATGTATATCAGAGCTCGCAAAAGGCTCTCAACCCATTTTTCCAACTTGTTGTTGGAAGTGGTCCGGATCCGAAAACCCGCCGTGAATCCGCCATTGCACAATGCTAGGTAGACCCCATCTTAAATCTCTTATAGTAAACACTTCCGTTGCCAATTGCACGTTACAGTTTAGAAACCCCTTTTTCAAGGGTATTACGAAATGTTGCTACGATGATTAAGCCAAGGCAATGCTACAGACAGCAGCAACCTGTTCGTATCAACAGGTGAGTAACGCAATCATTGATAAGCTCAGCGAGTTTCGTAGCGGTTTGTTGACTTTGGCTGATAAGATTTGGCACACACCACTGATAAGAGCCAGAAAACAATGTGCCAGATTCAGAGCTCTCACAACAACACTGACAATACACAATATCGGGGAGCTCACAATGTTGTCATTATTGTTCAAGTGGTGGTAGGTTAGGTTTGGGGCAGAAACTTTGGCGCATGCGCAGGCCTCAATTGGGTCACCGAAGTTCGTAATGTACATGAACTTCCTCAATGATTGTTGCACAATTATGCCTAACCAAGACGACATCAAAGCAATGCTATATGCTTTGCATGCGGCATGTCCGGACTCTATGGTTTAATCAGGCCTCTGGCAGCGGTCATGGGTTCATTAGGGGTTAATTAGATTTAAGTGAACGTCGTTGTTTGTCGCCGTCGTCGTCGTCTTGAACGATGCATAATTGATGATTTTATTATGCTGGAAATGGGCAAATTAACTTGAAATTGTTTGCTTGTTCCAGATAGACCACGGCTTAGCCTGCCGAAATATGAAAAATATAATACAGCTTCATATGCAAAATACCAACGGTGTGTCATGGGGTTAAGAGTTCAACTTGGTCTGGCTTCAATGAGCTAAAAAATTATTGTTTGGGTGTTGCTTTTTAATTGAATATTTTTGAAGTGTGCGTTGTTTTTGTTCACAGCGTGAAAAATTACGTTCAATACGTGTATATGTATATGTACATAGGTGTTAATTAACTGCACAAATTGCTCAAAAACTGTATTAAGTTTAAGCAGGGGCGTAGGCGGTTTAAAATTGCTGGGGTCAAAATTTAATTTTGATCTCTGACACAGTAGGTTAAACGAAAATTTGTTTAGAATTCAAATTATTTTCTAGGGTTATGTAAACCCCTAACTAACCCCCTTGATGCACCCTTGTTTATCTGCTTTAATCATAAATTGAATGACCAATTTTCATTGGAAAGCGAAGGCCGAGAGCACACGAAATAAAAATCTCATAATTGGGGGGTACAAATTGTGTTAAGGTCAAAACTATTCTAGTTGAACTTTTGGGAGTGCATAAAAAAAGTTTTTGATTATGGGTTTGGGAGCATTTTGTTTTGTATAGCTTTTGCTTCATTCAGAAACAAAATTTGCACAATTTACACAGATGAGGTCTTATTAGAAAAAACGGCCATAACAATTTCAGCTCGAATCTGCTCAAATCAAAATTATTTCTTTATGTAAGAATTCTTTATTTTCCTGGATTTAGTTTATAAAATATTCTTAATCTCAGCATTAAGGTTTCAAATTTGTACAATGATCACGAAATGCTCTTTGAAAGCACTTCATCTTAAAGTGATTCTAATTAAATTAGATGTTCTAAGACAATTAAAATAAAATTAAAAAAAAATTCTATTTCACAAAGAGACAGCAGATTGTTTCAAAAATGGTTTCTTCTTCAATTATCAAAAAAAAATAAATTCTTCACGCTTCACTATTTCTACTGTGATGTGACAAAAGACTTCATCTTAAAATTATTATAATTAAATAAGATGTTCTAAGAAAATTACAGCTCTATAAAAAAAAATGGCGTACGGAAAGTCGGGCGCGGACGACTTTGGCATACCCTGTACCACTAGCTTGCAATAAAATCCGGTTCCTTCACAAAAAACCAAAAACAGATGAATTTTTAGGAAAAAATTTTTTTTTTGACCAATCGTTCCTATGGGAGCTATATGATATAGTCAACCCATTTCAATAAAATTGACACAGTGCTTAAATACCTTAAAAAAGATCTGAATGCTGAATTTAGTTCAAATATCTTTACAAACAATCCAAACACATCGAATTTTGTATAAAAAACGTGTTTTTGGACCGATTGGTCCTATGGGAGCTATATGATATAGTCAAAAATTTTCAAACGCCAAATCTGGTTACGATATCTTTGTCAACTCAAAATTTGGCACAGTGATTGGGAACTATAAAAAACTTTCGAATACCAAATTTGGTTACGATATCTTAATGAACAAACGAATTACCCATCTAAAACATTTTTTTTGTCGAGGTCGTCTCAAACACCCATATGGGAGCTATATAATTTATCGCCGATGTCAAAAAAATAAAATAAACTTGTCTCCTATGGAAAAAATATGGGATCTAATGTGAAAGTTTGGTAACTCTAGCTCTTACCATCTCTGAGATCTAGGCGTTCACACGGACGGACAGACGGACGGACGGACAGACGGACAGACGGACATGGGTATATCGACTTCTCTATTCACCCTGATCATATTTTAGGTAACTTTTGGGTGTCTCCGACGTCTCCTTCTATATGTTACATACATTTTCGGCTTGCACAAACTTAATATTCCCCTTGTACCATACGGTACAGAGGCATAAAAATCCCTTAAAAATCAACCTAACTTTGCATTTGAAAGTTTTCTTTGAGGAACTTAAAAAAAATGGCTTTAATCTTCAACAAAAAACAAAACATAGACAAAAAGTCACTTTTCACCAATTTGATGTATTGGATGCTCAGATGGTCTCCCTTTTCACCTTGTAAAAATGTATTCGTCTATATTTTTTCTTAAGTTTTCAAATACTGCAGACAAGAAAGTGGCATTGGCTTAACGTTGGGCTTTAGAAAGGAAAGACAATGCCGAGAAAGCAACTAATGGGCAAAAATGTTTGTATTTGAGTATTAGTTTGTCCGCAATATCTATGATTTCTAACAAAAAGACTAATTACATTTTCATAAAGAAACTCTCTTATTTATCAAAGAGCATAAGAGTTAATAATATCCAATTTCTTCCCTAAACTATTATTCGGCTCTCCAATATTTCTTATTAAAAATCATATTCAAGCTTTTAAAAAGTACTAATTTACATAAATTAATGCCTTTATTTGTATTAGGATTAGAAATTAAATGTGATCGAGCTATTCCAACTTCTATGAATTTGTGAGATGCTGCTAGGGATTCCACTCAAACCTTAAGTTTTTTGTTAATTCATTTTTTTTTTCATGTTTTTTCTTAGTAACATGAAATCTTTAATCCTTAACATCTTTTAACTATTAATAGATTGTCTCATTTATTATAAAATGTCTTATATATGTTGTTTAACTTCCAATTAGAAAATAAGTGTCCCACGATAGTCACCACCTTGCCTATGACAAGCCTTTTTCCGAAATGTTATGTTATGTCCAATTATACCGTATTTTTAATAAAGATCACCTTAACCAGGGTTAAAAACAAGTCAAGCTTATCAAGATATAATTTATACATGCACAAGTATGTTTGTTTACATAAAGTCATGTTTAATTGTCTACGTACCTGTTTTATTATGTTAATAAAATACTCCAAAACTCACAAACTTCACACATGCAATTGAATTAACCTTTTTTCAACTCACTTGCACTGCACAATAAGAGAAATTTTTCATACACATTTTCTCAAAACTTTGCATTTAATTTTTTCTCACACAAACTCAAAAAAAAAAATTAAAAAACAAAACAAAAAATGCAGCATTTGATTTTAATTTGCTGCAATGCTTTTTTCTCTTTTAAAGAGCGACACTTTTTAATCGCGCATTTTAAACTATTTCTCTTCTATGCCAAAAACCACAAAACAAAATAGAAATAAATTTCAAAACACACGCACACACTCTGAAATAAACACCAAGCAGTAACGTAAACTGCACACAACACATACACACGCGACGAAGTGTCGTAGACATCGCGTCGCCAACAATGACGCCAACTGCGACGCTGGCGCAACCGTTTCACTGCTGCTGCAGTGAACGCAACCGACGCGACTGCGCAAACTACCGTTACATTTCTTTTGCTTAAGAAAAACGCATTAAATTCGTTAAAACCGCACAAATTTTATATCCCACATATGCAACTAACTGCCGGTTACACTTTTCAACAACAATTTTCCAATTTCCCGGCGTTTTTCACTCGATTTTCATTAAAACAAAACCCGACGACGGAATCACGACGCGCACTTTTAAAGGAACAAAGAGGAATGACAAAAAGAATTTTGCAGCAGTCTGGCTGCAGCCAAAAATTGTTGCTCTCTAAAAATGTTAAGCTAAAGAGCAACAAATACAATTTGGCTCTTCTAATGCGTTCACAATAACAACAACGTTAACATAGAATGTGAGTTAACAGCTGAAGGAGCAACAAAATAAAGGTTAACATCAATGCGTAGGCATAAAATGTTTTGTAAACAGCGACGCCGACGCACGCGTCATGCTGCTGCTGCAAGCAAAGCAACCGACGCGACTGCGCAAACTACCGTTACTTTTCTTTTGCTCAAGAAAAACGCATTAAAATCGTTAAAACCGCACCGATTTTATATCCCACATGTGCAACTAACTGCCGTAAACACTTGTCAACAAAAATTTTCCATTTTCCCGGCGTTTTTCACTCGATTTTCATTAAAACAAAACCCGACGACGGGATCACGACGCGCACTTTTAAAGGAACAAAGAGGAATGACAAAAAGACAACAGTTTAACTGCAGCCAAAAATGTTTGCTCTCTGCAAATGTTAAACCAAACAGCAACAAATACAATTTAACTCTTCTAATACGTTCACAATAACAACAACGTTAACATAGAATGTGAGTTAACAGCTGAAGGAGAAACAAAAAAATAACATTAATACGTTGACTGCGGTGCCGGCGCACACATTTCGCTGCTGCAGTCAAAGCAACCGACGCGACTGCGCAATATACCGTTATATTTCTTTTGCTTAAGAAAAACGCATTTAAATCGTTAAAACCGCACAGATTTTATATTCCACATGTGCAACTAGCTGCCGGTTACACTTTTCAACAAATATTTTCCAATTTCCCGGCGTTTTTCACTCGATTTTCATTGAAACAAAACCCGACAACAGGATCACGACGCGCACTTTTAAAGGAACAAAGAGGTCTGACGAAAAGAATTTTACAGCATTCTCACTGCAGCCAATAAATGATTGCTCTCTGCAAATGTTAAACCAACGAGCAACAAATACAATATTAACAGAGGTAGTGAGTTAACAGAAGGAAGCAACAAAATAAAGATTTACATAAAAATAAAGATTAACATAAAAATAGAGATTAACATAAAATTAATGGGAAATGATTTTCTTGGTAAAATTAAAGAAATTATGGGACATTTTAATGCAGTTTTAATTGCTTGTAAAAGTTGTTTATGATGACTTAAAGTTGTTGTAAATGTTTATTTGTTTTTTCCAAACAATTTGTTGTAACAAGAAAAAAATGCCTTGGTCTTATTTCAATAAACCATACCTATTGTAAATAATAAATATTGAATTGCTCTCTGGTACGTAAATTTCTTTTTATTCCCCCCCTTCATGAAGGCTTGCCCTTAAAAGTGCGCAATAGATTTTTGTGACGGAAAGAGCAATAAAAATAGTCTTTAAGGCTTTAATGGACCCAATTAGAATTGGTATTTGGAGTTTGGAGTGTAAGAACTTATAATCTTCTTTTGTAAACATTTATTTTTATTTTTATTTACAATCTGACTGATGGTAATCAGCAAATTTTATGAGTGAAACAAAAAATGACAGGATTGATTATAAAGGTTATTATACAAAACGATCTTGAAGGTCTAAAATGTGAAATCTTTTCAGACAATTGACAGGCCCGAAATAAAACAAGTCGTTTAATTTATTATAGGATTAAGTTAGATGAATTCTTTGTGAATGAATTGATGTGTGAGGAGAATCAGATTTGCAGGTGCGAATATAAGATTTGCTCATGGGGAGTTCTTCACTTCGAAGGGTAAATATGTACATCTGAGCTCGCAAAAGACTTTGAACCCATTTTTCGAAATCTAGGAGGGAGTACGGAAATAAAACCAACCCGTGGAACCGCCACTGGAGGTTGGTGTATTTGGATCAAATAGCGGGTCCATACTATTTTTTAGTTGGTTATTTGCAAGCGATTTTTCAGGATTATATGTACAGTCTTTCTAAGCATCTTCGATATGATTTGCCTATTTCGTCTTTGACGTAAGGAACTTTCAAGTATTTCTGAATTTCTTCATTGCCTACAAGCCAAGGAGCACAAGGAGCAACTTTCTTAGAGTTGGGGATTGATATCTTTAAAGGATTTTAAAATGTGAAAAAACAAATAATTTCTAACTTCAAAATATTAAATAGTGTACAAAAATTACAGATCTTTTAAATTTTTATAAATTATTGTCTTGAAAAATAAAATCTCCTATCATCAAAAATCAAAATTTTGTTATTTTTTAAGTTTTTCTAAAAAAAATTGGGAAAAACTAAATTAAAATTTATTTAAAAACTGGTTTATCTTAAATAATATACTGCGCCGTTGACATACCAAAAAAAAAATATTTTCTATAATTGAGGTTAATAGATAAATTTAAATCTTCTAAAAGTTAAACTAAGCTCACTATGGAGTAAGTTTGGTGGTTTTGGCTTATAAAATACATATGATGATGATACAATAAATATTTAGGAAATTTAGATCTTGGGATGATGGCAGCCCCTGTGGAAACCCCCGATGGCAACAATGGTTCACGGATGGGTCCAAAACTGAGCAGGGTGTAGGTGCTGTGGAATCGTTGGACCCAACACCAGAATCTCTACCGCAATGGGCCATAGAGATCTGGGTCCTTAATATCCTTCTCAAGGGAACTAGGGACGCAAACATATGCATTTTTTCAGATAGCCAAGCTGCCATTAGGGCACTGTTTTCCTGGAGCATCTCCTCCCGGATGGTTAAAGAATGCTATAACTACCTCCAAACCCTGTCCGCCCGGAACAAAGTCGTGCTATGTTGGGTGCCTGGACACTCGGGAGTGGATGGTAACGCGATCGCTGACGATATAGCACGACAGGGTGCCTCCACCCAGACTACATCTCCTGCGCCGTTTTGTGGTATTGGTTGGTCCACGATCAAAACCATGATAAACTAATGGGCCGCAGGAGAACATATGAGATACTAGTTCTCCCTTTCGGGGCTTCAGCAAGCAAAAGTGCTTGTCAAACCTCTGGATGCAATCAGGATAAAAGGTCTTGGCAGAGCGGACCTAAAGCTCCTGGTAGCTTACCTATCTGGCCACCACACTGTTAGATATCATCTACAGAAAATTGGCCTATCGGACTCTTCAGAGTGCAGGCTCTGTCTAGAAGACGATGAAACCACCAGGCATATTCTCTGTGACTGCCCAGCGTTGGCATGGGACAAAGACTTTCACATGGGAAAGGAACGGATTAGTCTCTTCTAATTCAGATCACACCATCAAAAGACCTACTGTTATTCATGAGGAAAGCGGAAGTCTTTTGTTTTAATCTTAGGGTATGGTGCAAAAGACCTTAGTTTATTTAATAACATTTTATTTTTAAATGTTATAATTTATTAGCAGAACTAAAGTGGGTGACTTAAATAGATCAAATGATTCAATTAGTAGCCTGCGGATCCCAAGTTACCGAGACTTGGTCTAGATCCTAGTAATGTAATCCACAATCAGATCTGCTTACAACGAAAAAAATATAAATTATAAGAAATAATTATTAATTTTAAATCTTAAATTAACAGTCTAAAATAGGCCTCCAACAAATACTAATAGCTTTTTCATTATCTCAACAACTTCTAGGGCGCCCCAACATCACGCATTGTATTTAAATCACAAAGTAACACTGCCAATTACAAAATGGAACTGCCAGATGAGGAGGAGAAGGGCATACGCCTAGTAGATGGTCCCACACCAGTAGAGGGACGTTTGCAGCTATTTCACAAAGGCGCCTGGCGCTCAGTTTGCTCCAACTCCAGGAAGTAAGTTAATAGCACCAAGTCCATAGTACAAATTTTAACACTACTCCATTGCAGCTGGACCGTGCCCGACTATTTGGTAGCCTGCAAGCAGCTAGGCTATAAGGGCGGTCGCTTCTGGAACTGGGTAGAACGCACTGCCGGTTACTATCCACGCCTACTTTACGAACAGCCCAAATGTAGAGGTGGCGAAAACACGCTGCAGGATTGCGCCTGGAACTCGCGTCAAATGGGCGCCGGAGCCTGCGATTATCACAACGATCTGGGCATTCAATGTCAGCCAGTGCACAGCGAACCTTTGGGTCACTGGAGAGGCATCTACTTTGACAATGCGCCTTCGACGAAATCGCTGGGCCGGGATAATACCGTCTATGCTGCGCAATCCGAGTCGCGTCTGCGGTATGTGGATATTTTACGTGCTGGCAATGGCGCGGGTTTTAGCGCCAAATCAGCTGTGGAGGTGCAAGGATTACCACCGGTTATGGAACATGTAGTCATCAGTCACTCGGCTTATACGGGCTTTAATAGCACACGCCCCTGGGCGGGCTTTCAGCTGCAGAATGTGACGGTACGCAAAAGCAATGGCATTGGCGTTTTTGTCAACTCCAGCCAGGGATTGGTGCAGCTGGATGGCTGCACCATTGTGGATAATGCAGCCGATGGCATTAAGTACGTGGGTCATGATCTACGCGGCACAGAACGCACAGATCGTGCTTCTATTTACGACTTTTGCACGCTGCCCACCACGTCCGGACAAACTTATCCCATCTCGCTATCGTTTACACAAAAATATTATGCGGGTTCCGCCAAGGAATGCGGCAAATATTTCTTTACCCGACCTGGCTACTATTTGACGGTACACTTCGAGCACTTTATGCTTCAAAATAATGAAACCGCAGTTGTGCAAATCTTTGATGGTGCCTCAACTAATGATCGTTTACTCTTTGAATGGAAAGCACGTAATTTTACCAGACCTCAGAGCGTGACCAGCACGCGTGAGAAGATGTTTGTACGCATTCACGCGAATGCACGCGAGGAGTTGAATGGTTATCTGCGTATTACGTCTGGAGATTCGGTGGCATATGATCTGCGCGTGGCTCAATCTACGGTGGAAGATAATGGCGGACGCGGTGTGGCCATAGATAACATACGCTCCAAGCTGCATGTGCACGCCAGCTCTGTCTCCGGTAATGGTTATGTGGCTGGGGTACATGTCACCAGTGGAGCTGGGGATGTCAACATTACCAGCAGTAACATCAGCTTTAACAATGGTGCGGGTGTTAATATTACCTACTATGGCGGAAATCGTAATATATCCCGATCAGCACTAAGCTCCAATAAGGGTTATGGTGTGGCCACCTGGCTTAATCATACGACAGATATTGATCGCGTGGAGTATATACCTTTTAATCAAACCAGTGTAGTGGAATACTCACAAATCGGCGGTAATCTGGAGATAGGCGTCTTTCATGGCAATTACTGCCGACCCATTTGGGTGAATATTACGGGTAATAGCTTCAATGGCAGCGTACAAGATGATGTGTTTATAGAATCCTGCTGGCAACAGACGCACAATAATGAACCCAACATGCAGTTACAACTGGGACATAACCTCTTCAAGTACAGTCAAGCCAATTCTATACACCTAAGTCCCGCACTGAATCTTCACGGACGCATAGAGTTCAACATGTTCCGCTTTGGTTCCTATGGCTGTATCTATGTCAACAACGACTACATCTTTCCGGAATTTAATTATATGCCCGTGCGGCTGCTCATACAGAGCAATTACTTTATGAGGAACAGTGGCGTCCATGTGGTCTCCCTGGCCCTATCTCCGTATAGTCGCTCGGAGCTGCAGTACATCCTCTTTACCCGCAACTTTGTGCGTGGTAACAACATCAGCGAAGCCTTTGGACCGCTCATAGCGGGCAGTGAAGGCAGCGATGGTGCCGGTCGTCTCAATCCACGTTCCCGTGTTGCTGCTCCTGTTGTGGTGGGCTCCAGTAATATAGACATATTCCGCAATATTTTGCACAACTTGGACTCCACTTATGAAATAGGCTCACAGCTCTGCGATCAGAGTCAGATTATTAATGCCACCTGCAATTGGCTGGGACATACTGATGAAAACCGCATCTATGCGCGTCTCTTCCATCGCAACGATCGCTATAATCTGGCCAAGATCAGCTATATACCCTATCTGCTGCATAGTTCGAATCCGGGCTCTACAGCCATGATCACTGTTTCTACAGTTGTACCCCGCTTCTTTCATGAAGGCAGTGACGTCATAGGCGGTGAGGTGGATGGTCAGGATATGGTGCCCGCTGGCACTTATACGGTTACCAAGGATATTAACATAAGACCCGGTGGTAAGCTGATACTACAGCCTGGCACTACGCTGAGGTTTGAACCCAGCGTGGGCATGATGGTAGCTGGCAAGCTAGAGGCGCGTGGACGTCGTCCGGATGATATATTGTTTACACTCAAACGCGAGACTATTATTACCAATGACACTGAAACCATGGGCTTGGATAGTGAAACGGAGGCTGTGGATATGGATACGGAGTCGGTGTTGCTGGATGGTGTGCCGCGCGTACCTGTGCGTTTGGTAGGCGGTGCGGGCGCTCACGAGGGTCGTCTGCAGTTGTATCTAAATGGACGCTGGGGCACTGTCTGTGATTACGGCTGGAATGTGCTTAATGCGGCCCTGGTCTGTCATCATCTGGGTTATACACTAAATCCACAGGATTGGCGTCTTTTGCGCTCCCAGCTGCCCAGCGCCGGCGTCTCCGAAGATGTTCTGGTGGCCAATGTGCGTTGTACGCCCCACGATCGTGACATAACCAAATGTCGTGCGGAGCAGCTGGCACGCGGGGAGTTCGAGAATACCTGCAGCCATGACAATGATGTGGGCATACGCTGCTATGAAGGAGCCTGGGCGGGTGTGCGTTTTAGCATGCTAGCCGAGCGCGCGGATCTGCAATATGTCACAGTGGAGAAGGCGGGTCTCTTTGATTACACCACCAATGCTTTCAGGCCGGCTGTGCAAATGGATCACGCACGTCACAATCTGGAGAATGTGCGAGTTGTCAACAATCTGCAAGATGGTTTGGGCATTATTTATGCGGATATTTATGCGGGTAAATCCGTCAACAACATCAAGAACTCAGAGTTCTCGGGCAATCGGGGCAGCGGCATTAGCTTTAAACAGCTGGATTTTCGCATCTCCGGTTCGATTATTAAGGATAATCGTGGCAGCGGCATATCCCATGATGCTGTTATATCTGCATTGGATCAAAAGGAGATTGGCGGCTGGTTTAATATGGCACGTGACTTTAATGCCTACGATACGGACTATGATCCTTATGTGTTGCCACATGATATAGCTAACATTGACCTGGGCACCTTTGAGCACAAGTATATACGCACGGAGGAGGTGCTGGATCAGGCAGTCAGTCGTAAGATTGTTGTACAATGTCCTGCAGGCTATGTCATAGGCATACAGCTGCTTAATCCCATACATAATCTGTCCACGGAGAGCATAAACATACTAAATGCACGCACGGAGAACATACGCAGCGATCTGTGGTCGGTTAAGCGAGATCTCAACGTCTTTCCGGCTACCAGCAGCAGTTATGGTATTATAATCTATTATGACAGTGGTAGCCATGCCATGGGCGGCGCTGTGCTCATGCTCTCCACTGTCACAGCTCCTGTTCAGAACATACGCAATCGCATAGTGAGTGGTCCAGTGCCCACCTTAGCCCTACGTTCTACAAAAATACAAAAGAATCTACGTGGCATAACCGGCTACTATTATAATCGCTACATAGGCGATAATGGAGAGTACTACCTAAGAAAAGCCAACGAATCTATTAAGATTGTCAACTCGGAATTGAGTCACAATGAGCGCGAGGCCATACTCATCAAGTCACCCTTCTGGGATGTCATATCCAGTAATCTATCGGAGGTCACCTTACACATTAATGGCTCGCTGATTACACAGAATGGTCATGGCATACGACAGGTGTCCAAGGATCTGCGTTCCTCAAACAATCTTTTCCACTATGTGCTGCAGGATACTACGGTGGAACAGAACATGCATGGTGGCTTCCAAGTCTCCCTACCCTATGTCTGGCAGTACAATGAAAACTTTACGCATAGCATTTACTTTGGCAACAGCACCTGGCAGCGTAATCGGGACTTCCGCATCAGCGTCCAGGGGCACTACGCCGTTTTCAATATAACCTCAAATGTGTTTTTGGAGAACAACTGCCAGACGGCGCTCATCTATATGGATGGCATGGAAAAGCGTCTAAGATTCGACAACAATCGTTTTGAGTCCAATAATGCCAAGTTTGTGCTGCTCTTTAAGGCGGACAGTCTGAGTGAGATTATAGGCCAAGTGCCAGCTAGCATTGAGTACAATACCTTCAAGCAGAACAGCATTGTGACCATGGTGGCGGATTATAGACACTTTATGAAGTCGGCACGACGCATACGCAAACAGCATCAAATGCCCACGGCCGTCATACGTCTGGATGGCGTACAAAATGTGAAGCTATATCGTAATCTGATAGCCGAGAATGAAATGGATTATAATCTGGTGGCGGGTGTACGCTCGGCACGCCTCAATAACTACTTCCAGGCTGTAGAGAACTGGTGGGGTTCCAGAGACCCCTTGTATATAGAGTCCAAGATCTTTGATTTTGACAACTGGAACGATCATGCGGATGTCATCTATCAACCCTTCCTTATCGAAGACAGCTATGATGCTAGTGTTTCGGTGGTGTCTCCGCTAAATGAAGAGATTGAGCTTAGCAACTATCATGGTGGACGCATTTACAAGGACTTAACGCTGCGTAAAAAACTAACGCCCTACTTTATAGCCTCGGATATAACTGTCATGCCCGGCGTTATTTTGACTATACAACACGGCGTTACCTTGGAATTCCAGCCGAATGTGGGCATCTTGGTGCTGGGCACGCTTATAGCCACCGGCTACAAGGAGTCCGAGATTGTCATGCGTCCTTATCGCAACTCTACTCGGGAGTCCCTTAAGATAGCACCACCACGCAAGCGCGCAATAGAAGATATGAGCGCAGCTCTGACCGACTTCGACTCCATACGCTTGTGCACCAGCGCCAGCAATTGTACAGGTGAAGCGGATAGCGTCTATGGCTTGAACGAGGGCTTCCTCGAGTACTTCAATCACACGACACTGCAGTGGGTGCCCATATGCGATAGTCGCTTTACCGAGCGCAATGCGCAGGTCGTGTGCCGTGAGCTAGGCTTCGATCCGCTCAATGTCTATTATGGTCACGACCGACGCATTGAGTTCCACACAAACTCACTGACACGCATCTGGTCTTGGGTGCAGCCGCTGGAGTGCCGTGGCGATGAGGAGCGCATGGAGGACTGTGCAGAGCGTCTGAATGGACAGCTCTATGGACATCGTCATGAATGCCGCTGGGATGATGTCTATGTCTTTGTTAGCTGTAATAGCATGGCCGACGATGAAGTCTATTGGGGCGGCATACGCTTTGCCAACTCCAAATTCGAAGAGATTCAATATGAGCATCGTCTGCACAATACGCGCTCCCATAGTCAGCAGGCACAGCGCGAGAGTCGTCTGGAATTTGTGCGCATTGAACAAGCGGGCATTTTGCATAATCACAAGGCAGCCGCCATCCAAGCCATACACAAGAATCCCGACATCACCTCGGTTACCATAACGAATTCGGCTAATCATGGCATCAACTTGGTAGCGCCTAGTGGCAAACTAAATCTGGACTATTTGAATATAAGCAATACATTGGGCGCGGGCATAAGCATTTTATCGCTAACCGGAGAAGGTCGTGATAGCGATGAGTCCAGCTTTACGCCGCTTAAGAAATTGGATATGCCTTATAAGCTCTTCTCACTGGTGGATATTTGCGATCCACAGAAAGTTTTAACTATAGAGGAACGCATGATTGTTTATTACAAATATGACAATAATCCTGTAAATTGTGTAAAGATCTTTACCTCTGCTTTTCGTGCCAAACCCATTGGCTTCCGTTTGCTGCAGTCTAATCTTTTTAATCACTCGAAGTTGTACGGTCGCACAGACTTCATAAGACTCTTCGATGGTGATATTTATAATGTAACCGCTACCAATCTGGGCCAAATCGAATCGGATACGGATAATCAGCGTGCTTTCTTTAAGACCAAGGGTCCGACATTGAGTCTGCAGCTGGTGGCAAGTGGAGCACCTGAGACGCATGGATTTATCGCAGAGGTTGTGACGGTGCCTATATCGACTTTGGGTCAATGTAAGTAAAATCTTGTACTGAGGGTCGTTGGGATAAAATCCGAACCCGGGAGAAAATGTGGCGGCCCCCTATTCGAATTTTAGCTTGAATCACAACAGTACGATAGTAATTTCACCGGGCCTCTGAAAAAACTTGGGCCCTGGAGGAATCCCACCCCTTCTCTCGTCCTATCACCGGGCCTACTTGACTGTAGGTAGGACTATTGAGAGGGTTCAAGGGGGATTTCCTCCAGGGCCGAAGTTTTATCAGGAGCCCTGTGTACTTGTTGTCATACTATCGAGATTCAATAAAGGTGTAGCAGAGGGTCCTACGTTTCGGTCCCCCGATTTAGGATGTGCTCTCTACGACCTTGACTGTAGGTATTGATCTAAATATGTGTCTAACCAAGTGGTCTAGTAGTCTACACTTTGGACGGGCAGAATAAAGATCTTTGCAGTTAATAAATAATCTAAAACTTCTAGATGAGTAATACTAAGCCGGAGATGAAGAAAGCAAAAGAATTTTATAAAAAGGAAAAGAGGCTTATGTGATTCAATAACGAACGAAAACATTAAGGTGAATTAGTGGTACATCTAAGGGACCGTACCCCAAATTACGTAACCCGTTCTGGTATCTTGGAAATACTACTCGTGCTCACTCGACCGTTTGTATCACTTAGTCAATAATACATATTCGGTAGGGAAATACATTATATTCGTGCATAGCTGGGTAATGTGTTTTCTCTAAGACGACAAAGATTCCTAACTATCTTTCAAGGCAGATGGAGTTCATGTAGTTTAAGAAGAAAGTGAAACTTGTAGCCCGGTATTATTAGGGGGAAAAAGTCGACAGTTTAAGTACAAAGGCAGACTTCCAAAGTCTTACATAAGTTTTCTTTTGTTATCTGCAAGGCAGATCTTTGTCTTCCCAGCTAAACCTGTTCCAAAGAATGAGCAAACATCATACATCTCCAACATTATGAAAAGGTCTTTAAAAACTAATTAATAATCTTAAATCTTCATCTTGACAGATCGCGATGCATTACACAACATAACCGAAACCCACATCTCCGGCGCTATGAAAGGTGCTGTCATGTACGCCTCGGCGGGTGAAGTTACGCCTACTTTAACACTCATAGGTAATCGTATAGAGCACAACTGTCGACAGCTCTACGGGAATTTCTCCACCTGTGCCTCAGCTTTGAATTTGGATGTGCAGAACATGAATTCGCTTTACTTTATGGTAAGATAAATCTCTTATTGTTTCGAATTAAACTCATGAATACCCTTTTATTATAGAACAACTTGCTGATGGAGAACCAAGGCGGTCTGCGCATTCGCGCCGACTCACGCGGTTCGGCTACTTCGCTACGCGGCTTTGTGCATCACAATCTCTTTATGAGAAATCGCAATAGACCTGCCTTGTTTGTGGAGGGTCGTCAATCCTCGCCATACCAAGAGGTAGAGCTCTATCGTAACTATTTTGCACAAAACAATGCGGGCTACGAGGAGGTTATAAGACTATGCCAGGTGGTCTCCAACTTTAGCTATAATTATGTGCACAGTAATATAGGCGGACGCATAATGGAAGTCTCTGGATTTGAGAAAGTGCGACTGCAGATTTATCAGACCATAGCGCACAATGGATTTTATAGGTGGGTCTGGGCTTGGAAACTTATGTAAAAGTATGTCTTTAATGTTGTTTATTTTTATTGATTTTTAGAAACTTTGCCACCAACTGGATGTCTCGTGCTACTATAGTGGCTGGAACAGCGGGTCAACAATATGTGGATAATATATTCGAGAACTACGAGAACGACTATGAGCTCTTGACTGTTAATAATTCCATGTAAATATGTCTCACTTATTAGACGAAGAGTATTGGATGCTTCGAGTCTGTTTTTACAAATACTTCTATTATGAACACTTCTTTTACAATCCTAGAATCCCTATGAGATTAGTATTTTTAGAATTATAAGTTAGGGGATTACCCAAATTACGTCACCCAATTTTTTAAATTTTTGAACGCTTCCCCCTCGTTGATCAAGCGTATTTTATGCGAAGAAGAACCGAACCTTTCTCCCCCGGTGACCAACCGTAGTTTATGCGAAGACACGCCAAGCAGAACCGAACCCTCCTCCCTCGGTGACCAACCGTAGTTTATGCGAATATATGCGAAGAAGAACCGAACCCTTCTCCCTCGGTGACCAACCGTAGTGTATGCGAAGATATGCGAAGAAGAATCGAACCCTTCTCCCTCTGTGACCAACCGTAATTTATGCCAAGATACGCGAAGCAGAACCGAACCCTCCTCCCTCGGTGACCAACCGTAGTTTATGCCACGATATGCGAAGAAGAACCGAACCCCTTCCCCTCGGTGACCAACCGTAGTATATGTTAAGATATGAGAAGAAGATGCGAACCCTCCTACCTCTGTGACCATCCGTAGCTTATGCAAAGAAGAACCGAATATTATTGACTATGTAACATAAACATAGACCCCCCTTCCCATCGAGTGATTAAGTGCGGTATTTTGAAGAGTCCCGTCCCACTGAACGGTTTACGTAATTTGGGTACAGCCCATACTATAGACGTAGTTAGCAAGATCTGTTTATTATACCCTGCATCCAATGCTCTTATTTTCTGTGCCACCAATCTTTTAAATCTAGTAATATCTTAACTAATACCCTATCCCTCTTACTTTTTTCATGCATGCTTCTTATCTCCCACTTGTAGTTTGAGCTTTGACTATGAGAACAGGTAAGGTTAAAGCCAAGTCTTTATACGTCATAGCCCTCCTAACTTTTTTGTTTATCTCCCATAGGACCTTTGAGCTTTGGAGCTCCAAAATCGATGCACGTCATAATTACTGGAGCTACAACAACACAATCTCCGTGCAGTCCCGCATCAGAGACAAGTCGGGTAAGTCAACATTTCCTCACAAAGTAAAACCTTCCTACAACTTCTTTATCTTACTCCCAGACGATCCCATGCTGCTGGAGGTCCAGGCCGTGCCCTTCCAGATGAACAACGAAACCATTTTGGATGGCAAATGTCCGCCAGGTTTTACCCTAGTGCAGGATACTTGCTTTATTTACGTCGGCGCACCCATGACCTTCCATGAGGCTCGAGATTTCTGTCGTTCCGAGAACTCCACTATGCCTTTTATACGCACGGATAGTACTACCTTGTGGAAGTATCTGCAAAGCCAGATGCGGCATTTAAAATATCCACAGAAAGTTTGGATACAGGACTATAATCATATAGAGCGCTGCACTAGTTTTGTCTTTGGCGAAATCGAGGTGGAGGATTGCAGCAAGAAGCGTGGATTTATATGTGAAATGGATCCCAAGGTAAGTGGAATTAAAGCAAATGGATCAGCCATAAATTACGTGACCTAACCCCCTCCCCTTGTGACACAGTTACAGAATATTTTTGAAGATATTCCATGTGATTTTTGTATCTCTCCCCTCCGCCCCGGAACTTCACGTAGTTCGTGAATGATCCCAAAGCAAATCCAAATTAAATAATTTTTTTTCATTTCCACCCAGGTCGTCATTGATCCTCTCTCCTGGCGCGCCGACATCTTTGCCATTAGTATTATCTCCGCCTTTGTGCTGGCCATTATACTGCTCATATTGGTGGCCTTCTGCTGGTTTGCTAAGTCCAAACATCGTCATGTACAACGTCTACAACGACGTAACAGCATACGTCAGAGCTTACGTAGTCTTAACAGCATCGATCCTCAAGGCTCCTTGAGGCGTCGCAATTATGTATGAGTTTTTTTTCTCCCTAAGTTTAAATTTCATTTTATTTGATTTATTTTTTTTTGGTTGCCTTTACTTTTATGTTTGGTTTGACGCAGAACATGTCCTCCTCCAATGGCACGCTTTCCAAAAGTCAGGATTACAAACAAATGATGGGCAATGGCTCCATTGATTCCATGGATAAGAGCGTGCTCAGCTCTGAGGCCAGCTTTGAGGGCTATGATCAGAAGCAACCACACTATAACGAATATGTCAATCAGAATGCTTTACGCTCGGCCAACCATGATGCACAGCAGCCGGCACCCAAGGTGGCCACCATCTCCAAGGCCACGGGTCATCGTGCGCGTGCTGCCGCCGCTGCTCTGGAACCAGATGCCTTTGAGCTAAGCTATCGCAATGAGGGTTTCCGGGATAACTCCACCTATGGCGCTAGCACGCGTCAGAACTCCATCAGCGCCAGCATAGCCGAGGATACACCTATAATACATCACACCGATGCCGAGGAAGTCGGCTCGGACTATTATGGCAATGCCAGCACCTTGCCGCTGCGCACGGGCACGGGCACCAGTAATAGCAGCGCGGGCGCCCCTGGCCTGGGTTTGGCATTTCTCAACGAGCTGAAGCAGAATCTGCCGGAGTATCAGCGCTCTTCGCATAGCAGCTTTATGCCCAATCGCAGCAGCGGCGACTCGCTGCCTTTTGAACAAAAAATTGATCAATTTAATTACTCCGCGCCGGTTTCGGAGCGCTCCGAGCCCATGCTCTATCGAAAGGCACCGCCCACGCCCGTGCAGCCACAGCAGCCGGCGGATATGCGTCGTCCAGACTCTTATTATACGGCGGTGCGCAGCAGCAAGGCGCCTAATTCGCATTATCGCGTGCCCAGACCGATGGGTCAACCGCCTGCCGCGCCCACTGCCCAGACGCGTGCTCCCGCCAACAGCGGTGGACGTCCAAAGACTGTTTATCAAACGGCTTCGCATGATGCGTCGCCCACAACGCCACCTTTGCCGGAATTGGTAAATCCCTACCATCGCTCCAAGTCCGAGGCGCTGCTGGAGACGGATTTTGATGGTGACGGCGGTGGAAGCATGGTGCCGCTGCAGACAAATGGACGCAGTCACAGTCAACCGCTGGAAACGGCCATGTAATGGTTGCTAGTTGTTAGTGTTTCCTTCATATCCATGCTAATTATTTTTTAAGTTTTTCCATTAAATATGTTTTTGTCTACTGATTTTTTTAAACGAGATTATGTGCGCGACAGACGACGAACGCCCCCACGTTGTTTTATGTAGAAAACTTAAAGCATTCCATCCATTAGTTATTAGTAATAAGTTATAAAAATTAAAAAATAAACAAAAAACGAACGCTAAAAAACGAATTAGTATTAAATTGTTGTATATAATTATGTATGTATAATTAAAATTATAAATAAATAAATGCCTTTTGAATTTAAATTTGAGATATATAAAAAGTGTATTTTGGGGATTAAAGGAGTTTTGAATATGGGATAGGCCTAAAGTTCTCTAAGTGGCCGTAGCTTTGAAAAAACAATTTATTTTTCTTAAAGCCTTGGGTCTGTCGTTTGTCCCGCTGGAACTACACTGAGAAAAAAAATCAAGTATTTCGTATTTAAAACTAGGAAATCCACACCTAATTTTGATGCAAGAACGAAAGTCCTGAAATGTATAATGGAATTTCAATCTCATTTTAAGTATTTCGCTTTTAAGTCCGAAATCCTCGAATTAAGAACGTCATGTTCTAAAAAAATAATTGAATAAGAAAAAATCAAGTATTTCGAAAATTAAGAAAACAAAAATCCTGAATAAGAACGATATGTTCTTGAAATAAGTAAAAAATTCTTATTTGAAGTATATTTTGAACTTAAATTGAGATAACGAAATACTTTTTATGAGTGTTGAAAATTCTTGAATGTTCTTAAGATTATGATCCAAAACATTTTCATCTTGAATAAGTCAATGTTTGCTCTTAAAGTAAGTACATAAACCAAATTAATAAAATCTTGATTAGACCACATTCTATACACAAATCAATTGAAACCTAAAATTTAAAATATAAAAAATTGAATCTTGAAACAAGAATCCGAAATTCCTGAATTAAGAACAAGATTGCTTCAAAAATAGGGACAAAATGTTCTTAAAATATTTTTTTTTTTTAAAAATCGTATTTGAAGTAAATTTTGAACTAAAATTGAGATAACAAAATACTTCATATGAGCATGGAAAATTCTTAAAACAAGTTCACATGATTTTGATGCAAATATTTGCATCTTGAATCACATCCATATTTACTTTTAGAGTAAGTATGTAATGTATTGGAATCAAATCAAAAATAATTTGATTAGAGCACATTCTATAATTGAACCAAGTTTAACCCGAAATTTTAAAATGTAATCTTTAATCAAGATTTCAAGGTTTCGATCCAAAACATTTGCATCTATATTAAAGTTCATATTTACTCTTATAATGTATGCATCATACCATATCCCTGACTTTTGAGGGTTATGGAAGCTGCTGAAGCTCTCTTTTTCTAGCTTAAGTTTTAAACGATCATTTCTGAAGTAATTTGCTGCGTAGAATCCAAATGTGGAGTCAGAATTGGCCCATCATGTTAGGATTATGAGATATTTGATGTTCTATACTGAAAAACCACGTTTTTTCCTACATTGGAGGTTATGTACAGGGACAAGAAATGTTTGTGTGTCTTACCCTTTAATTTAAGCATTCAAGGCATCAATTAAGCATTTTTTCTGCAATAACTTTGCCTATTCAAAGTTACGAAATATATCTCTTTGACGTCATTACGCCTATAATAATAAATTTTTACTGTGTAAAAATTTCTTGAAAATTTCCATTTGGGGGTTTATATTTCTGATTTCATATTCGTTCTCAGCGAATTTGGATTCCACGCAGCAAATTCCTTCCTTCCTTCCATACAACGACATCTTCCTGACAACTTAAAGCACAGAAATTTTAGAGAATTATGTAACTTATTCTGCTTTTAAAGATTCGCCCTCCAATCCTGCTTCCTAAAGTAAACCTATCATCTGAGTTATCTAAGAACCTTCTTCCTCGAGTTTAAAAAATCAACAGTTCTTAGAGCTTGGACAGCTTTGTTCAGCGGTTCATGATCATTAATCCAGCCCACTGTGTGCCCAGATTCTCATATTTTGACAAAAAATCTGGTATTTTCACAATAATTTTTTTAAAGAATTGAACTCTTTTTTTTAAAGTTTGAGCCTCCGCAGATTTTTTTAAGATATAAATAATCCAGATCAAAATTGAAAAATAATTAAATGCAAAATTTTAGCTTAATTAAAAGGAAAACTGTTAATTGGAATTTGTGCCAATTTCACACAGAAATAGATATAAGCTCTTCTATCTATCTATATATAAAAATCAAATAAGTTTTGTATATCCTCTATAGACTCCCAAACCACCAGACCTATTTCAACAAAATACTACGTGTGTGTTTACGGGCACCGTGTGGAAGGCTCTTAGCATAGTTTTAACAATGTCCGATAGGTGACGCTCTTCAAAAATTGCCAAAACGTAGAAATACATGAATTTCAATATAAAACGAAGAAAGGAGAATATTTGTTTGTACATAATTGTTTATCGATCCATCCATGGCTATTTTAAGCCCTTACTACTTTAAACGGTAAGGTCATAGTACTACGTATACTTAATTTTTAAATTAACTAATGTTAATAAATTACGTGTTACGGGTGTTCTCATGAACGCGTTGAAGAATTTAAAATATGATATTGGCGTGTGTTAGAAGTTATCAATACGGAGGATTTAAGCTTATTGCAATGTGATTGTGTGTATTGGTTCGTGAGATATACGTATTTTTGTGAATATCGTCAATGTAGCATAGTAGAAAATTGTTCAACGCCGGGTGTTGGACATTAAGTGCAGACAGAAGCTTAGTCGCAAAGGGGTTGAAATGTAGTTTCTGTGGGGCATGAATTTATTACAGATACGAGCTCTCTTAAGAATACTTAAGTTCGTCCATACGTCTTCATGACTAATCAACTAATCCAAAAGTCTTATGATTGTCTAGATAAGCTAACTAGAGAGTCTTACGATGTTTATACACTTTAAGAGTATTCAAAAAGTTTGGGCAAGACGACGTCTGCCGGGCCCGATAAATTTGCTTGTCATTATAGTATTTCGTGAATTCGCCACAAAAATAAATCATTGGAAGAAAATAAAGAGCTAGACGTGAAAAATTTTATTTTCTTTAAAAAAATGTATGCAATTTTTTTCGATAAAATATCGAGTGGCAGTTCCATATTTAAATTTTTACGTTTTTTCGTCAAAATTGATAATTTTTGAAATTTTTTGTCCTTCATCTTTATAATTATGCAATAAAATTTTCAAATTTTACGTCTAAAAACTTTTTCGACTTTTTCAGAGCTTTCTGTGGGCAGCTTTGCCCGAGCTACGAAGAAAATTTTGTCCAGAGGTTGAATGCTTTTTCTCTACAATTTTGTTTCTTTAATTTTTAACTGACAGTTATTGGTCTTAACAATTCGATTTAAAATATAAACTGAAACTTATTTAACAATGTCTTATCTATGACATTTTTACTAAACAATTTAAATCCAATTTTAAATAAAAACTCCAAATTTTTCAACCGTTTCTCAACCACAACATTTACACTGAACAACAAAAACTTAAAAATAAAACTCATACTTTTTTAGCAATACCTGGTCAACTACATTTTTACTAAACAAATAAAAACAAAAAATACTTAACTCCAAATTTACCAGGTACGTTTTTACTAAACAATTTAAAAACTTACAAGTAAAATATTAATTAGTACAGCTTTAATATCTCAAAAATTTACAAATACATATATACACCTAAGCATTTAGGCCATAATAACAAATAATTATTTTATTTTTAATTTATATATTTTTTTAAATTAAATTTATTATGTAAATCTTAAATTCCAATTTCAAAAGATGGCATTATTACTAAATAATAAAATATTTACCCAAAAAAAAGGATTTAAATCACCATTTAAACAAATTGTAAGGCTGACAATCAGACCAAAATATAGTTTTTTTTTTTTAACAAGCATAAATTTTTAATTTCTATCTAAAAAATATGCGTTATTTTCAAATAACAACATATTTGCTTATTACTAGCCATTTAAACCCAATTTCAAAAAAGTGTTACAGCTGGCAATGCCTGTGCCAACGACTTCCAACACTGACAGCTGCTCTTGAGTGGTTTCTCTTTAAAATTTCACTGCAAAGTTCACTTTATTGCCATATTAAAACATATTTACTTATAACTACCATTTAAATCTACTTTCAAATAAGTTTCACAGCTGGCAATGCCTTTTCCAACGTCTACCAACACTGATAGCTGCTCTTTGTGGTCTCTCTTTAAAATTTCACTTCAAAAGTTCATTTTATTGCCAAATAAAACCATATTTGCTTACAGTTACCATTCAAATCCACTTTCAAAAAAGTTTTCCACCTGGCAATGCCATTTTTAACGTCTACCAACATTGACAGCTGCTCTTGGCGGTCTCTAGTGACGTCAACACAATGTCTTTGCTTGAGCTTACACTCGCTCAGCTGTTGACAGCTCGCTCCCGCTCAGTTGTCTGTGCGTATGTGTGACTTTACTCTTTGCGCTCCAGCACATTTGTTTGCTTGTTTGTGTGCACGACGGACGGCGCTGCTGCTGCACAAAAGCACGGGCCATTAATTCGTTTGTCTTTTAAATGTGAAACAATTTATTTATATGGTACATACATACTACATAAAGAGTCAGTCCAGCAAAAAAAAAACAAAAAAAACCAATTGGAAAATAAATCGTATTGTCAATAATAAAACACGCTGCAGTTAAAGCGCTAATGACGACGGCGTGACTGAACCCAAGACGGCAACGATGTTGATAATGATTTGGATGATTATGACGACAATTTTGGACAATCGCGGAAAAACAACAAGCAAGCGTAAGTTGTGTTAGTCAAAAGCGGTGCGCTTATGTGCCTAGCTGTATATAAGCGCGCAAGTACATAACTTTGTGGCAGCCACTGACGTGTGGGTGCAGCGTGTCGGCTCACGCACGCGGCTTGACATTGAAAAGTTAATTGCATTAGTTGTATGTGGAAAATGTTTATTGGGTTTGGTTTTATGCAAGGCACGCACAAACAAACGGCAGCGTAAGAGAGAGCGTGAAACGAAAGAGAAATTTTGTGCTTTTAGCTGTTTGTGGAGTAAAAGAGAAATTTTTGCGCTATTGTTGTTGCTTGTCTAGTAAATAGGCAGCAGCATCCAGTTCAGTGCAAAACTGCTTACAACAGCAACAATTACACGCACACACAGTCGCAGCTACATATGTGACGACTCTCTTCTGCTGCTGCTGCTGCTTACTGGCGCTCTTGTTTTGTCAATTCTCCAAGCGCGTCGCGTGCTCCACAAACACTAGCGCACCCCCACCTGATTGCTGCTGCTGCTGCTGCTGCGCTGCGCTGCTAAATTGTAGTAACCAAACCAAACCATTCATCGTTCGTCGCTCGTCGCTGCTGTTTGTGTGTGCGCGCGTAGTTTTCATTTATTGTATCTATGCGTGCGCGTATGTGTGTGTGTGACGTAGCGTAAGGATACATTTTGTTGCACACCAAAAAAAAATACAAAAAAAAAAAACAACAACAACAATGTTTCGTAATTTTGCATAATTAAAGCAAAAAAGTCAAGTAAGTGCAATGTAGACGTTTTGTGGCATGTTTAAACGGTTTTTTTTTCCTTGACTGCGCTGCAGTTGCGTGCAGCACGCGTCATTGTCACTATATGTGTATGTGTGTCTATGTGTGTGCAATACAATTTTGGCAAAATGAAAATCCCATCCTGGCTGCAGAAAAACGAAGTTGCAAGCCAAGTGCTAAATATAGACTTGAAGCAAGGCTGCACAGTGCGCGGCGCCCCCTGCCGCCCCCAAAAGCTGCTGAGCCGAAGCAAATACGAACACCCACACCAAAATGAAAATTGCGCTGAGCGCCACATGCATACGTCAGAACAATTTGTATCTGTGTGTGGTATGAATGGAACAAAAGTGCTTGACGCTGGCTGCGACGTCGTGTAGACGCGGAATCGATAGTCAGACTTTGTCGTCGTCTACAAAAAAGTACGTGTGTGTGTGTGTGCAGGGGGTAGCGCTGGGGCAGTGGAGTGAAGTTTTTGCTGGAGACACACGGATAAATGCTGCACAAAACGCCAAAGCCGTTTATCTGTGTGTGGCACGTAGGCGAGCTGGGCTGCGCTGCGGCAGCGACGTCAACGTCGTTGTAGTATTTTCCGCGTAAATTGAAAGCAAATTGAATGTGATTGAAAGCAGCATTGTGACTGTGCCTATATACACACAATATATATGTACTTATATGTATATACATACCTGCCATTGCACAACGTCGCGCAGTGCAGTGGCATGCAACCAGCTGAAAAAAAAATAAAAAATAAAAACTTTTATTGTATGCATGTGTTTAGCTGTTCCAGCAGCGACTGCTGCCCAAGTTTGATCATATGCGTGCCTAGTTTTTCATGTTTATATAGTTTGGTTGGATTTTACTCGAACCATTTTCTCATATCAGCCCGAGACCGAGTTGGCCAGAAGAGCCAGAAAAGCAGCCAACTCGTTTCGCACGCTTTTTTTCGTGTTTCGTTATTCGTTGTTGCACATTGCGCCCGTCGTTCGTCGGCAGCCAGCCAGCCCCCATTATTACTATACGACGACGCGCGCGCTGCTTGCCACAACCTCAACCTGCCCCACCGCAGCCGAGCTGCCGTTGCTGTTGTTGTTGTTGGTGCTGCTCTTCTTCTTTCCATAAATACTATGTATTACTCTCGCGCACTCTCCCACACACAAGCGTAGTAAGTGCATTTGTTGACGGCGTTGCCAGAAAGCACGAAAGTTGGTATTGGTGAAAAGTGCGCTGGAAATTTATAAGGCATAAAAAATAATGGGACTTTCAGTTGTTTACATTGACATGTTAAATTAGTATTCTCTATTAAACTTTTTTTTATATATATATATTTAATTTATTGGCACTCAACCGATAAAAAAAATTAGGATCCAGTATTGAGTACACATATAATATAATTTATTGTGTGATAACTTTTTGATGAGAAGTTTTTTGTGTACATAAAAAATTACCTAAGAATAAAATATTTTTGTCAATAATCATCAAAAATCATAAAAATAATATTCGAAGTTTTATTGTTATTTTATTGCTGTACGATCGGCCATGTTCCGGAAAGTAAATCCAATCATTTTATTCAGAATCGTTTTGAAACCGAATGTTTGGTGCTTCCAAATTGTTCTCAAAATTCCAGTTTTTAAACTTAACCCGTTGCGCCTAAATTTCTTTTTTATTTAATTGTGTCTGAAGTACTTAATACTTTGAAGGATTTTTTTTTATACTAAGTTGGCAAAAGGGCTATTTAAAAAAGTATGTGAAATATTTTTTAAGCAAGATATTTTCTTAAAAAAAAGTTCTATAATTTTTATATTAATTTTTTTTAAAGTATTTTACTTAAATATGTCAATCACAATTTTTTTAATACGTGTTTTTATACGTTCTTTATTTGGTGTGAACAAGAATCAAATCGATTCAGTGGAAAAATGTTTAAAAAATAAAACAAACATTTTTTTAAAATGTTTTTAACAAAAAATGCATGAAAAAAAATTTGTTTTTCCAAGTTTCAAATTTATAATAAATTTTTATTTGTTTTTATGATAAAAAAAAAACTAATTATTTTGTAGGTAAATATATATTTTTTAAATTATTTGCATTTAAATTAAAAAAAAAACATTTAATTCTTTTATAACCAACTAATTTTCTGAAATTTTCTTATTTTACTTAAATATGTATATCACCGTTTTATAAACAAGTTTTTTTATTTGGTGTGAATAAGAATCAAATCAACTTCGTAAATCAACGTTTAAAAAATAAAACAATTTTTTTGTTAATTTATGAAAAAAAAATTTGTCAAAAGGTGTCAAAATTTATAATATAATTTTTTCTTGTCTTTGCGATAAAAAATACAGGTTTATTTTGTAGGTAAATATTTAAAAATATTTTTTTTATTTATTTGCATTAAAGGTAAAAATTTTTTATGTTTTTTTTTAGTTTATGACAATATTTTTTTGCTCAAAAATTGTCAAAATTTATAACAAATTTTTTCTTATTTCTATAATAAAAAAAGAACTGATTTATTTTGTAGGTAAATATAAAAATACTTATTTATTAATTATTTGCATTAAGGTGCAACTTAAAAAAATTTTTGGCTTTAACCATTTGCAATTTAAAAAATTCTCAATTTTTTAATTTCTTCTAAACTTATTCAATTCATTTGGCAAATATTCAAATTCAAAGGTTCAAAATCATTTTGAATGAAACGACTAATTCATCGAAAAAAAGGAAATTATTATCGAAAATACAAAGGGAAATTTCGACAAAAATGTATTTAATACAAAAGTTTGTGGTGAAATTTTAGTTTTTGCAATTATCGTTTAAAGACATTTAAATATTTACATTAAAAAAATAAAACAAATCTTTTTAAATTTATGAAAAATTTTCTTGGATAACAATTTTCAAAATGTATAATCATTTTTTTTTTCTTTCTTCTTAAATTATTTGTTTTAAAGGTGCATGTTAAAAAATTTTTTTTTTAAATTTAAGGCTTTAACCATTTGCAATATAAGAACTTCTCAACTTTTTAATTTCTTACACTAAATTAGTTCATTCGGCAAATATCCGGTTTCGTCAGAATTAAAGGAAATATAAGAATCTGTCGAAAATAAAAAGGGAAATATCGACAAAAATTTATTCTGAGACAAAATTGGTAAATTTATAATTCTTGTAATTATGGTTGATAGTTATAAATTTTTACTTTTTAGTTTTTCCTTTTTATTGATTTTAAGTCTTTATAACTATTATTATTCCTTCCTTGAAATGCAGTACAAACATATCAAAATTTAGTACAAAACAAAAACCGAATATATATTATGCATATATCACTCCTGCTCCAAAAATAATTTTAAAAAATTCCATAAAATTTTTGCCATTTATAGTTTCAACAAATTTTAGTATATGTTTTTGACACATATTTTGACTCTGTTTTACTATACAAATTAGGATATATTTTTTTTTGGTTTATTATAAAAATTAAGATTTTTTAACATATTCTAAATGCAATTCAATTATCGGTTGTAAGCTAGAACTGGTCAATAGAAACAGCATTTTGTTTTTAATCGTAGCTTAAGCCTGGTTTCGCTTCCAACCAATTTTTCCGATTTATGATTTCAACAAATTTTCGTATAAGTTTTTGACACATATATTGATTCTATTTATAATGCCAGTTAGGATACTTTCTTTTTTGTGTAAATAAAGATTTTTTAACATATTCTTGCCGGTTGCCAACTAGAACTGGTCAAAAGAACAGATTTTTTTTTTTTAATGCGTAGCTTAAGTCTGGTTTTTTTCGATTCTGAGCATTGCAATAAAAAAATCTGTTGTATTAAGGAATGTCATAAAAGATTAAATTTTTGGGGCAGTTTTTTTTTTATCGGTATAATAGCTCAGTTTTGTAAGCTGTAGGCACAAAACTTCTGCAATGCTAACTTAAAGCTTAATTTTTCTTCAATAAGGCTTAGAGTGCCCTTAACGCTATAGACATGTAATATATTTTTATTCACTGACTGTAACTAGTCAATACAATTTCTTAAACTTATTGCTTGAACCTGGTTTCTAATTAATTTTAATAAAATTTTTTAATTTGATTAATTTTTATTCAATATCGTCATGTGCATTTAAATAGATTTGAATTAGTTGACTGCAACTGCAGAGTTTAGTTTATAATCACAAAAAAGGGTATTCACTTGTTTAGTCTTCCACACAGGTGGCAACGCTGCGCTTCTGCTGCTGCACAATACACACACAGACACACGCAAACGCACTACAAGTGCGCGACGCGTGCAGAAATTGCAAGTGAGAGCAGCGCAAAGGCCGCGCAGATTTTGCGACAGTGTTACCCATTTAGCTGCACAATGTTACCCTATAACTTTTCAGTCAGAGCGTGTCTCTGTTGTCGTAATGTTAGCAACGAACGACGCTGTTAAATTTTTTACGAGATTTCAAAGTTGAGTTTCCTAGTAGCAGCCAGAGTCAACTAACTAGCCGGGCGATAGTAATAGGTAGTAATAAGTCGGCGAGGTGTAAAAATGTCGAGCGCACAAATTAACAAGAACAATTAACAGCACAATTAAAAAGTTATTATAAAATATTAAAAAAAAAACGATAAAAAATAAACTAAAAGCGGAACGTAAAGCACGCAAAAGGGAATTGCAGCACGGAATTTGATTTTTTGGGGCGCTGCAAGCAAAGTTTGTTTGTTTGGTTGGCTATTGAGACAGTCAGAGAAGTTTTGCTTCCGTCAGGCAAAAATCAATAATTCCGTGCTGTATAAGTTACGGCGAAAGGTGCGCGGTCGCTCGTTACTGCTGCGCAGCAGTTGCGCCACAAACGGGACAGGGACGGACAGGACACGGACACAGCATGTAAAAATTCGTCCTGTGTTGGGTGGCAAGCAAGCAACGAGAAGAACGAGAAACGGGCGCGCGCATATTACAACAAATGCCGCGTGCTTACTCCAACTGAGCAGTGAGAATGCGAAACGTGATTGAAATTTTTGCACAAAAGGGAATGGCGCTTACAACACGCACGACGACATAAGCGCAGCGTGTAGGCGTAGTGAGTGAGAGAGTGTGTAAAGAAAAGCAAGCAAGAGCGCCAGAGCGCAGAGTGCGGCGCAGAAAAACTACACGCGAGTGAGTGAGTGTGTGTGTTGGGGAGAGCGCGTAAATCAGGAAACAGAATCAAAGCAAAAATAACAAACAAAAATACATGCTGCTTTGCTGCTGCTAAATAGAAACAACGTGTAAAACGTAACAGCACAAAAAGTTGTGTGTAGTAGTAAAATAGTAGTAGCAGTGGGAGTAAGAGAACATAAAAACATGTCAACGTCGTCGTCGCTGTAGTCGTCGCGTCGTTCGTAGTAAGTTTGTTTATGTGTGTTCTACGCTGAGCTGCGGCGTGCTTTTTGCTCATAGCCGTAGCTTTAACGGGTGTATATGTATATACATATGTGTGTGGAATACATAATAATAAATAAAACAAGGCATATAGCAAAAAATCATGATAAAGTTTGTCAGGCAAAAAAATCGCGAGAATTCATTAAAGGCATCGAAAAATTTTCTGCGTAAAAAGGTGAGAGAGAAGAGTGTGAAAAGTGTGTGTGTGTGTGTGTGTGCATTGTGTGGGGTCAGAACTTGGTTTTTTTGGTTTGTTTTGTTTTGTTTTTGGTGCGGTGTGTGTTAGTGCTAAGAAAATGGCATGACAGACAACACGAAAGTGAGTTATTGCTAGAAGTGCACGGATTTCCCGAAAGTTCCCTTCTTTAAATACCGACAGTTTGTGCTTAGAAATCTGATTGGAATTAAGGCTTAACAGCTACGCTTTGCGATGGAATTTTTTTTTTATTTTTATAATAAAACTAAGTGATGCATAATATTCCTCGATATACAGTGAAAACACTAATTATTCGGACACTACAAATTTTCAACTTTAGCGCGCTATAACTGTGCACATAGGCATCATAACTGAACAATTTTTATTACATATTGAAGAATAACATTCCGGGTATATGTTTCACAAATAAAATTGCTAAAGATCTGAATTTTTATAGATAAAAACTAAACAAAATCTGTCCATTCTTTAAGCACATAATTTATTTGAACACTTGTTACCACATAAGGAATTTTCATCAAAAAATATATATTTTTTTTTTTACTTTTTATGTTTAAAAAGACTGCCTTTGGGTTTCATAATCGCTTTCAAGCGATGCCTCATATTTACCGAGAATCTATTGATCTTGTGGGTGTCAATCTTCTCGAGCTGTAATAGATGTTTTTGACGATTCCCTGGGTGTTACTTGGTGCTACCTTAAAATCTTTTTTTCAAATGCTAAGTGGATGTTGGTTTGGAGACTGGAGTAGAGCTTTCAGTTGCTTCCAATTTTATATTAATCATTCCAGAGCGGTAATTGCGTCAAATTCATAAAAAATAGGCTGATCTGATAGGAGCTATATTTGAAGCTCCAAATACTTCCACTCCAGTAGTATGTCAAAATGGGGAATTGTTGGAGGGTCTATTTTGACGAATATCAGCGCAAAGGCCCGTGTAGAAAATGCTATGGCCCCTTTATTCCACCTTTATCTGATTACATCGGGCGCCTGAGAAAACTGTGGACCTGGGGTATCCCGCCTCCCTGCACCCCCTCATCGGCCTCTGCCATCTACTGAGAAATTTATTGAGAATTAGTCGTAGGCTGAAAACAAAAACGAAAAGTACCTTAGTAAAGTCTTCGTTACATATCGTACACAAAAATTAACGTTGCGTCGAAACGACGACGACTTTTTTAAAATTATGCATATTATAAAAAGCTTACAAGTTACATTTATTTTCAATCGAAATAAGTATAAACTATCTATCTCTTCTATCTATCCTCTTCTCCCAATGGAGAATAGGGCCTCTAAAATCAACTTGAAATCACAATTGTTTGCTTCTCTTCATATAGTATTTCGCGAATAACCCCTATCGTTTAATTCGTTTTCGACGGATCTTCGCCAATTCTAAGCAGGGGCACCAGGTCGTCGGAATCCTTGTGGGTTCCATCGTAACGTAGCTTGCTTTGTTATATAGTTATTGCTTTTATGTAGTATGTCCCCAATTCGTTGCCATTTACGCTTCTTGACTTCAACTCCTTATAAATGTATTTTTAATCAAATTTAATCGTGATTTTTTAAAGCCCACCATCGATGGTGGGCCATATTTTCTTTTTGAATTCAGTTCTTGATACATCACAACATCTAAATTGCAATCAGAAACTTCGTCCATCTTAAAATCATCGTAACTTTATTTGCTCTAATCACACTAGTTGCTTAATTTCCCTATCAATTAAACGATTTTTTTTCGACCATTTTGAAATATCATTAAATATGTACTAAATATTTTACATTAAAAAGCACAGCTGACACACGAACAAAAAAAAATGTCACACAAAGTACATCGTTCGTCATTTTGACTACGTTTATTTTTTCAGATTCCCAACAATGAAAGAAAGGTCGAAACAGTAAACGTTGCGTAAAAAAAACTATTTGACACAGAAAATTTAAAAAGCAAAGATTATCGAGCGTTGCTTTGATCGAGTGGGCTTAAGAAATGCCTTCACATTTTGACAAACAATTTTTTCTATAATATGTACAAGCCGTGTTATGTGATTCTCTTTCCATAACTCGAGAGCGGCGCATCTGATTTATTTGAGGTTTTGGTTATTGTTTTCTTCTCGACCATCTCCTACTCTTCTAAGAAATTTCGTGTTTTTGAAGCTGTGAAGAATTTTATATGAAGGGATTTGGTTATTGTTTTCTTCTTGACCCTACTCTTCCAAGAAATTACGAATTGTTTAAAATCAACTTAGAATTTTATCTCAAAGATTTTGGTTCTATTTTAAATGTCAGACATCTGAATATATTTTATCGAAAATATTAAAAAACATAAGTTACAGAAGTTAGATGGTAATAAAAAAATACTCACATCATTTTTAGTAAATCCAAAAGGAGTTACAATGGTCGACAATTACTACTCTCATAAACATAGCTAAGACTCACAAATTTCATCACAGGCGATTTTTTTAAATACATACTTCTAAACGAGTAAAATCTAAAAATATTGGTGCCAATAAAAATCTAATACGAACATTTTAGCGTTCAGGAAATTTCGATTAAACTTGGATTTTTAGAATTCTTAGGATCTTAATTTTTAATTTTAAATAATAATTTTTTTTAAATATCTCTAAACGCATCGAAAATCGAAAAATCTTGGGGCCAATAAAAATCGCCTACGAAAACTTAAGCGTTCAAGAAATTTCGTTTGAACTTGGATTTTTTGAACCCTTAAATCTGACGACTTTTTTAAATCATCCTAAACGTGTAAAATCGAAAAATATTTTTGTGCCAATAAAAATCTCCAACGAACATTTTAGCGTTGAGGAAATTTAGTTTTGACTTGGATTTTTAGAATCCTGAGGATCTCAGTGACGTTTTCCCAAGTCACAAAAATAGGTTAATATAATTCCAATTTAAAAAAATACGATACAGTATTGATGTTGGACCACATAGAGGCACACTTCCCTGCTCACTTTCAATCTAAAACGCAAAATAAAATCAAAATACTTAGGCCTAAGACCAACTATAGAAAAGTATCTACCGGGTACTGACTATATGCGGCCTTTTCCTGTTTCCTCAAGAATTCGAATTTTGATATTTTAATATCTACGTGCTCTAAAGAAAACTCCCCTGTATACCCAGCTTTTTTGAAAACAATGTCTAACTAATTTTGCTTTCTTTTGTTTTTCCTTTCAGCGTGAATCGAATGACTCTGGCACCGAATCTGATGGTGAACTCCTGGATGTGGAAAAACAACGTCACTTAGACGTGGATATGGAAACTAGTAAATAGTTTGAAACAAAATCAACAATTAATTTTCAACAAAAACTAAAATCTTGAAATTCTTACAGGTTTGAGTTCCTGCACGGATGCAAACTCACCCATAACCGACACTGCATGCTCATCCGAGTCTTCTGCCATTGCTGCTGCTGCAATGATGTGTCACCATCAAACAACATCATCGTGCGCCCATCTTATGTACGATCAGCATAGCTCTGAGGAGGAACTTGAGGTTATTAATGGTCCATCGGCAGTTGCTGCCGCTGAGGCAGCTGCTGCGGCTGGACATACAACCTCCTCTGCATCACGTTTATCCAATAGAGGCTGCACATCATCGTTAGAAGCCGAGCAGCTATACGATGAACGCATTACCACATCGAACTCGAAGCGTTCAAGTTCCACATTAATGGTGGAAAATCGCAAACGTTCGCTGGCCCATAGTTCGGATGATGAGGTGAGTGTGAGAGAGGAGGAGGAGGGTCTTTTATGGAGGTGTGCAAAGATGGGAGAGTGTGTAGAGTCGTCGAGATAAAAGTGGGATCCTACTGGTGATTATCGGCGGGAACTTAAAGAACTTATTTTTAACTAAATGTTTATTTTAAACCTACGGCGCTTTAGCTTAACCCAATCCGGGCTTAATCCGAAGTTGTGGGCTTTGAATATTTTGGATTTACGTTGGTGATCCGATAAGTACTCAGCCTCACCACCCAATGGCGCTACTATAGCAAGAGATTTATCTATCGTATAGGAAATTCTCGTAAATGGCTTCTGTCGAAATTTAAGACGAATCGAAGTCGTAGTTTGGTTTTGACAGCGTGTGGAGGCGAATCCAAAATGTTAACTTTTCTTTAGAAGTACTTATCGGACTATACTGCGGCCTGTATAGCCCAGTGACAGTGCACTAGACTATCATCCCAGAGGTTATGGGTTCGAGTCCCATGTTAAGCATGGTCCTGCACTTTCCTCTTGTCCTATTTCTCTAATTTTACTTGCCTATTCCTACTTACTCTCATTATCGATATCACAAAGGGCCTGTTCTTGGCCTAAGTGAGTTGGGACACTTAGTCTCAACTGCCGTCTTAACCTGCCCTACCGTACCTATTGGAATACCCTAATATTTGCTGGGCTATAATTTTACATTAGAGAAGCTCAAGTAATTAAAAATAATTAAGAGTTTGTCAATTCATGAAATAGTTTACTTTTTAGGCCCCAGTACTGAATCTGTGAGATCTTAAGATCTTTTATGCGGTCAGATACCATTTATTCCATATGAAATCCTGAAACATCTAAAATAACAGGCGCCCTTACCTTTGAAGCGTCTAATGATTTCTTTCTTCTGCAATACAGCCATCGTCTCCGATAAATAACACCTTTCTCCGTAAACCCGATTTTGTCCATCTTAACCCAGGGAATCACTGGGGTTTTGTGAAGTTTCAAAGTGAGCTTCACTAAAGTCTTTATCTCGTCTATCAGGATTTAAATTTCTTTTACAGTCTAGAACTAATTTTTTTCACATATAAACAAATTACTAAGAATCAGGCGCCCTTACAACTTTGAATCATCTACTCCACTCCGTGATGCCGACAATGCTTCTGTACATGATTTTTTCTTCTCAATATAGCCACTGCCTCCGATAAATATATCATTCTCCTTAAACCTCATAGCCCACCTCAACCTGAAAGATCATGATATCAATTCCCTCGACTATGTCAATGTCGTTGACGAGCTTCTAGAATTATTGACTTCATAGAACACTTTGAAGAGCTTCCAGACATTATCATAACCCGACATAAAGTAAATTAGGGGGATCATCGACTGATCACTGCATATCAACTCCCTCAATTATGTCAATGTCGTTGGAAGAGCTTCTAGAATTAATGACTATAAAAAACTTCGAAGAGCTTCAGACATCGACATAGCTCAACATAAAGTAAATCAGGAGAGATCATCGTCTTGTCCCTGATTGCAATAATTGATTTCATTTACTTGAAGAAAACATATATTGCTACTACTATTGTAACCATGGCAGGGTTATCGATCTTGGCCGCGGAAATTGTCCTACGCCAGCGGTTTCTGTTTGTGCCAGCTGGCGCCAATTAGCAATTGGCTACGGAGATGCTCCGTTGCCTTATATTCCCATCGCAGAGGCGGGCGTCCATTACGACGTCGACCTTCCAGTGATCTCCGCTCGAATACCTTTATGGTTGGACCATTATCATCCATTCATGCAACATAACCTAGCCAGCGCAGACGTTGTAGTTGTATCCGACGAACTATATTTGTGTCGCCGTATAGCTCATAGAGCTCGTGGTTCATTCGAATACGGAAGTTACCATCCATACTTATCGATCGTAGGTTTTTTGTCTCGAAAGCCCCTCAAAGTCGCCATATCGTATGACGATAATGTCCATGCTTTAGAGCCAAATCACGGGTATGATGAGGGATTTGTAAAGGGTTATTTTCGAGTGTCGAGAAAAATCTTTTTTTCTATATACCGTCAGGACCACTTTGGCCTGTTCTTTATCCAGCAACATCTCTTTAGGTACGCTCATGGAGTGATATTTTAATAACTCAAAAATACTTAATATTAATGGCCCATGAGTAGAATTCGCTTAGACACCACTCGCTCAATAGTGTGATCCTTTAAACTCTTTACAAAAGCTTAAAATGTGGCCCATTTTGGCTCGAATCTTCAAAAGGCTTAGGTTAGGTTAGGGCGGCAGTGTGGACCAACATCCCAACTCATTTAGGCCAAGGATAGGCCCTTTGTGGTATTCAAAAGGTTTACTTCCTGTGAATGTTTAGAAAGGGATCTCCAATAAGTTTGACTCTTAGCTAGAGCAACTGAAGCACTGCTCGGCACAGGGTACACATATCTGATCCACATCTATTTATTGATCCAAAACTAATGCTCTTTCTCTTCCAGCTGCGAAACTCCTTGGAGCCTATATTGACGCCCGTGAATTTTCGCACATCGCCGCCATTGGAGGCATTCAAGCCAAATCGTAGCCATATGATGTTCCGCTCCACAACGCCACTGATCTTATCAGAGGCCAGATGTGGCATCGAAAATATTAAATTATGTGATAATAGTGTAAACGAGGAGAACGGCGATAGCATTGGCGGCATTGGCGGAGGCGGTGGCGGCGGCAGTGGCAGCAACAACAGCAAATGCGCCAAACTGGGCATTGGCAATGAAAACGAACCCAGCGTGATCAAGGCCTGCAGCAGTTCTCTCAAAATGAGCAACAGCAGTCATCACATTTACCAGCCACAACCCAAATATAGTTTCCATTATAATAGCTCACGCAGCAGCCCGGCCTCAACCACTGGACTGGATAATATGGAGGTGCGTTCGGTTAGTCCGCCAGCGAAGCTATTCCATTGTGCAATCTCACCGCGTCGACGTCCGAGCAACAATTCAACAGTGGCTGGTGCAACAACAACAACGACACACAACGCTGCCAGCAATGCCAACGCCGCTGCCGCTGCTGCCACACAGAGACTGCAGCGACCGCATCGGCCGTGTTTAGATTTCGATAAGATGCAGCAGGTGAGTCTCTAATGTAGAGCGCGTTAACAGCAAAACAACAACAAACGAAGAAGAAGATGAGAACAAGAAAAAGAAAAAGGCAAATCAAAGACTTTTTATACTACAACAACAACAACTGCAAATAACTGTCAAACAAGAACAACAGCAACATTAACAGTTAAGAAGAAAAAGTACCTTAAGTAAAGAAGAAGAAGAAGTAACTGTCAAACTGCATGGGCAGCACTGGCAAGCAATTAGGCGTACTATACACGAGCAAACGCGCGCGTCATGCAACAGCAAAAAAAAAAGAATAAATCATGCACACAAACAATAAACCAAAAAATAAAAGAAAACTTGAAAAATACAATAAAAAATCAGCAGCAAAATAAGAAGCAAGCAAAATATCATCAAATCAAATTATGTATAAAGCAAAAATAAAAAATAAAAACCATTTAATTGTATTAAAAAATGGCAAATTTTAACAAATCAGCAGCAGCAAAAATAAAAAAAAACAAAACCAAAAATATGCAAAAGTAAAAACAAAAACAACAACTAACAATTACATACAATAGAAGCAGCTATTTTTTCACAATTTTAAAAACAGAAGAAAAAAAACAAGGGCAAAGCAAAGTTCTGGCAGAGAGATCTTGAAGATGAAGATGAGTTGATGTAAAACAAGAGATTTAAGCGTTAGTTTGTAGTAAGCATAGCCATGTACTATATTGTATGTACATTATGTACGACATATGTAAATAATGTATTTGTGTGAGATGACAAACAACAAGCCAGCGAACTTTTAAAAGAAAGTATCGAAGGGGAAACATTTCTATATTAAAAAAGAAACTCAAATTATTGTTTGTTTTCTAAAAGATATAAATGAGATGATGTAGCGGCAGACTCAGCTTTGAGGAAAATTATATTTCTATTAATATTTCTAAAGGCAGGCGAAACGGTTTGTGGGAGCAGGCGAAAAAAAAAATTTGTAATAGCGTAGCAAACACTTGGGACGAAAAGCATAGCAGCAAAATAATAAAAAAAAACAGCAAAAATGTGAAGCAACAATAGCAACAAAAAACACACACAAATTACAAGCATATAATATTTAAAAACCATAAAAACAAATACAAAAAACCAAAACAAATAATTATACTGCATAAAAATGATTTTGTATGAAGTAAAAACGCAAAAAAGTGTGCAAAACAGTTGAATATGTGTTTTATGTACAATATATATATATATATAAAATAGCAAGCTATTTTATAAACAATTTAAATTTAAAAACAAAACAAAATCAAATAATAATGTACTAAACAAACAAAAAAACCAAAAAGCTGCCATCAACATGCATTCAAGTCGATTATTTTACAACACTGCATGATGAGGCATGATGGAGTATGATGGTTTTTGAACACTTAAAAAAAAAAACGCAACAAATGAAAATTGGCAACGTTTGCAGTCAGAGACGCTCTCGCTCATAGTAGGTACAGCATATTTAACTTTATACTTTGTCAATCTCAAAATAAACCCATATTAAATTTAAAAAAGCATATTAAAAAAAAAAAAATAAAAACAAAACAAAAAAGAGCAAGCAGCAACCATAGCAAGCAAACATGCATAAATTTTTAAGTACATATAATAAATATATGAAAAAATATTCAAAGTAAAAGCTAATTTTAAAACATATTTAAAAAAAAAAGACGACGAAAAGAAGCAAAATTTTGTGTTTAATCCAAAAGCAGGCAATAACACTAGGTTGTACCGTTTTTTAAAAACAGAACTCTCTCGAGGCAGTATGAGGCTTGAACGTGTCTAGGCGTCCTAAATTAGGAAATTGCGAAATTTAAATTTTTCTAAAGTGAGTTTTATGCAAGCGATGATAATGACTTAAATTCTCTATTCTATACTTTTAGAATCAGTCTACAAAGCTAATATAATTAATTTCCTTATAAAATTTTAATTTATGTTTATAATAACTAATTAAAAGTTGACCTGCAGCAGGCAGTTCAATAACTTTAATAATTTTTTTTTAATTTGTTTGATTGCCCTCTTAAATTTAAATCTATTATACTTACTTTTTTTTTATATCTCGAATTATTGGAGTAGTTTTAAAAATTCGAAACTAATTCCTCAACTCAACAGCAACCGTGAAAACCCTATGTAGGAAAATGTGTAAAGTTGCAAATGTGCGATAGTTAAGATTTAATTTGTCACGAAATTTTGATAATGATAAAATTTTAATTTCTTATTTAATTTGGGACAAGGAATTAAAAAATCTTAAGAAAATTTTTAAGAAATTTAAGGGGCAAATTCTTAATCTAGTGTGAGCGAACCAATCAAAAAATTTAAAGACCATGTTTTGGGAATTTAAAACGATAATTTTTAATTTAACTAGTGAATCCATATAAAATTGTCAAAGTTTTGAGGGATTATTTCATGTTCCTATACATGTTTCAAAATGAGGAATTTTATCGAGGCAGATTGAAAAGTTTCCGTCTGACCAATAAAAATAACGTTTTAAATTTTTTTATTTCTCATGATAATCGCCACAAGCTGATACATCTCTGGCGGTGTCCTAACAATAAGGTCCATCCACTGCTAAAGTGATTCGTAAAACTCCTCAAAATAAACATTCACAGCTTAAACTAATACTTCATTGTCCGTAAATCGATGACCGCTCAGGCGCATATTAAAAAGTTAAGAAATTGACAATAGTCACTCGGCGGCTAGGTCTGTAAAGTAAGAAGGTGTAGCATCATTTCCAAACTTTTGGTCGTTGATTTTGGCCATCGCAACAATTGATTGTCGTTGATGCTTATCGTGATCAAACAAGATTCTTTCTTCGAGATGGGTCGTTTATCGTCACTGGATCGAACTATAATAGATGCGAGATTTGATAGCGATCGGATCATTTGTCTCCGAGGTAATCACACCAGCAAATTCGAAAAATGTTTCAAGAAAAACGCGTTTAAAGATAAAATGATAATTTTGCACTGCTTATAGAGCTGGCTACTCTTTTAAATGGCTGTTAACTCAAAAACTAGTTTCAAGAGTATCGATGGTTAAAATTTTAGTCATGGCTATGTCTTTAAAGTGCTTGGATAACTCTATACGTCAAATATGGCAAAAGAAATACATTTTTGAAAATTTCACACTAGATACTCCTTTAAGAAGTATAATTTTTAATTTACATGATTGAGCCAAGAATATGACAAACTATTTAAGAATAATTTATTTTCCTCGGTGTTCTATTCCATTTTTCAAGAAGCTGACAGATTTTCATGCCATCTTCTACTTGTTTAATTTCACTCGGTTATGCTAATTTAAAAATATATTTATAAAGATTGTGTCACATTTTTGAAAAATTAAGAAATTGTATATTATCTATAGATTCGTTATCGACCGTGCGAATGCGAATAAAATTCACCATTTTTTTTTCGTTTTCCGGAGCACGGCAAAATATTTAGTTTATATTGCACTGAATTGCTTATTTAAAAAATAAATTATAAATATATACTAGTGGGCCTGGCAGACGTTGTCCTGCCCAAACTTTTTGATTACTCTTAGAAGTGAATTATCAACATCTGTAATGATTCGGTCTTAGTTAGCTTTCCAGTGCTAAAAAAATATAACATTTTTAACGATTAGTTTGCAGCTCGATTCAAATCTTGCAGTAATCTATTAGTCGATATGTCGCAGCTTCACGGGTCTGTCGATTTGACCGAATTCTGAAACATTCATTTGGTGATCATTCTACGTTCCAAAGAAGAACAGTACAAAGAGTAAAACAAAATTATTTTAAAAACAGTTGTACAGTTTTCGATTCTAAAAAAATTAATAAAAATAAAAAAAACGCAGTTACGGATTAAATTAAAACAAATTTTTTAACAGTTTCAATTATTCGAGTAAAAAGATTGAAATTAAAAAAAATGAAACTATGTTGACTTTAGAAAAATCTGACGGAAACTAACTTCTTTTAAATATAATATTTTGCATTAAAAAATTAATTAAAAATATTTTATTGCTTAAAGCTTAAAACTAAGAGTTTTGAAAATTCGATTTAACTTAATGAAACAAATTAAAAAGTTGAAAAAATTAAACTATGTTGGCTATACAATAAATCTGACGGAAACTGTTTGTCTAAAAATTATTCAAATTAAAAAATTGTTAGGGATGGCAACACTTTATCACTTAGGAGGTTTGAAAAATAGTTTAAATTGATTCTTAGAACTACAATAGGCATACAAAATTATCATTGAGAATCGGTTCAAGCCGTTTTGGAGGATGTTTGGTAAAAATTTAAAAAAATGATAGAAATATTTTTTTGAGCTTAAAATTAGATTTTGAAATTTGATCTAACCTAATTAAATACAACAAATTATTGAGAAGGTTAGTGTTTAAAAATGAAGTATGTTGGCTATACTAAAACATCTGATGGCACACAAAATTTTTTAGAATATAATATTTCGATTAAGATATTATGGTAAAATATTTTTTGTTTAAAGCTTAAAATTTTTCAGGGTGGCAACCCTTGATCTACATTAGTAAGTATAAAATAGAGATGTTAAAGGATTGAATTCTCAGAACATGAACCTATGTAGGCTACAAAAAATTACATGACGGAATCGATCCAGCCGTTTCTGAATATAATATTTCGAGTTAAACATTCAAAAATATGATAGGAGAAATATTGTTTTGTTTAAAGCTATAGAATTTGGCAGATTTCGAAAATTTGATTTAAATTAATAAGATAAAATCAATAAGTAATTCAAGTTCAACAGTTTCGAATAAGTTGGCTATACTAACAATCTGACGGAAACTATTTTTTGCAATATAATATTTCGAATTACAATATTTAAAATATGATGTAAAACATATTATATTTGCTTAAAGCTTGAAATTTAATCAGTTTTGAAAATTTTATTTAAATTAATAAAATAAATAATTAAAAAAAATTGAAATTAAAAAAATGAAACTACAAAAAATCTGACGGAAACAAATTTTTTTTTTAATATATTTCGAATTAAAAAATTAAAAATATGATGGGAAAAATATTTTTTTGTTTAAAGCCTAAAATTTTTCAGTTTCGAAAAGTTTGATATTAATTAGAAACATAGGCTGAAACTGAAAACTTTGAGTTCTTATATACTGAATATTTAATTTGTAATCTACAAAGCTATTTTTGTCGAATTCAGCTATTTATAGTTAAATAAATATAATAAATAAATTTTCTGTTAAAGCCCAGTTTCGAAATTTCAAGATTTGAATTAAAGAACCTATATTATTAAATTAAAACCATAGGCTAAAATTAGAAAATTATTTTTAAATAAATCAAACTCTGCTAGCATTGAAAATATTTTTTCAAGTTAGAATAAATATATAATTTTAATAAATATGACGAATTTACTTGTTCATAGATATTTATAATAACAAAATTACTGAATAAAAGTCAAATTTTTTGTTTAAAGTCAACAGTTTCGAAAATTTTTACTTAAATTAAAAAATTAAATTATTAAATTGAAAAAATAGGCTGAAATTGGAAAATTATTTTTAATAATAAAACTCTGCTGGCATTGAAAATTAATTTTTTAGCAGCATTAAATTTTTAATTTGGATAAATCTGACGAAAGCTAATTTTTATTCAATTAAATTACATATTACCAATTAAAAAAAAAATAATATCATTCATTTTTGTTCAAAGCCAAACATTTTTTATTTTATGAAAATTGCTTCACATGTAAAATATATAAATTATTGAATTAAAATCAAATTATTTTTTAATAGCTTTGAACTTTTCAATTTGGATAAAACTTTGTCGACCTTGCCTTAATTTTTTGAATTTGGATAAATTTGACGAATAGCCATTTTTGTTAACAAAATATTTCTTATTAAAATCAGATCCATGGTTGAAATATACAACAAAATATACAATCAAAGCGTAAAATTGTTTAGTTTGAAAAAAATGAATTAAAAGTTAATTAAAATAAAAATCCTTACAAATTATTTTTAATAGCTTTGAAGTTTTAATTTTTGAAGAAAATTAGTTTTTGTACAATAAAAAATTGAAATTAAAAAAAAACCGCTATCAAATTATTTTTTTAACAGCTTTAAAAATGTTGAGTAATAAAATATTATAATTTAAAAAAATCCAACTTTATTGTTATGCTTAACTAGGTATTAGCAATAAGAGTTTTTAATGGACGTATGATCCAGTCTTCATTATCAATAGAGTAACAACGCAGATTTAATTGTTAAGACAGCTCACAATTTTTTTTTTTAAAACAAACTATTATGCAATAAAATATTTTAAATTAAAAAATAAAAATCATCTATACGGTTGCTGTTAGAGATATTAAGTCATACCTTTCTAAACTTTGTATTATCATTATCGGCGTCATCTATATAAGACTCACTTTTTTCAAAAACTAAAAAATAAAAAATTTGTTTTTCTAGTTAGGCAACTCAAGACAAGCTCAAAAATCATATTGTAGAGTATTCTGAATGCTTCAAATTATTTTTATTTTGTAACCTAGTGTAATCTTTTCAAATATGTAATTACAATATTAATGCGTATGAAGAACCTTCTACAAACCATAAAAAAAAACAAAAAAAAAACTAAAGACCAACCATAAATGTTTCACAAAAAACTACAACAACACACAACAAAAAAAAAAACACAACCTACCAGAAAAAAAACATAACCCACACCCACCACCAACACCAAGAAAGATAGTAAGAAAGATAGAAAGAAAGAACGAAAGAAGATAGCAAAGCATAGCGAAAAATCAGGCAGAAGTTACTAAGGACAATGAAAGAAAGAAGAAAGTACGTAGAGTTGAAGAAGCAGAAAAGTGAAGGCAAAGTGTAAGGTACTAGGCATGCAGTTTTCTTAATTTTTAATTAATTAATTAATTAACAAACAAATTATATTATATATATATATGTATATGAAGAAGAAGTATGAAAGATATCATTGACTGAGCGTATATTAAAGTGAGCAAGTGAAAGCAAGTGAAATACATACTAGATTTTAATTTTTAAGTTTTTTCGAAGAAAGAAAATTGTGAAAAATTGCTAAACAAACACACACACACACATAAACACTCAAACACACACATACACACTTACAAAAACAAGAACGAAATCTATGGCTGAAGTTTATGTTGAAAAAAGAAAAACTAAAAAAAAAACGTGAAATATAAAAGTTAAGTTGTAAACAAAATACAAAGATTTCATTGGGTTTGGGCCTCGCATAAGACAGACGCCCCAAACTACTTGTGTTGTACATAGATACATTATATTATAATAATATATATTTAATATATATACTTACTCATTAACAAAAACAAAAAAGAAAACGAAAAGAAAGAAAGAAAGATAAATTTAATAATTAAGTCGAAGAAGAACGGTACAAGTGCAAAATGAAAGAAGAAAAATTAAATGAAAAAAACAAAAACAAAAAAAAAAAATGAAATGAAATGAAAAACATTTGAAAAATGAAAAAGAAAATAAAAATAAAGAAATGCTCTGCAATAGTAAGAAAAAATTGTTGGTTTTTTTTGTATCATACAAGCTCATGCAGTTTGAACGTGTAAAGGGCGTCAAATTGATGACATTGTGACAAAAAGTATCTGATATTCGACAGTGTAAACATTCATGAATACGTTCCAGAGTGGACAAACTGGTCAATAAGGAGTATTATGTGACCGGTTATTTGATGCGTTTAAGACGTGAACGGGTCCGTCGTATATCGGCCGGATATTCAGTAGTATTTTGACACTGACGAATAACGCGCCTTCTCATCGCGCCACGATTCTGCAGGCATTTAAAGGAGGTCTTACTGATGTAGCAGTTTCAAAAAATCGATTTTTTTGACATTTTTTTCATCTAAATAGTGTTCAGAAATACGCTGGTAAAAGGATTTAAATGTGGACGGGCTCGTTCGGCAGTGACAGAGCATTTTTCACGGTCATCGCGCGATCGTTATTCGTGTTATCTGCTGTATATATTGTTATTACGTTGTCAATCTCTAAACGTGTTTTTCCGAATAGTCGTCTTTGGAGGTGGGGTGAAAGATAAATTTTATGCTAATAATCTGCAAACGTTTTATGGTTTCTGATAATCTGATCGGTCAAAATCGTTCACCCCGTGCGCCCTGGACAACTTTGACGAGGACGCAGTGAAGGACGTGTAGCGGTCCCATACGTCGTTTTTATGTAAAACCAAAAAAACTATTTAAAGTTCAATAATGAATGATAACAATACAAAAAACTGCTTCCCGAAATCATTTGTAGTTTTCTAGTAATCAATTTTTGAATATAGCGCTCGGAAATGAGGTATTACATAGTAAGACCCCCTTAAGTCGAAAAACTCGATAACTACCCTCGACCAGGCACCGTACAGTCCAGATCTGGCCCTGTAGAACTTTTTCCTCTCTCCAAAACTAAAATTGTCACTCCGGGGAACCCGTTTTTACTCCATACCGACCATAAAACAGAATGCGACTGGAGTGCTGAACGACATCCTGGCCAACGCCTATAAAAATTGTTTCGAAGATTGGAAGAAGCGTTGTTTTGCTTCAGAAGGAGCATATTTTGAAGTAGACAAAATAAATATCGTAAGAAGATTAACTATTTTGCGTTTTAGTTAGAAATTCCGGAAACATTTTTTGTCACAATGTATAAGAAAGAATGATTCGCGACTGTTACCTTTATCGTAATAGTGAATTTTTTCATTTTCTCTGGTCTCGAATATGCAATCTAACATTTTTTATCTGAAACGTAACTTTTTATTCACTTAGAAGAGTGTTCTTCAAAACTTTCATTTTGAAATCATCATCTGTTTTGTCAGGCTTCAAAATCTTTGAAATAAATTTTCATTGCTGCAAAAATTAGCGAAATAATCTGAGCGTAAAAGAAAAGATATTTTTATAAAACGACTAAAACTATATTAAAATCTATAAAGAATTTTGGGATCAAAACAAATGTGATCAACAAAGCGTCGTTACCAAAAAGAACTTATCGAGATATCATTAAAAATGCCGTGCCATACGAAATAGGCGACAAAATGATTTCTTCTCAAACATTTTTTTCTTGAATTCTTCCGAATTCTTGAACAGAGCTAAATTCTACAAGTCTAGCATCATTACACCCTTTTTTAATGTGTATAATTCTACAAATCTTCTTGAAATCTTCAAAAATTGGCTGCAAAAATTAGCGAAAAATCTGAGCGTAAAAAAAAAGTATTTACTTTATAAAACTTCTAAAACTACATAACAATCTGTAAAGAATTATGGGATCAAAGGAAATATGCTTAAAAACGCGTCGTTACTAAAAAGAACTTATAGAGATATCATTAAAAAAGTCCGCTCCATTCGAATTAAGCGGCATGATTGAATTCTTATCAACATTTTTTTCTTGAATTCTTCCGAAATCTCGACCGAGACAAATCCTACAAGTCTAGGATCATTACGTCCTTTTTTTAGATGTATAGATTCTACGAATCATCTTCAAGCCTTTCGATTCAATATTTCGCTGTTCTATACGAAATAAGCGGCAAATTGAATTCTTCTTAACATTTTTTTTTCTTGAATTCTTCTGCTGGATTAATAGTTATTCTGCTATTCAGGACCGAGACAAATCCTACAAGTTTAAGATCATAACAACCTTTTTTTAATGTATAGATTCTTTGAATCTTCTTGAAATCTTCAAGCGTGTTGAAACTTTGGAACTTAGTGCTTCATGATGCATTGATTCGATATTTCGCCTGTTAATGAATGCGTCAGTAAATCTTAATTTTTTTTCAGAAATCTTCTTTGACATTTTATTCCACGAATCTTCTTGTAATCTTCAAGCGTGTTGAAATTTTGGGACTTATTGCTTTATGGTGCATTCGATATTTCGCCTGTGAAAAACTTCGTCTGTAAATCCTATCTTTTTTTTTCAGTAATCTTCTCAATAATTCCTTTGAGCAATCGTCTAGGATCATTACACCCTTTTTTAATGAATATATTCAACGAGTCTTCCTGAAATCTTCAAGCGAGTTGAAACTTTTAACTCAATGATGCATTCGATATTTCGCGTCTGTAATTCTTAACTTTTTTTTTCAGAAATCTTCTCAACAATTCCCTTGAGCAATCGCTTATTATTATATGTAAAATGCTAGATATAAGATGCCCCATTTTACGATAAATACGAAAGACTTTATGCCATAAGTCTAAGATAAAATGACTCGAAAATGTTTACGTTCTAATTAAAACTTTAAAGTACATAAAAGTTTCAATTGTAAAACAAACAAATACCGGTTGTAAATCGAAACTATTAGAATAATGCACTATTTGAAAGGTAAGGGTTATTGCGAACGTCACATCTTATAAAAGAAGTCTGTGGGCTGTCTGCAGGGCCGTAGAGAGCATATCCGGGCACCGGGGGAAATCTCGGATCCGGGCCCCTATCAATTTTTCCTAATTCATGAAATTACGTTTAATTCTTGAAAAGTGTGAGATTAACATAAAGAAAAGTATAGACAGAATTTCTGAGAGAATTGATGATTTGATAAAATCATAATAATGCATTTCTTAAAACTCAAATGCCCGAATGACTCTCGAGTCAGAGAGCTCCGGGCCCGGGGGAAATGTCTCCGATCCTCCCCTCTCGTCGTGCCTGGCTGTCTGCTTAGAGTCTGCCAGTTAATTTTTATACCCTCGAAGGATTTTAGAGATTCCCAGCACCGAACCAAATGTTATCAAAAATCGTTTGAATATATCAAATCACTTCATAATACAAAAAAAAAATTTCATCGAGACAACAACCAAAGTCTTTGCAGTATTTTCAAGAGCACAGAAAGTTTATTTGAAATGGGAAAAAAAAAAAGAAACAAAAAAAATTAAATTAAAAATTTAAAAAACCCCCGAACTTAAGTAATTTTCATTTAAAAAGTGAAAAATAATAAAAGAAACTTAATGTTAAAGTACCTAAGAATCTATTAATAATTCTAAAAAAAATACGTCGCGTTGGGGGACACGCGAGGGCAGACGTCGTTGACGGTCGTATCTTACATGCAAATTTTTTGAAGTAATTCTATGAAAGTTTTTGAAGTATTTTCTTAATTTTGTTTTTAAGTTAATCTTTGTTGCTTAATTAGACTATTTGTATTTAAATAGTTAGTTTAGGAGCGGTCCCCCAACGCGACGTATTTTTTTTAGAATTATTAATAGATTCTTAGGTACTTTAACATTAAGTTTCTTTTATTATTTTTCACTTTTTAAATGAAAATTACTTAAGTTCGGGGGTTTTTTAAATTTTTAATTTAATTTTTTATTTCATACTTTTTATAGGTAGGTTAGGTTAAGTTAGACTTTAGTATATTATAATATACTTACTATAATTTAGATTCTTGTTAAGGTATAGATTACATTTAAGGTCAAGCTCGTTTGCTTTTTTTTACGCATTCTCCCCACTTTCACTCCCCACAACTTTTAAACGGCTCGACCGATTTTCATCATGTCTAGGAACACTCGCACATAAGTCACCTTTAATACAAAAAAAAAATAAATTGAAATCACTGCATGCGTTCGGGAGTTACGATGCCACAGACAGACAGACAGTCAGACAGACAAATTTTAAGCCAATCGGACAAAGTTGATGTTTTTAACTTCAAATGGCCCTAACTTCTAAACGAGAAGAGATAGAGCAAAAATAACCACATTTTCGAATCAGTGGCGTCGTCAGCTTCAATAGGACCAAATTTTAGGCCAATCGGACAAAGTTGATGCTTTTAACTTCAAATGGCCATAACTTCTAAACGAGCAGAGATAGAGCAAAAATAACCTCAGATTCGAATCAGTGGCGTCGTCAGCAACAATAGGACCAAACTTTAAGCCAATCGGACAAAGTTTATGTTTTAACTTCAAATGGCAATTAATTCTAAGAGCAAAAATAACATCAGATTCGAATCAGTAGCGTCGCCAGCTTCAATAGGATGACATTTTAAGCTAATCTGACAAAGTTTATGTTTTTAACCCTACAAATGGACAATTTCCATACGCGAAGTCATTGAGTACAAACACAAATTCATCGAGACAAACAACCTCAAAATTATAATTTCAAGTGCAAATACCAAACTTTATTTAAAATGCTATAACCCAAGAATAGCAAAACAATTAATCCAGATTCATCAGTGGCATTCATACAACAGGCCAAATTTTAACAATCGAGACAAATTATGTCTAACTAAAATTATTTTCAAGTGCAAATAAAATTATTTAAAATCAAAAAAAAAAGTGAAACTAGTTAAAATCCAAGTTTAAGTCAATGGACAAAGTTTATTTTTCATCAAGTAGGCCTGAAACTTTTTCTATATTTTACACACCCTACAAAACAATTTCCATCAATTCATTATACAACACAAATTCATCGTGACAACAACTAAAATTATTTTCAAGTGCAAATAAAATTTATTTAAAATCAAAAAAAAAAAAGTGAAACTAGGTAAAATCTAAGATATCTAAAATATTTTCATCAAGTAGGCCTGGAACTTTTCTTTATTTTACAACCCTACAAAACAATTTCATCAAATCATTATACAACACAAATTCATCGTGACAACAACTAAAATTATTTTCAAGTGCAAATAAAATTTATTTAAAATCAAAAAAAAAGTGAAACTAGTTAAAATCTAAAATATCTAAAATATTTTCATCAAGTAGGCCTGGAACTTTTTCTTCATTTTACTAACCCTACAAAACAATTCCATCAATTCATTATACAACACAAATTCATCGTGACAACAACTAAAAATATTTTCAAGTGCAAATAAAATTTATTTAAAATCAAAAAAAAAGTGAAACTAGTTAAAATCTAAGATATCTAAAATATTTTCATCAAGTAGGCCGGGAACTTTTTCTTTATTTTACATAACCCTACAAAACAATTCCATCAATTCATTATACAACACAAATTCATCGTGACAACAACTAAAATTATTTTCAAGTGCAAATAAAATTTATTTAAAATCAAAAAAAAAGTGAAACTAGTTAAAATCTAAAATATCTAAAATATTTTCATCAAGTAGGCCTGGAACTTTTTCTTTATTTTACATAACCCTACAAAACAATTCCATCAATTCATTATACAACACAAATTCATCGTGACAACAACTAAAAATATTTTCAAGTGCAAATAAAATTTATTTAAAATCAAAAAAAAAGTGAAACTAGTCAAAATGTAAGATATCTAAAATATTTTCATCAAGTAGGCCGGGAACTTTTTCTTTATTTTACATAACCCTACAAAACAATTTCCATCAATTCATTATACAACACAAATTCATCGTGACAACAACTAAAATTATTTTCAAGTGCAAATAAAATTTATTTAAAATCAAAAAAAAAGTGAAACTAGTTAAAATCTAAGATATCTAAAATATTTTCATCAAGTAGGCCTGGAAACTTTTTCTTTATTTTACATAACCCTACAAAACAATTTCCATCAATTCATTATACATCACAAATTCGTCGGACGACAACTAAAATTATTTTCAAGTGCAAATAAAATTTATTTAAATTAAAAAAAAAGTGAAACTAGATAAAATCTAAGGTAAAAAATATTTTCATCAAGTAGGCCTGGAACTTTTTCTATATTTTACACACCTTACAAAACAATTTCCATAAATTCATTATACATCACAAATTCGTCGAGACAACAACTAAAATTATTTTCAAGTGCAAATAAAATTATTTTAAAATCAAAAAAGAAGTGAAACGACTCAATGTAAGATATCTAAAATATTTTCATCAAGTAGGCCGGAAACTTTTTCTTTATTTTACATAACCCTACAAAACAATTCCATCAATTCAGTATACAACACAAATTCAACGTGACAACAACTAAAATTATTTTCAAGTGCAAATAAAATTTATTTAAATTAAAAAAAAAGTGAAACTAGATAAAATCTAAGGTAAAAAATATTTTCATCAAGTAGGCCTGGAACTTTTTCTATATTTTACACACCTTACAAAACAATTTTCCATCAATTCATTATACATCACAAATTCAACGTGACAACAACTAAAATTATTTTCAAGTGCAAATAAAATTTATTTAAATTAAAAAAAAAGTGAAACTAGATAAAATCTAAGGTAAAAAATATTTTCATCAAGTAGGCCTGGAACTTTTTCTTTATTTTACATAACCCTACAAAACAATTCCATCAATTCATTATACAACACAAATTCATCGTGACAACAACTAAAATTATTTTCAAGTGCAAATAAAATTTATTAAATAAAAAAAAAGTGAAGTTAGTCAAAATCTAAGATATCTAAAATATTTTCATCAAGTAGGCCTGGAACTTTTTCTTTATTGCCTGACGAGTTGCAGAGCTCCAAATCTTTTGAAATCGATTGCTGCACTGCCAGATTATCGAGGATTATTGCAGATAAAGAAATTTTTAAATATGAATCGTTAGCTTTGAAATCTTCATTCATTATTTGTTGCATCACATTATCAGTGTTGGAGTTATGATGATGCTGCTGGTCTTCCGGATTCTTCTGTGCTATTTGTTGACAATTCGATTTGTTGTGTGTCTTGGCTAGAGTGTTTGCTTCTTGTTGAAATACTCGAGTTGAAACATCAGAAATCGCACGCCGCAATTTTGGACGCTTAACCACCAACTCGGGTAACGATATTGTACCAGGTAATATTTTTTTACGAATGGTAGCTTTGAAATCTTCATTCTATGTTTCTTTTATCACATTATCAGAATATGTAGTATTGCTATCATTTGCAATAAAGTCTCTCCATATCTTATCTCAACAAAGAAGTGATTGATAATTTATCCGCAGAAACAAAGAACTGCTGCCACAAAGGTTTACAGGTAAAATTCATCCACTTATTTATACTCGATATTTATACTTCAATCCATCTTCCACAGGCTGCAGAACTATTCAAAGAATAGTCTTGGGGTATGTCTGAAGCAAGCGTTTGAAAGAAAAATCTTACGAAGAGAATCCGTAATCCATCGTATCGAATTGGAGAATGTTCTAGCGTCCACCACTCTCCTTATGTGATTGAACTCTGATGCCCTCATGAAGCATTTCTGCCATCATGTCCTCCTCACAGTTTCCTTTACCATCTACGCGAGCATTAACTAGATCGCAAGGATTGGCTTCAAGAGTCGCATTACTCAAGTTCGTCGATATCTGGTGCGCAAAGTATGATTATTTGATCACATCCAGTGTTACCCGGATCACTGTGCACAAAGAATGATTTGTTGATCGCTGGTACACGACATGTGATTGAACTCATTGACATCAGGCACGTTACCACCATCTGTTCCTACTCACCATCTACGCGAGGATTGTCTTCAAGCGTCTCTGATGCATTGCCATCAGGTGGCATTTCTGCCATCATGTCCTCACAGTTTCCGTTGGCATCAACCGGTTCGCTGGGAGTAACTTGCAGTTTAACACTACGCTCCACAAGCTCATCCAATCCTGTTGTACGCAGATCGCTGATAAACATACACGACATCATGTGATTGGATGGATTGACCTCAGGCACAGTTACCGGCATCTGTTCCTCCTCACCATCTACGCGAGGATTGTCTTCAAGCGTCTCTGATGCATTGCCATCAGGTGGCATTTCTGCCATCATGTCCTCCTCACAGTTTCCGTTGGCATCAACCGGTTCGCTGGGAGTAACTTGCAGTTTAACACTACGCTCCACAAGCTCATCCAATCCTGTTGTACGCAGATCGCTGATAAACATACACGACATCATGTGATTGGATGGATTGAATTCAGGCACAGTTACCGGCATCTGTTCCTCCTCACCATCTACGCGAGGATTGTCTTCAAGCGTCTCTGAGGCATTGCCATCAGGTGGCATTTCTGCTATCATGTCCTCCTCACAGTTTCCGTTGGCATCAACCGGTTCGCTGGGAGTAACTTGCAGTTTAACACTACGCTCCACAAGCTCATCCAATCCTGTTGTACGCAGATCGCTGATAAACATACACGACATCATGTGATTGGATGGATTGACCTCAGGCACAGTTACCGGCATCTGTTCCTCCTCACCATCTACGCGAGGATTGTCTTCAAGCGTCTCTGATGCATTGCCATCAGGTGGCATTCCTGCCATCATGTCCTCCTCACAGTTTCCGTTGGCATCAACCGGTTCGCTGGGAGTAACTTGCAGTTTAACACTACGCTCCACAAGCTCATCCAATCCTGTTGTACGCAGATCGCTGATAAACATACACGACATGTGATTGGATGGATTGACCTCAGGCACAGTTACCGGCATCTGTTCCTCTTCACCATCTACGCGAGGATTGTCTTCAAGCGTCTCTGATGCATTGCCATCAGGTGGCATTTCTGCCATCATGTCCTCCTCACAGTTTCCGTTGGCATCAACCGGTTCGCTGGGAGTAACTTGCAGTTTAACACTACGCTCCACAAGCTCATCCAATCCTGTTGTACGCAGATCGCTGATAAACATACACGACATGTGATTGGATGGATTGACCTCAGGCACAGTTACCGCCATCTGTTCCTCCTCACCATCTACGCGAGGATTGTCTTCAAGCGTCTCTGATGCATTGCCATCAGGTGGCATTTCTGCCATCATGTCCTCCTCACAGTTTCCGTTGGCATCAACCGGTTCGCTGGGAGTAGCTTGCAGTTTAACACTACGCTCCACAAGCTCATCCAATCCTGTTGTACGCAAATCGCTGATAAACATACACGACATGTGATTGGATGGATTGACCTCAGGCACAGTTACCGGCATCTGTTCCTCCTCACCATCTACGCGAGGATTGTCTTCAAGCGTCTCTGATGCATTGCCATCAGGTGGCATTTCTGCCATCATGTCCTCCTCACAGTTTCCGTTGGCATCAACCGGTTCGCTGGGAGTAACTTGCAGTTTAAGACTACGCTCCACAAGCTCATCCAATCCTGTTGTACGCAGATCGCTGATAAACATACACGACATGTGATTGGATGGATTGACCTCAGGCACAGTTACCGGCATCTGTTCCTCCTCACCATCTACGCGAGGATTGTCTTCAAGCGTCTCTGATGCATTGCCATCAGGTGGCATTTCTGCCATCATGTCCTCCTCACAGTTTCCGTTGGCATCAACCGGTTCGCTGGGAGTAACTTGCAGTTTAACACTACGCTCCACAAGCTCATCCAATCCTGTTGTACGCAGATCGCTGATAAACATACACGACATGTGATTGGATGGATTGACCTCAGGCACAGTTACCGGCATCTGTTCCTCCTCACCATCTACGCAAGGATTGTCTTCAAGCGTCTCTGATGCATTGCCATCAGGTGGCATTTCTGCCATCATGTCCTCCTCACAGTTTCCGTTGGCATCAACCGGTTCGCTGGGAGTAACTTGCAGTTTAACACTACGCTCCACAAGCTCATCCAATCCTGTTGTACGCAGATCGCTGATAAACATACACGACATGTGATTGGATGGATTGACCTCAGGCACAGTTACCGGCATCTATTCCTCCTCACCATCTACGCGAGGATTGTCTTCAAGCGTCTCTGATGCATTGCCATCAGGTGGCATTTCTGCCATCATGTCCTCCTCACAGTTTCCGTTGGCATCAACCGGTTCGCTGGGAGTAACTTGCAGTTTAACACTACGCTCCACAAGCTCATCCAATCCTGTTGTACGCAGATCGCTGATAAACATACACGACATGTGATTGGATGGATTGACCTCAGGCACAGTTACCGGCATCTGTTCCACCTCACCATCTACGCGAGGATTGTCTTCAAGCGTCTCTGATGCATTGCCATCAGGTGGCATTTCTGCCATCATGTCCTCACAGTTTCCGTTGGCATCAACCGGTTCGCTGGGAGTAACTTGCAGTTTAACACTACGCTCCACAAGCTCATCCAATCTTGTTGTACGCAGATCGCTGATAAACATACACGACATGTGATTGGATGGATTGACCTCAGGCACAGTTACCACCATCTGTTCCTACCCACCATCTACGCGGGGATTGTCTTCAAGCGTCTCTGATGCATTGCCATCAGGTGGCATTTCTGCCATCATGTCCTCCTCACAGTTTCCGTTGGCATCAACCGGTTCGCTGGGAGTAACTTGCAGTTTAACACTACGCTCCACAAGCTCATCCAATCCTGTTGTACTCAGATCGCTAATACACGACATGTGATTGGATTCATTGACCTCAGGCACAGTTACCGCCATCTATTCCTACTCGCCGTCTATATTAACCGGAGCGCTAGGAGTGACTTCAAGTGTCACATTCCTTGGAAAATTAATTTTTGTCATCGGCGGAAAGCTGTTTCCATTTGCGGCATGTTTCTTTGATTATGACGAAGTGACCCACATTAAACTTTTGACACCGTAGATGGGCCGTTCCTATGCAAAAATAAGGAAATAGAAGAGAGGTAAACCACTTCTGGGATGGTTATGAAGACTATTATTTACTTGCACCAAAACAGCCAAAATATTTTTCTAGTTGCCTGCCACTTTTATTGCTTCCGTCTTCCATTCGAGATTAATAATCTTCTGTGACTTATACGCAACACGACATATGATTATATTATAGTGGACCAGTTTTAGTTTCTTGGGATTTTGCCAATTTTTGTTACTAATATTTTTGAGTAGTATGATGAAAATTACCACCTAGCCAACGAACTCCGACGAGGCCATCGGTGAAATTGTCTATGACTAGGCCAATGGTGGAATTAACGTTATCTCTACTCGAATCGGTAAAGCGCGTGACGAACATGGTAGGTCCATATGGACCAGATACTCTGGTTGATTAAAATTTTTGCGCTGCCTTTAAATTTTTTTTTTGCAATTTAAATCGTTCATTTTTAGAAATTCACGTTTTTTTTTTGTTGCTTCGACGTTTTTATTTACTACACTAAATAGTATGATAAAATTAACATGTTGGCGAAACCGGCCAATCTTCTAAGCTAAGAATTAAAATTAAGTCTATCCGATCAATTTGAAGAGGCTTGATTCGAAGGCTATAGTCACGCGCTTTACCGATTCGAGTAGAGATAACGTTAATTCCAACATTAGCCTGGTCATAGACAATTTCACCGATGGCCTCATCGGAGTTCGTTGGCTAGGTGGAAGAAACTTTGCTGTATTCGAAAATTTGGAATCATGATGATCAGAGGAATTTTGAATCGTAAAAGTCGTGAAATTTTGGTCTTAAATAAAATAGTACAGATTTGCCATCTTACCAAACAAATAAGAAAATGTCAAAAACAAACACGGCAGAACAAAATTCCGTAGAGAATCTTTTGGGGTTTTCCTTTAGATCATAATCCATGGGCAAGACGGAGGTCGATTCATTTTACTCAATTGGTGAACTCGGCGCCAATCCAACGCAATATCGGAAAGCAAGGTCGGCTTTTTGGCGATGCTCCAACTGCATTACATTTTTTTTTTTCTTGTTTTTTGATTATTATTAAAAATATATTCGAATTTTATTTATCGGAATCCAAATAAATATTTAGTATTTATTCGACCGTGCTTATTGTATTTTCCTGTTGCAACAGATCGTTTGGAAAAAGCAAAAAAAAGTATCAGAAACTTTATCCCAATTCATTACAAACAACTTTTATAAGTAATTAAAAATGCATAAAAAGTAAAATATCGCAAATTCCTTTTATTTAACAGAACAAAAACATTTTATGCCCACGCATTAGTGTTAATCTTTATTTGGTTGCTCCTTCGCTGTTAACTCAATTTCTATGTTAACGTAATAGCAAAATTGTATTTGCGGCTCTTTGGTGTGACATTTCGAGAGAGCAATAATTTTTGCATGCAGTCCGTCGAGAGTAATTTTTTCTTTTGAAAAAATATTACAAATTTATAACAATCTTAATCCATTAGTAAACATCTTTTAGAATTAAAACTGCATTAAAATGATTCCAAATTCCTTTTAATTAACAGACTTCTGCTAATACAACAAAAACATTGTTTGCCCACGCATTAATGTTAAGCTTTATTTTGGCTGTTTTCTATGTTAAAGCTGTTTTTGTTGTAAGCCTATAAGAAGTGCTAAATTGTATTTGTTGCTCTTTGATTTAACATTTGCAGAGAGCAACCATTTTTGGCTGCTGTCAGACTGCTGCAAAACTCTTTTTGTCAGTTCTCTTTGTTTCTATAATAACGCGCGTCGTGATCCTGTAGTCGGTTTTTGTTTTAATGAAAATCGAGTGAAAAACGCCGGGAAATTGGAAAATTTTTGTTAAAAAGTGTTAACGTGTTATAGTTGCATATGTGGGATTTTAAATCTGTGCAGTTTTAACGATTTTAATGCGTTTTTCTTAAGCAAAAGAAATGTAACGGTATATTGCGCAGTCGCGTCGGTTGCTTTGACTGCCGCAGCAGCGAAATGTGTGCGCCGGCATCGCAGTCAACGTCGCTATGCTACTAACATATTAATGTTAATCTTTTTGTTTCTCCTTCAGCTGTTAACTCACATTCTATGTTAACGTTGTTATTGTGAGCGTATAAGAAGTGCTAAATTGTATTTGTTGCTGTTTGGCTTAACATTTTTTGAGAGCAATAATTTTTGGCTGCTGTCAGACTGCTGCAAAATTCTTTTTGTCATTCCTCTTTGTTCCTTTAATAACGCGCGTCGCGATCCTGTTGTCGGGTTTTGTTTTAATGAAAATCGAGTGAAAAACGAAGGAAAATTGGAAAATTTTTGTTGAAACGTGTTTACGGCAGCTATTTGCATATGTGGGATATAAAATTTGTGCGGTTTTAACGATTTTTTTGCGTTTTTCTTAAACAAAAGAAATGTAACGGTATATTGCGCAGTCGCGTCGGTTGCTTTGACTGCAGCAGCAGCGACATGTGTGCGCCGGCATCGCAGTCAACGTCGCTATGCTACTAACATATTAATGTTAATCTTTTTGTTTCTCCTTCAGCTGTTAACTCACGTTCTATGTTAACGTTGTTATTGTGTGCTAAATTGTATTTGTTGCTCTTTGGTTTAGCATTTGCAGAGAGCAATTATCTTGGCTGCAGTCAAACTGTTGCAAAATTCTTTTTGTCAGTCCTCTTTGTTCCTTTAATAACGCGCGTCGCGATCCTGTTGTCGGGTTTTGTTTTAATGAAAATCGTGTGAAAAACGCCGGAAAATTTGAAAATTTTTGTCAAAAAGTGTTTACGGCTAATAGTTGCATATGTGGGATATAAAATCTGTGCGGTTTTAACAATTTAAATGCGTTTTTTTTAAGCAAAAGAAAAGTAACGGTATATTGCGCAGTCGCGTCGGTTGCTTTGACTGCGGCAGCAGCGAAACGTGTGCGCCGGCATCGCAGTTAACGTCGCTATGCTATTAACATATTAATGTTAATCATTTTGTTTCTCCTTCAACTGTTAACTCACATTCTATGTTAACGTTCTTATTGTGAGCGTGCTAAATTGTATTTGTTGCAATTTAGCTTAACATTTTAAGAGAGCAATATTGTTTGGCTGCAGTCAGATTGCTGCAAAATTTAACATTCCTCTTTGTTCCTTTAATAACGCGCGTCGCGATCCTGTCGTCGGGTTTTGTTTTAATGAAAATCGAGTGAAAAACGCCGGGAAATTGAAAAATTTTTGTTAAAAAGTGTAACCGGCAGCTAGTTGCACATGTGGGATATAAAATTTGTGCGGTTTTAACGATTTTAATGCGTTTTTCTTAAGCAAAAGAAAATTAACGGTATATTGCGCAGTCGCGTCGGTTGCTTTGACTGCAGCAGCATCGAAGCAACTGCTGCGCCGGCGTCGCTGTTGACGTTGCGATGTCTACGATGCGTCGTTGCGTGTGTGTGTGAGCTTTTCAAATTGTTTGAAATTAATTGTGTGCTATTTTTTTGTTCTTTTTGTTTTGTGATTTTTTTATAAAAATTATATTATATTATTATATATTATAAAAAATATATACGACGGTGGGAATATTTTTTTTTTTCGGAGCCTAGAATCACAAATTTTGGTAAGCAGATTTATGTGGCTATAATAAACAAATCAACATATCCCCCCATCAATGGCAATGTTTTCTCATACACTCTTCAGCATATCAACTTAACACTCACCCCATCTACTTTAAACAGCTTCTTTGACATTCGATATTTATCAAAATCGGTACAAATTTTGCGGAATTTATATTGTAAGTATAAATATCGTTTTGCAACAAAAACAAAAAATGTTCCAATTGGATCATCATTATTGGTTGACCCATGGGATCTTACATCATCATTGCCGAGACAACCCTCTATTCGTCCCGTTCTCGTGCTTGTGTTCTCCAACATCTCAGTTCTGTATCGTCAGCATCTTGATCGACCCCATCCAACCATTTCAACTTTAGGCGGCCTCTTCTTCGGCTATCTACACACTCTCCAAGCGTTATTCATTTAGGAAGATAACTATCGTTCGCTCTAATTTAATACCCAGCCCATCGTAATTGTTCTGTTTTAAGGAATTTAATTATGTCGGGCTGACCGTATAGGTTATATCGTTGTCGCCATATTCCGTTATCTTGTATTCCTCCAAAGATTTTTCGCAGGATCTTACGTTCGAATATTTGGAGTTTGTTTTCATTTGCTCTGCTTAACACCCACGTTTCGCTCGCGTAGGTGATTAAAGGTACAATTAGTGTGGAGGAGGGTTTTCGTCCCTCTGTCTATGTGGTTACTTTTCAAATGTCTTTGAACTCCAAAATAGCTTTTATTCGCAAATTCTTTAGTCTCTCTCACGCTTTATATTATTGTCTATATCATATATAGTATATATATATCTTATATATAAAATTCTCGTGTCACAATGTTATGTTCCTTCGAAGCTTATTTACTCACGAACGGCTGAACCGATTTGGCTAATTTTGGTCTTGAAATGTTCGTGGAAGTCCAAGGATTGTTTGAGGTTGAGAAAATATAACAAAATTGCGACGAAAATACTAAAAAGGACAATTTGATTTTCCAATACAAAATTTTTTTTTAATTTAGGTTGGCATTGTGTACATTGTCAGATTAACTAATATTTTTTAGTTAATTGTTTTTGTCGAAAGGAATCACAAAAATTATAAACGTTATAAATTTTATTTTATTGAGGCATACAAAATTTCATGAGAATCGGTACAGCCGTTTCGGAGGAGTATGGTAACTAACATTGTGAAACTAGAATTTTATATATAAGAAGAAACTTATGTTTTACGTGCTATCGGTGTTCTCATGAACGAGTCGATGAATTTCAAATCTGATTTTTGCGTGTGTTAGAGGTCAATGCGGAGGTTTTAAGCCTATTGGGATGTGTTTGTGTGAATTGGTTCGTGAGATATACGCATTTTTGTGAATATTGGTTTTTGTGTGAACATACTCCTCCGAAGCGGCTAGACCGATTCTCATGAAATTTTGTGTGCTTATTGGGCAGGTCTGAGAATCGGCCAACATCTATTTTTCATACCCCTAAGAGATAAGGGTTGCCACTCCGAACATTCCTGGCAAATCAAGTGAAATTAAAAACTCGGTAGGATAATTTACAATTTCATCAATTTTAGAAATTAATATTGATTTAGTTATTCCTTTTCAAGAAAGTTTTCTTAAGCAGAAAGGAATTCTGCGATTTTTGCTTACAATTCATGTTTTGATTTCTGTATAAAATACATATGATCAGATCAATATTTGCACTAAATGAATTTCGTGAATTCGCCACAAAAATAAATCATTGGAAGAAAATAAAGATAATAAAGGCTAGTTTATATATATAGGATCTTAGCAAATCACAAATACATGGTTATTGATGATTTTTCGATATTTTTATATACAGTCCGAAATGGCAAAAAATTTTACATAAAGGAGCAGCCAGACCTTATCTCAATTTCGAAAAAGAAAACTATTAGCTTACGTGTTCTTAAAGAATATTATTTTAAAAGTATTCGCTGAAGATTTCAGTTAAAATTGGACTATTATTTATGAAGAAAGGTTTTTTTCTGGAAACTATGCTGGAAGTCAGTAAACATTGTGACTTAAGAGCGGCTTTATCGATCAGTTAAAATTTTTTTATTCTTTTATACATAATTGTTATCCATAACTGTGAGTGCAATTAGTTTAAAAATTTCAACACCCGGAATTTTTCGAATAATCTATTTTTTGATTCCTTTAGTCCATCCAAAGCCTCGTTTTATCAGCTAAAAATCCCTCATTAACTAAAGATCCATTTTTGTTTTTTTAATCTTAGATGATCCAGTGACGAAATGCAGTAATGCTAAATAAGAATCCTTTTGATTGCTTTCGTTCATCGGAAGCTTTCTTTTATTAACTAAAGATATATTTTTGGATTTTTAATCTTAAATGATCCAGTGACGTAATGCAGTAATCACTGCAGAGCTCTTTTTTATTCCTAGCAAATTTGCTGCTCCCACGTCTTTTTCAGTATTTACCTCTTTTTTTAAGTACATTTATTCTATATAGAAAAATATTTGACCAAAATAATCCTACATAAGAATTTTTTGGATGTATCAACTAGTTCCGACTCTCCAAATCCATAAAACTCAGGAACTTTGGCAGCCGTCAATAACTCGGTTGGGGGATAACCTCAAATCCTTGCAGCTTTCAACTGCAGTGTGAAAATCTGCTGAGTGCCTCTACTTGAAGAAATTAATCCTTGACACACTTCCTTCCAAAAAACGAAATAGATCTGTTCATATATGACATATATTCATTTACAAATTTAGATTCAAGCGTCTTAATCGAATGCGAAACAAAATTAGTAAAAAATTTTTGAAGAATAGAGCATATTTTGTAGTAGATCTTCCCGAACAAAGTATACTTACATATTTTTGATTTCATCTTAAGTTTGTTAGGTCTTCCCGAACAAGTTTACTTATTTATGATTATATCTAAAGTTTGTGAAAGCTTAAGTTTCAAAGGGCGACTTAATCGAAAGCGAAACAAAATTAGTAAAAAGTTTTTGGGGGATAGAGCATATTTTGTAGTAGATCTTCCCGAACAAAGTATACTTACTTATTTTTGATTTCATCTAAAGTTTGCGCATATCTTTTACGATCTATAAAAGAATTCGACTTGACTTTTATTTACATTACAAAATTTTAAATTATATATTCATTCTTTAGGCGCTGTTTACATTATCCAAAGAATGTCTTCTACAACAAATTGAACTTAACGTATATTATTATAAACATTTCGAAACCTTGGCACATTGCTATAAGCCCAGGATTTCCTGCTCAGATTGCTCTTCAGTCTTTGTGGATTTAATTTCATCCTGTGCCTTATTTTTATTATTATTACTATTATGCTTCTTTTTGGTGGATTGTAGCGCTCCTTCCTTCCGCAGATGTATGCGCATATGACGTTTGAGACCACCCGAAACACGAAATCTTTTATCGCATTGTGTGCAGCTATGAGGCTTTTCTCCTGTATGCGATTTGATGTGATCCAGCAAATAGGAGCTGGCACGAAAGGACATCGAGCAAAAGCTGCAGATGTAGTTACGCTCGTTTGTATGGATACGTCGATGTACTACTAGGGAGTACTTTCGGGAGAAGGCCTTGCCACAAAACTCGCACATGTATGCCTTGATATCGGTATGTTTGGCTATGATGTGAAATTTGATGTCGCCCAATTGGCGAAATTTGGCGTGGCATATGTCACAGCTGAAGGGTCTTTCGCCGGAATCTGTTTAAAGGAATAATAGTTTAGTAAAGAGTTGCAATTGTGGTTTAGAATTAAGGCTTACGTGATCTTTCGTGAGATTTCCTTGCGCTTTTTGTATAGAAGGAACGTCCACAGGTGCCGCATTGATAACAGCGTTCCTCAGTATGCCGAAGATTATGATATTTGAGTGCATTATACGAATTAAAGTCTTTTACACATACTCCACAGTGAAATAATTTCAGGATTTGAGTTTTTTTCTTATCCTCTGTTTTTTCATTATCTGCGGTTTTCTCATTGTCCACAATTTCCTCCGCTTCCCGCAAGAAGTTTTCATCAAAATCATCCTGGGAAACTGTTGTCGATTCAACCGCATAATTGTCATCGCCGTTGTCGTCGTTAGCTTCGTTCATTTCGGTGGTCTCCTCATCAACATCTTCCAGTTTAAAATCAGCATTTATTATAAGCGGTGAACGCTGCATTTGCTCTATGGCGGAGCTCTTGGTTGGTGTGTTTGAGCGCGGCGAACTAACCAGCAGCGTTTGTTCTGTGACCTCAGCGTTGTAGTCTTTTTTCTCCAGCGGCACATCTAGCTTTTCCAAAGTCTGTTCCGTAGGCTTCTCGGCATTTAAAAAATTAAGCGTTAGCTGATCCGTATTATTGGTTATGGGTTTAATAAGCGGCACGTTGCCTTCACGTAATGCTGGCGGCGGCGGTTCGCCTGGCAGTAGCAACTGACTTAAGGGTCCTGAGAAGGGTATATCGCTGAAATTGTTGTTAAACCAGGGTGCACGCATAGCGCTTGAAGTTAACTCTAGGTCTAGCTCATCGCAGGTGTCTTCTATAGATACTTTATCGACCACATTGCGTATGCCTTCCAGCATATCCTCGCTGTCGCTAAATTCAATATCATCCACTACGGGCACATCGTTGACGGCACTTTTGAGCGCACGCTCCGTCACGGTGGGCACATAGGGCGCAGCATTGGCCACAACTGGCGTTAGTTTCTCCACGATGACATGTGGGCTGGGCAGCTTGTGACGTGACATGACGTATATGTCATCTTCGTCTGGATTGAGCGTCTTGGCAATGTTGTGAAAGTTTTCAAAGCTCAGCTGCACATCCTGAAATACTTGATCCAGTTTGGCCTGCTCCTGTTGTAGCTGCAAAATGTGGAATGAACGTCAGTTGCTTAGCATTGTGTTTACACTTACCTTATCCTGCGCCGTCAGTCCGCACATATCCAGCGGTTCCTTTTGCTGCTGCGGCACATCCAGACGCTGCTCCAGCGCCGTTGGCTCATAATGCTGTTTCAAGTGTGCAAAGAAATCCAGCTGCGTATGCACCGCATAACCACAAATCTCACAGGTATATAAGGCGGCATTGGCTGCGGCCACCTGTACATGATTGTTTTGCTCCAGATCAAAATGCGCATTGCCATTTGTGGAAGTTGCCTCAATGTTGCCCAGCGTGCCTTTTAGCTTTCTGGAAATGCGCTTTTTGTGCGGCAGCACCTTGCGTGCATTTGTGGTGGACACACTGTGCGCATAAAGCATTTCATCATCTTGTAAAGCCGAAGCAGACACATCTATGGGCACCGTGGGCTCTATGGCCAGCGCTGGAAATGCAGGTTGTGGTTGCGCAACTTGAGGCACAGGTACATCATTGTCAAAACTGCTATTGAGTGAAAGAAATTCCACATCCGTCTCCTTGCTGTTGCTATAGTTTTCCGCGCGCTCTGTTGCACGGACTACAGCAGGACGTGCGGAGTTGTCATCGACAACATGTTTGTTGACAAATTGAAAAATTGTATTATGAAAGTTGAGTTCCGGTGATAAAGCATCCTTGTCGCTATAGTCAGCGCTGCCATTGGCAGCATTGCCCGATGTAGTCAGATTTGTGGGTCCTTCATTTTTGTATGTCGTATGGTCTATCAAGTCCATCAGCTCAGTGGCGAGCAGCGACTGGTTTGTGGTAAGCATTAGCAAAGTTTTGGGATTTATTAGAATTCATTTGACTTACGTGATCGATGAACTGTTGTGTGTCCACTTCTTTGCGCTCCATCTTGGGGTCTTCATACAAAAATGCATTAAAATGCAAACAAATGGGAGGCAGATGTAAAAATTTTTATATACATATGTGTCAAAGCAGCTGTTTGCTGCTGCTGCTTCTTGCGTTGATAGTGTTGGAAAATGTGTGTTGCTCAACGACGTTAGGTGAACGTTTTTAGAAAAGTTGGCAGCGCTAGTTGCGCGCGAAGCTTGAACGGCAGCTAGATAAATGAAGATTAAGCAAGCTTGTTCTAGGTTTTAATTAATAGGTTAAATTAAAAAATTTAAATACATTTTTCTTGAGTAAATAATTATTATAATATATTGAGTATATTATGTTAATATTTTATTTTTATACCCTGTACCGTATGGTACAAAGGGTATATTACGTTTGTGCAAGCCGAAAATGTATGTAACATATAGAAGGAGACGTCGGAGACATCCCAAAGTTACCTAAAATATAGTCAGGGAAGTCGATATACTCATATCCGTCTGTCCGTCCTTCCGTCTGTCTGTCCGTCTATGCGTTTGAACGCCTAGATCTCAGAGATGGTAAGAGCTAGAGTAACCAAACTTTCACATTAGATCCCATATTATTCCATAGGAGACAAGTTTATTTTATTTTTTTGATATCGGGGTTAAATTATATAGCTCCCATAGGGGTGCTTGAGACGACCTCGACAAAAAAAAGTTTTAGATGGATAATTCGCTTGTTCATGATATCGTAACAAAATTCGGTATTCGTATGATTTTTATAGTTTCTTAGCACTGTACTAAATTTGATCAAAATCGGTTGACTATATCATATAGCTCCCATAGGACCGATCGGCCAAAATAACTTTTTTAATGAAAATGCGCTATATTTCGTTTTTTAATAAAAATATCGTAACCAGATTTGGCGTTTGGATTTTTTTAGAGCACTTAAGCAATGTGCCAAATTTGAACATAATCGGTTGACTATATCATATAGCTCCCATAGGTCCGATCTTCCAAAAAATCAATTTTTTTAACAAAATTTGTTGTGTTTCGTTTGTTTGTTAAGATATTGGGACCAAATTTGATATTCGTGAGTATTTTATAGTTCCTAAGTACTGTACTAAATTTAATCCAAATCGTTTGACTAGATCATATAGCTCCCATAGGACCAATCGGTCCAAAAACACGTTTTTTATAGAAAATTCGATGTGTTTTGTTTGTTTGTAAAGATATTTAAATTAAATTTGGCATTCAGATCTTTTTTAAGGTATTTAAGCACTGTGTCAAATTTTATTGAAATCGGTTGACTATATCATATAGCTCCCATAGGGCCGATCTTCCCAAAAATCGATCTTTATATAAAATTTGTTATGTTTCGTTCGTTTCTGAAGATATCGTAATCAAATTTTGGAACTTAATAGTTTTTTATAGCTCCCAAGCACTGTACTAAATTTGTTAAAAATCGGTTAAATATATCATATAGTTCCCATAGGACAAAACGGTCAAAAAAACGTTTTTTGAACAAAATTGTAAATCTTTATACAAGTCTAAATATTTGTGGAAAGTTACGTTGTACGTTAGGTCGGCTTTTGGGACTGACGTCCTAACACACTTAGGGCAAGAATAGCCCGTTTTGATACCGCTACGGTGAGCCATTCACCATTCTTCCCCATTTAAGAGGTCCCCTATATGAAGTAAGTAATAAACCTTAAGAGGCATTTTGGCCTCTTTCGGAAAGCTGAGATAGTTCATCAAGAAAGTGTGACTTTAGGAAACGAAATCTTTTCCTGCCCAGTCCTGGGCAGTGATAGAAAAAGTGTTCCACTGTCTACAGCTCGTCCTCATCGCCACAGCTTCTACAAAAGTCATGGTGAGGAGCGTTCAGCCTGGTTGCATGATTTCCCATCAGCCAGTGTCCTGTGATAGCACTGATGACAGTTGAGCACCGGGCTCTATTCAGATAGCAAAGTTCCTTATTTCTTTTACTGCAGTTTTTCGGCCAGGCTTGCTGCGGGATCCTACACATGTTCGATATCCGATTCCACGTGTGGTTTGCACAAAGAACGAAGTAATTTCGTTTTCTCAGTATACTGCTGGCCATGGGTATACCCAGGCCCTCCTTGACCTGAAGGAGGATGCTGGTAGTTCCTTGTCTAGACAGTTCATCCGCAATACAGTTGACATCGATGTCCCTATGTCCTGGGATCCATATGAGGTGATTTGAAAACTTTTCAGACATTTCCTCCACAGACTTCATGCACGAAGTCATCGAAGCCAGGAACTTAATAGCTGCCTGCCTGTCAGAGTAGATAAAGATGTTCGTATTCCGTACTTATAGGTTATTGTTGTTAAGGCCTCCTGGATTGCAGTCATCTCTGCATGAAAGACACTGCAGTGATGACGTTGAGCTCCTCAACATAGACGCCTCCACCTACACCGTCGTCCAATTTGGAACCACCTTAGTTTATCTTTATCGAGCTACCTGTGCCTGGTACACCTATAATCCACTCCTCCCTGGGTGGAATATGGGTTTTGAATTTACTTAAGAAGTGACGAACATTTGTGGAAAGTAGATAAAGATGTTCTTATTCCGTACTTATAGGTTATTATTGTTCTTATTGTTGTTAAGACCTCCTGGATTGCAGTGACCTCTGCATAAAAGACACTGCAGTGATCCGGGAGTCGGAAAGCAGTTCTGACGTTGAGCTCCTCAACATAGACGCCTCCACCTACACGGTCGTCTAGCTTGGAACCATCCTTGCATATCTTTATCGAGCTACCTGTGCCTGGTACACCTATAATCCACTCCTCCCTGGTTGGAATATGGGTTTTGAATTTACTTAAGAAGTGACGAACATTTGTGAAAAGTTTGATCAAAATTGATTCACTATTTTATGAGGCTACCGTGCAAAAATTGAAACTATGATGTGCTTTCTTCTTCTGCTCATTGTCAAAGTCTGCTCGTTACCTTCCAATTGTTCGACCATTATATTCCAGCAAATTTTTAGTTCTTCTTTTGCTATTTTTTTAACGAACCTAAGAAAAATAATGCAAAATTGATTGTATGAATAATTATTTTTATTGTAGATTTAATAGATGATCAAGCAACCATTTTTAAGTTATTTATGAGTAGATTTCTGGCATCATCTAATTGGTAGCTCCATAAAAACTTTTCAAACTTTAATTAAGCAACCCCAATAAAGCACTTCAGTAAACACATAAAATGATTAACAAATTAACACTTCATATATTTTTGGTGGTGGCCACTTCAGTGGCAGCTCATAATCTTGCTCCATATGGACGCAAACAGGAAGCTAATCCTACGCTGTGATATATCAACATATTTATGGTAAACGGATCACCAGGGGCTTAGCATACAAATGGTGGAGCTATGTGCCCAGCCGGTGGTTGCCATATGTTGGATTTGGTATTTATGTGTCAGTCAGTACACATATTATATATTATCTAGATTTGGGGTAGTTCATTCGTTGACAGAGCATATAAAAATTGATGTAGATTTTGACACTTTATGTGTTGGCAGCGGCTGGTTAGCATTTAGTAAAATCTTTTATGTTTAATAAACAATTATTAGACAATATATATGCGATTGGGTTTTTGGGGGAGTGTAAATCTTTTGATCTGTTGCCTGCATTTTTGTATATAAAAATAAATAAAGCCCATGTGCTTGGTGTGGAAAGCGAAGTGTAACAGACCAATTACGCATGGGATTCCTACGAATCATAACAATAACAAATCTTGTATCCAAATCCATCAGTGCTCTCAACAAGAATCATCTTTAAGTTGCCGTATTTGACAGGCAATTCCGGTAATGTTCTCAGCAATTGAAATTTGTATATAAAACAATCTTATAGGTGAGCGGCATGATTTGCTTTGATCTGTGTGGCTTGTTTGAGTGGGTTGATTTTTTAAGGAAATTTTCAGTTGAAATACCTTTTAAACCAGACTCTATTGAACTCTGTACTTTTTTTTGAATACTATACGAGTTTTGTCTTTGGCGGGCAGCAATGCAAAACTATCCAAAAACAGCTAGCACATAAAAATTCTGCATTTCTGCCTGAGCTATATTCTTGAATACGCTAGGGCACTACTGACCTATTTTCAGAAGTATTATTTATGCTCCACCTAGGGGCGTCTACTCTTAAATGAAGTAGCGACCAAGGAACAATACAAAGAGCCATAAAATCAGTTGTTGGCACTTTTGCTTTTTTGCCTTGTTGTTGGTGTCGTTAGTCGATAAATCAAGCACTTTTGCATTTTTGCCCGATTGACTGAGATGCCATATTACCCATTATCGGGTACCAAGACCATATGCTCCTCAAGGAGATCAAGAAACAAACAAACGCCTTCACCTCACGGCCCAAGGGCTGCACCATCTCGCATAGCTATCACTTAAAAGTCAAAAAATTCCAAAACAAAGACCTTAGAATACGGCCATCGGAGACTCTGAAAGTCTGCTCCTTTCTTGACCAAAAACTTTCTCTTACTCTCATTTACCATCAAGGTCCACGTAGACAGATCTTCGATAAAATCACGCTTTGTAAGACCAATCTTGTCCATATCATTCTCATAGCCTAGCAACTGGAAGCTTAAGCTGGTTCCTTTCCAGTTTCTAGCGGCACTCTCCCCTCAAAGAGGCCTCTACGCTCATTGTATCAAAAAGATCTGGTAAACACTTTCTTAACTTAACGGAGCTGCATAGTCTTTGCAAGGATGTTTAAAATTGACAAAGCTTCATGTACGCTTTCTTTTAAAGAGCAATTAAAAATTCCTTTATAAGCAAAATGAGATGGTAGTGTGAATTCTGTATTCGTGAGACTTTTTCGAAACTTCTATTCAACGGGATGTCTTCCAAGGCCTGAAGCCACACGGATCACAAGCTCAATAGAACTTTGTATGCCATTCAATGAAGACGGCTAATACCATGATAGTTGGGTACACTCTTCTGCATTTCAATTCAATCAAGTCTGTTTTGTATATTCCATAAAGATGAGATCTTCAATAGTATCTAATCTACAGACGAAAACGGAATGGAAACCCCACGGAACTCACTTAAATCTGTGTGATGGACGGGACTGGAAAGGATGTGTGATTGTTATTCATAAAACATTCATTTCTTATGTCATTATTCGATGGGAAGACGGCTCATGTCAGTTCCACTCTTCTGGAATAAGCCATTAATTGAATCTATCTTGCACAGATACATAGAGATCTTGAATAGTAGACTTACCGCGGAATCCATAAAAATCTCGAGATGGGCGGAGCGGTGAAACGTGCAAACGCTTTATTATTTTGAAATACCTGTGGCTCTCGTAATTAATGGCGATATGACCCCTGTGAGGGGTATCGGCATCTCGGGACCTACAGTTTATAGCCGAATCCGAACGGCGGTGTCTTTGATTAATAGAGAAAGATTAGTTATTGCATTATTTGATTCCGATGCCAACTTTTCGATTGAATAAAGACAGTTTATCGTTATGCAAGGTCTATCCTGAAAGAAGTCTGAATATGTTTTTTCTGAGTGGCGGCTGATTTTTGCCGCCTGGTATTGGTAAATTGGGGTCTAAGAAAAAATCTTCATTTGGCCCTAAGCTGTAGTAAAGTGGTAACCGATTGATCTCGCTACCTTTATAAGTTTCCTCGTCACGCTCCATCATGAAAGGAGATTAACTTTCGTTTTAAGTTCGGCAAAACCTTAAAAAGAGATCAAGACGGCTTTTAGTGCTAACGCCACGGGTAGATCGAGTAAATCCGATTGTCACAAGACGTGGACATTGATTAAGACTCTTTGAGCAAGATACAGAGCGCAAGATGCCAAACTCAAATGCTTCTTCTCAGAAAAAGGAGCGTGTGAGTAAATCAACCAGAGAAGCATACTCATTAGTTTTCTATTTCGTTTGAGTTACCGATCCACTCAGCTTTCCACGTGAAGGCGTCCTGGCGCAACTTTGCAAAACCATCTGGCAACCCCATGTTGCCTCTTCAGACTATTACTCTTTACTCGCCCTAAAATCGGCCTGAAAAACTCACATCTTGGTGAAAGCGTTACAACATTTCGCGAAACCAAGAGCTCAGAATCTTTCCAGTTGCCTCCTTCCAGAAAGCCTATAAAAGCATTAAATTTGTGTGAATGCATAGAACCATATTTTAAAGAGTATTTACTATATGAGAATGAGACAATGTGTCCAGTTGTCGCATCTCCCGAGCACTCTGGCCGAGATATGATCCAAAGCGAACATTTGAACTCCTGCGCTTCCATAAAAAGAGGACTAGGATGGGGATAGGCGTTATAAGGGGCCACTGCAGCAGCATAGGCAAAACGGCTTAGAGGTTGCACGTCCCCATCACGATTTCTGCCGCAGCTGCTGAGATGAGGAAGAAACAGAAAGTATTCATCACTTGTTATGCGACTGCCCGGCGCTTCTTAAAAGACGAATCCAGTTTCTAGGTAAACCATTCTTTGAGAATCTGGGCAGTCTAACCTATGTGCCCATAGCGGATCTGGCGGCTTTTATCGAATTCTCAAAATGGTTTTGCAACCTGAGAGACTATAGTTTTCGATCCTCTTCCACCATCCCTCCCATTCTTCAATTCCTTTCGACCCCCTCTTGTAATTAGGCGACACGTGGTGTCTGGGTGATCTTAGTCATCTGAGCTGTATATACAACCTAACCTAACCTAACTATATGTTTTACTTATGTGATTAGGTGCGGATCTGTGGATTTGATCTTGGGGGTGCTTCACTTCGAAGTGTATATATATACGAGAGCTCGCAGAAGACTTTTAACTTATTTTTCCAACTTTGCGGATGGGGTGGAGGGGTCCTAGATCCGAAAGCCTACGTAGTTCCGCGTATTTTGTATTGTCTCAGTCCGACTCATTTCGGAAAATATTTTCGGGAAACTATGCAAATTAAACTGTGACGATAAGATGCGTTGTTAAATCGACGTTTCGGAACCGGAATCGAAATCTAAAAAAGGCATGAATAGTTTTTTTTTCCAAAATGTTTGATTTTTGGCGTATTTTAAGAGTATCACTAAATAAATTCTCTAACATAAACATAATCACCTCCAACTTTCTTCTTTGTCCACAATTTTTTATGGTTCATCAAATGAAGTGCCCAGACTTTTCATATTTGGTGATGTGCAAGATTTTCGCTTTAATATTCTTTCGCTTAGCCATATTGTTTATAATTCCATAATCCGTCCATACACAGCTGTTTGGCAAACTCTCTGCTCATGTTTATTGTTTCTTGTTGGTTTCTGATATTTGGGTTCAATCGTCTATTCTATACTCTATGTATGATATTTTGTAGCTGCTAAATATTTTCGTTTCATTAAAGAAATGCAAATAGAAATGCTCAAAATTAGTTACGCCCTCGGTGATACAAATGATCATCGGCTACCTGCCTCTGAGAGAATCTGCTCTCAATGTTTATTTTGCAGCCCACAAAAGAATTTTATTTTTCAAAAAAATTTGTGCGCTGTTTGTTTATGGTTTAAAAATGAATACCATTTAATATAAATAAATATGTGTCTCCTTTTTTGTCTTTTTGTATCTTTCTCAATATTTTCTATAAATATGCAAAGTCAATATTTGCTTAGAGTTTCGATTTTTGGTCTTGGCAAATTTCTAAAATAAATACTAAAAATAATAAACCTGCCTTAGCACAATTTTTCTCATACTCTGCTCGTTAGAGGAAAAACTTTGTGCTGGAAAAGTGGAAAAGTGTTTCTCTATGTGTGTGTTCACATAATGTCATTATTATTATTATAAGCGTGCTTTTTTGTGGATACAACAAAAGCAGCAACAACAGCCAAAGTAGTATGACAAAAAGTCTGTAGTAAAAAATAAAGCATAAGGACCCCCAACAACGACAGGAAACATGCAAGTGCCTTCTTTTGTTCTTCGTCACGTACTGCGGTGCACTTGCAACAAAGTAAGCAACCCACCTATCCTATCCAACTTTCTACTTATAACTACCACCGGACTAAATCGAAGGAAGCGGAAACAGCCACAACAACAACAACAGGAACAACAAATAAGTTTTGTATTTCTAAATTTTGGTATAGCAGAAGTTTGGTTGCCCTTACAGATTTATTTTGCGTTCGAATGGATATCGCGATTTTGATTCAGTTCGAATCCTAAGATTTTTCAAGCGAATGTTAGCCCTTAAGTATTTCAAAATGTTAGATATATTTTTCAGAAACAAAAATTTCTGTTAAAATAAATGGATTTTCAAAAAAGTTCGTCAGCTACAAACTAGAGGTGTAGAACTATCGATAGTACTATCGGCACTATCGATGGTTGAACACTATCGAGCTACCATCGATAGCATCCAAACATTTACGATAGGCCCGATAGTGCTATCGGGAATACTTCAAATATTGCACTATCATAAGACAAAGATTCCATCCTCGCTTAGGAAAATCATGTCCCAGATGTCCAGTCACTCCAGGCTGGAGGTATTTCAGGCGGATACTGACAATATCGCATCGAAAAGTGGCAGTTGTAGATCGTCGATGCATTCTGGAGCTTCGCCTAACCAGGCTCAAGAAAGAAAACGTGAACATTCTTAAATTCTTGAACCAAAACTATTTGGATGCCTAAATAAACATTAATATCGCATTATGAATTTTCTTGTTTAAAAATCTGAAATAAACTTTAAATTTAAAACCAAATATGTATATGTTTGGGGACGGTACTATCGTCAACTATCGATGGATGTGAAATTAGTATCAGTCGACTATCGATGGCACCGACTATCGATAGTTCTCCACCTCAACTACCAACCCTAGGCCCGCTTTTATTTAAAAATATAATTTAATAATATTTAATAACGTTTTCGAGCTAAACACTTGATTTTAAAAGGCAAAGTTCAAAATTTGGTAATAATTTCTAGGAATATTTTGAAAGTAATTAGATTAACATAAAAAGATGGGGTGTGGCTTGGGACCGTTGTCAAAATCCAAGTTCCTTCCATATATTTATTTGTAAGCCAAATTAATTTAAATTAAAAAAAAAATACTAAAAATAAAAAAAAATATCTCATAGACCGTTTGAGACAAAATTATTTAATTTGCAAGCTATATTAATTTAGATTACGAAATAATAAAAAAACCAAAGCTTAAAAAATCTCTTAATCTACAACGAAAATTACAATTTTTCGAGCCAACCATCCTTTAACTCAGTTGACTTTCTTAATTTTAATAAAAATCGTCAATTTAATATAATAAATACTTTTTTAATATCAAAGTTAAATAATATTTTATGATTGATTAAAAATAACTAACTGCGACTCAATGTTTGTATAATAAAAATTAACATTAATGACACATATTTAAATTATACTGATTTTAATTTCAAATTAGGAACTTAACAATTTTTATCAATTTTGTATATAAAAATTAACATTAATGATACGTATGTTATTTCAATTATACTCATTTTAATTAATTTATTTATCCAATTAATTTATTTATATTTAAATTAAATCAAAACTTTTGTTATACAATATTATATTAAAAGTGAAAAAATGCTTAGGTGAACTGAAATTGGCAACAATTTTTTGGCGCCATCTAGCGACAATAACTTGCTTGCGCCATCTAGCGGTCAGGCTAAACAGCTTAATAAGTAATGACGAGGACGACGATGTGCAGTGGCTTAGTTGAAATTTTTGTAGAACTAATTTGGTGAATCTACAATTTTCTGACGCCATCTAGCGACTATAACTTGCTTGCGCCATCTAGCGGTCATGCTAAACAGCTTAATAAGTAATGACGAGGACGACGATGCACAGTGGCTTAGTTGAAATTTTTTTAGAACAAATTTGGTGAATCTACAAGATTTTGAAAAAAATATATTTAAGGTAGAAGCTGTAGGCACTCAGAATAAAACCGAGGAAGGCTTTACAAAGTTAAAAAAAAAAATTGATATATATATGGGGGGTTTTTTTCTGAATTTTATCCCAAAATTCAGTTTACAATTTTATATTTGTTTTTTTTTTAGTTTCAATTGTATACTTAATCTAAGCAGAAAAGGCTAAGCCTGCCTCTCTTTTTTTTAATATTAATATTAAGATCGCAACATTATAATAATAAATTGAAGAAAATAAATAAAATAAAATAAAAATATATAGGTGCACGTTGTAACATAAAACTGAAAAAGAAAGATTACATAAAAATTTTTAATATTGTACAATTTTTTAAACCTAATATTTTTGTGTGTATTTGAAATATTTTTTGTGAAAATAACTATTTAAAAAAAAATTAACTGCATTAAATAGAAGTATATAAAAATCTTAATTATATATAATCGTTGAAACATAAACGTTTTAAATCGTAAATTCTTACACTTATAAAGGATATAAATAGATTTAATATTTTAATTAAATATTATAAAGGATATAAATAGATTTAATTATAATATTAAAAAATATACCAGTAAGTAGAATATAGAAAGAATATAGCGCTGAGAATATGATTGCTCGGCATTTGAGATAAAGAGAGAAAATCCCAAATTTGGTTCCAAAAAGGTTCCAACCTTCTTTTTGACGATTTAGAAAATAGAGATCTAGTAGCTTCGAAAATATTTTTTGAAATGTAAAAAAAGAGAGACCGCTCTTTATAACGAAAAAGTCTTGCCAGAAGAATTGAAATATCCATTATACATCAATATATGCAGGCAGAAAGAGATTTGATCATAAGTTTTTTTATACCGATGATATGCTTATAGAATTGGGACGAGTCCATTGATAAAGATCGAATGAAAATTTTCGAATTTTTTAAAATAAGAATCTGTATTAAAAAAATTTGGCCAAGCTATCGTTTTGCCTGTAGCTTGAGAAAGTTTTCCTCGAGTCACAGTTGATTATGTTTTATTTGTTAGTCATAGGCCCTGACAGCCTAGGAATAAGTTCGGCACGCCCTACTTTACATTTACAGTCTAAAAGTTGTAGAAAAAGTTCAAAATAAAAAAATAATATAATATATAATATTATATGGTATAATAAAGTTTCGTGTTGTTTTTGCTTTGCTGAGTGAACTAGTCTAAAACTTTTGTTGTGCTTTTTGGAACATATAATTAAATTTTACCTCGAGCTGTTGTTTTTTTGATTTATAGGTTTTTTTGTAAAATAAAAAAAGTACTTAATAGAAAAGCAAATAAAGTAAATATTATCGATAAGTTGAAATTACACATTATATTACTTATTATTATTAGGTTTAAGCAGTGCCAGTCTCGGCATTAGTTCGGAACTATTTATTATGTAAACGCTGATATAAAGTCAGGCTTTGCTCGCCCAATTCTGCAGTTACAGTTTAAAAGTTGTAGAGAAAGTTTAAGATAATAAAATAATATTTTATTATGAAGCTCTTTGCTGTTTGTGCCTTGATGTTTGCGCTATTGGGTCTTACCATGGGCCTGAGAAGTCGTAAGTGCGCCCGTGACGTCAGCATGATGAAAATATCTCTTGATCTAGGAATTTTTTTTAGCTCGATGCCGTCCACTGAATGAAAATATAATCAGTCCTGTCAGACGATGCGAGCGATTGGTACCGATGTGGACTTATAATGCAGATATTGATCAATGCATATGGTTTAGTTATGGAGGCTGTAATTTAAATAACGCTGATAATAGATTCCCAGATAAAAGAGATTGTGAAGATAAGTGCAGGGAGTGGAGGCACGTAGTTCGGGAAACTTGGGATGATGATATCTGAAGGCGGAAGTTCGTGTAATATACCTAAATTTGACATTCAGATGTATTGTTTTTGATTTATATGTTTATAGATAATTAAAAAAGTACTTAAAACAAAAGCAAGAGCTCTAAAATGCCTCTATTACATTCCAAACAAATTTGGGTAAAAAAAAGTCATTTTTTAAGCTATTCACAAAAATTCACTTTTTCTTTTTTAAATGTATATCGGCGAAAATAAGTGAAGCGGGCCACTTTTTTGGCGACCTTCTCCGATTTTGATGATTTTTAACCACGCCCAATTTTATTGCAAAATTCCGATTATTTATCGAGTTATCGGTAACTGAATATCGGGTTTTTCATTTTTAGACTATTTTTTGATAAGCCATATCTTCTAAACACATAAAGATATTGACACGAATTTTTTTACCATGACAGATAAAATAATATATTTAAAAAAAAAATATTTTTTTTTATTTCTAAGATTTTTTTTTTAATTTTTTATCATTTTTAATTTAAAAAAAAAAGTGTTAATGTCATTTTCTGCGTGGAAATTCGCGGTAACTCTTAGAACTGCAGAAGTTATGCTTATTTTAGTGATGGTACCTCGCGTGTCCGCCATAGTAAACAGTACCTCGAAAAATGGCAAATAATCCTAACTCCTCGGAGCTGAAAGATAATAAGTTCAAACTTGATATGAATAATGGTTTTGACATTTTAAGGTTAACTTTTAAAGTATCAATGAGTATCGTGACCCTGTCCTAGATATTTAAGGTCAAAAGTCACAAAAATCGTCTTTTTGCAAATAACATACTGGTAAAATGTTTCTCAATGTTCTAACTAAATGTAAGGCATAAAATTCTCTACAAAATAATAGCACAAAAACTTTTGAGTAATTCATAAGGAGGGGGTTGCCACCCCTAATTTTTTTTTAAATTTTTCGATAATTTTTTTTTGTTGCATTTTTACATTGTCAGATTAACTAATGTTAATGTTTTATGTGTTACGGGTGTTCTCATAAACGCATTGAAGAATTTCAAATGTGATTTTTGCGTGTTTTAAAAGTTGTCAATACGAAGGTTTTAAGCCTATTGTGATATGTATTGGGTGTATTGGTTCGCAGGACGACGTCTGCCGGGTTCACTAGCTCTATATAAAAATTACGTTTTACAGTATTTCGATGTTTTCCCTTTATTTAAATATTTCGAAAAATAGCCAAAAATAAGAAAATACAAAGGCAATTTATAACAATTACGGAAAACAAAAAATCAATGTGGTACCGTTTGTGTTCGTATGCGAGAACATGTCGATGTAAATCTTACATTATGTGACAGCCATACCTCATACGATGTGCACAATCTAAGTCTCCTTTAACTAAATTAACTTTCTTACCAAGGCTATTACCACCATTGTTTGTAGTCCACTTAAACAGTATATCTCATTTCGTTACGAGACGTTATTTCTAACGATTTGCTACACCCAAAAGCTGCCTTAAGGAACTTCTATATTTTGCCAAAATGTTACAAATCCTAAAGTACTCTCTGTAAGTGTATAACAAGAACCACAACACACTGCAGCAGCTTCATCAATATGTATTCCAAGTGCCAGTGTTCCGTTCGATCATCCTCGTTCTATAGAGTTTATTTTTTTTTTTATTATTGCTTCCTTTTTCTAAATTTCTTTTCTTTCAAGAGCTTTGCGCGTTTGTAGCTTGCGGGCCCAAATTACAAAACAAAAGCTGTAAAACGTAACAAAATGCAAAAACAAACAGCCAACAACAATGACAAACGTTTCGAAAGGGGCGTGGGGCGGGGGGTTGGGTAAAGGTTTGGGTACTTGTTGTTGTTGCTGCTGCTGCTGCATAAATATTGTCAACAACAACGACGTCAACGACGACGCAAAGCTGTCTGCTGGCACACAAAAGCCCAGCCAATCCGTGCCGCACCGATGCCGAGCACGAACCCCTCGGAACCACGAACATGTTTGTCTGTGTTTCATAATTTTCTGCACATCTCAGCAAAAATCTGTTGACGCAATTGTCACGTGCTGAGTTTTTTGTTTCTTTTTTTTATAATTTTTTACTCTATGAAGGATGTGCGGGCTGGGCACGAGCGTAATCATCGTATGGGATGTGTGTGCGTTTGTAGTCTCATGCCTCGTGCCAGTTTCTTGATGGGCGGTTAAGCACGTTGGCCAAAATAAAAAAGAATGATAATAATGAAATGACAGTTCTCTTAATCAGATTTTTATCTTAAACTTACAACGTTTAAAGATATAAATGGCAGGCAAAAGGTGTCACAGGGAGTTACTAGCTCTGCTCTCTTACCACAATTTCGATTGGTTTTATAATTCGTTTCTTACAGATATGTATTTGGAACAATCTGAATAGAAAGCGATATCTCTGGAATAACTCTGTATTTTAAGATTTTATAAATTTATTTTAATTCAATGATATCGGGTGTACGAGTGAACAATTTTTAATTGAACAGCTGGCATCAACGATTCTACTTATGGTGATGCATCGATCTACTGGTGTTCCATAGATAATTCCAATTTAACGAGAGAGAGCTTATTTTAAAGGTACTGGACTGTAGTGCTTTTTACGATCATCGATATATATATCGAAAAATACCTCTGTACCAATTATTAAAACCACTTTTTAAAAAGTACAGATCTAGTACCTTCGAAAATAATTTTTTGAAATGTACAAAAAGAGTAACCGCTCCTTAGACCGAAGAAAGTCTTTCCATAAGAATTAAAATATCCATTATATTATTATTATTATTATTGTGTTCAAAAAGTATCGCGAATTTTGAATTTTCGTGGGTTACGTATATTCGAATTTCGATTTTTTTTGTGGCGTTATGTTAGGTACTCTAGGTTTCACTTATGCCGACAAGCTCGGCCATTTTGAATGTTCACTTAATTGTTGACAGCTGCTTTGCTTGCACGTGTTTTGGCTCGTCTTCGATTTTTACCTATTAAAAAAAATGGATCAAAGAACCTGTATCAAATTTTGTGTGAAAAACGAAATTAAGTGCGCCGATGCATTCCGAATGTTGACTGTGGCATACGGAGAAACTACCTTGGAACGAAGCAACGTTTATCGGTGGTGCAAAATGTTCTTAGAAGGCCGAGAAGATGTGAACGACGAAGAGCGTGACGTACACCCGAGGGCTTCAACAACAGACGAAAAAATTGATGAAGTGAAGAAAATGGTATTGGCCAATCGTCGTATCACCGTTAGAGAAGCTGCTGAGGACCTAGACATATGATGAGGACAATGATTTGGGCATGAGACGGGTCGCCGCGAAATTCATACCAAAATTGCACAATTTCGACCAAAAACAGCATCGCATGAACATTGCTAATGAGATGTTGGACTTTGTACGCGACGACTCAAATTTGCTCCAGAGAGTCATAACTGGTGACGAATCATGGGTTAATGGTTATAACGTGAAAACCAAAGCTCAATCATCTCAATGGAAGCTGCCACACGAACCAAGAGCGCGCCAAGTTCGGTCGAATGTGAAATTTTTGCTTACAGTTTTCTTCGATTGCAGGGGCGTGGTGCATCATGAGGGTAGAACGGTCAATTAGGAATATTACCTGCAAGTTATGCGCAATTTGCGCGGAGCAATCCGCCAGAAACGCCCGGATTTGTGGAAGAACAAAAATTGACTTTTGCACCACGATAACGCCCCTGCTTGTGCGCGACTTTTTGGCCAAAAACAACACACTAATGATGCCGCAGCCACGGTATTCCCCAGATCTGGCCCCCTGTGACTTTTTCTTGTTCCCTAAACTGAAGAGGCCCATGAAAGGACGACGCTACGCTACGATTGACGAGCTAAAGACGCCATCGAAGGAGGAGCTGAACAAGAAAAAAAAAAGATTTTTTGAAGTGCTTCGAAGATTGGAATAACCGTTGGCACAAGTGTATAATATCTCATGGGGATTACTTTGAAGGGAACAAAATAGATATTCATGAATAATAAATAATTTTTAAAAAAACACAAAATTCTCGATACTTTTTGAACACACCTCGTACATCAATATATGCAGGCAGGATCGAAATCGGTTGAGTATATCTCTATGTAGCTATATGATAATATAGCTCCCATAGGAACGACCGGAACCGGATTTTATTGCAAGCTAGTGGTACAGGGTATCGTACGTATTTACGTAGGCCATTTTTCGGTCTATATTTTATGCATTTCAGTCCACAATCAAAATAAAAAACATAATATTTTAAGTATAAATAATATTATAGTAAAAGCTTTTGAGCGTAAAGTACTTATTATTTTTTTTTCTACATTATCATTTTATATATTTACATAAAATGAAAAATCAGACTTTACAGAAATTATCTTAATCTTGTATTGACCTCTTTGAAAATATCATTTCAAGTTAAGAACTATTATTGCTTACAATAAATCTTTACTTTCGTTAATCACTTTATGATAAGATCCACGCAGCTGTATCTCACAATATTTCTCTGATAAAAATAATGTCTATGCTTATTCTTGCATTCTCCAAAGAGATACTCTTTAAAGAACCGGCTTTCCCCCAATCAAACATTGACTTCTCTAAACGAGAAATCTCTACACGGTGACTCTTTGGTATTTTACCGCTGACAACACACATGTCAAATTACTGACACTTTCTCATTAACGCAACCAAATCGGTCAATATTGAAGTCAGAGTAGTCTAGGAAGGCGCCTAATGCGTCAACTATAGTCCAAGCTAATGTCGTGCTTCTGGCGGCGCTCCAATGCCAATGCTGGAAATCTAATATACCGGAGCTGCAGGAGAAGAAACACATGCGCTGCCAGTCAGCCGAAACGGCGTGAAGTATTCTTCGGCTGACCGGGGTAGAGAGCATTATGGAACGAAAGGGGCTGGCTATGGAGGCCGTTCCGTCGACGTGCTCAAAAGTCGGTTAATTACAAAACCCGAAACACTTGATACAAACAGGCGTATGTGGCTAGAGTGAGGGGTAGAGTCTTTGCAAGGAAGTTTAGATACTCTTCCCGATAGGATACTCAAAGTGCTGCTAAGAAACATTTTTTTTTAAAAAGGTTGTGAGTGTTAAATTTACTTATGATCTATATAATAGATTAAAATAACAGAAAAGAGCTTACACTGAGATAATATGATAATTGTTTTAATAATGACTTGAGTAATTTATTCAAAAACTTAAAAAAATTAATTCTTAAATACAAAAATACATTTGAGGTGCTGATTAAATGAAAATTTCCTGACATTTTAGAATTTTGCACTAATAACTGAAATCTTGAAATGAAATTTTGAATTAGACATCTTAGGATTTTTGTCTTTAAACCGAAATTATTTGACAATTAAATTTGAATTGAACTTCTTGGAACTTTCTTTTCTCTCATGCACGAAATATCAAAAATATATAAATAATTTTTCCAAAGTACTTTTTGTATTTTATATGAAAATTTCTAAAAATTTCGGGGATTTTGATGGGACGGAATTTTATAATTACTCAGCGAGATAAAAAATTTGTTTTTTTATGCAGTAGAAAAGCTAATTGGAACTTCAATAACACATTTTTTTAATAATTTAATAATATGCCGATTTTTTTTAGTATTTTTCACCCTGGGCCCGGATTTGAGGCCCTTGAGAAAAAAATTTAAAAAAATATCTATTAATGAAATTTTTGTTGTTGAAATTTTTGTAACCAATACTAAGGCTATTGAAAAAAAACCGAAAAGGTTTCTTATTTAGTAACAAAAAGTTGCCAAATTATTTGTGGACATTTTTGTAACGTCACGCCAAAATTTCTATTTTCGCAACGCCACGCCATGCGTAGTTCTCGTATCGGCTAGACAAATGATGACCTATTTGTTGCTGCAAAAAGAAAAACGTTCTAAAAATCCCCTTTTTCTTTTTTTATATTTCGTTGCACAATCGTAACGTCACGCCAATATGATTTCCTTTAATTTATTTAGATCATACAAATGGCCGTAATTTTTGTTGCTATACAAAATTTGTTAAAAATTTTTCTGTTTTTTTTTATGTTTTGCTGCACAAAAGTAACGTCACGCTAAAATATAAATGCATTAGATTATACGAACTGTGGTTATTTTTGTTACTATAAAAGAGTTTATAAAAACTTGACAAATTTTTTTATTTTTTTTTTAACGTAACGTCACGGCAAAATGCAAATGCTTAGATTATAGAAATTGTAAATATATTTGTTCCTATAAAAAATCTTTTTAAAATTTGACTTATTTTTTAATATTTTCTTGTACTTTGTTGCACAATAGTAACATCACGCCAAAATGACTTCTATTAATTTATTTAGATCATACAAATTGTAATAATTTTGTTGCTTCACAAGATTTTTTAATAATTTTCCTTCTTTTTTTAATGCTTTGTTGAACAAAAGTAACGTCACGCCAAAATGCTTTAGATTATTCGAACTGTGGATATTTTTGTTACTATAAAAGAGTATAAAAAAATTTGACTTATTTTTTAATTTTTTTTTTTGAACGTAACGTCACGGCAAAATACAAATCCATTAGGTTATAGAAATTATCGTCAAGTGAAAATTTTTAAGAAAAATTACACCGCAAACAGAAATTGTCGTTATTTTAGTGACTATATAAAACCTTTTAAAAAGTTGACTAATGTTTTAATGTTTCTTGTGCAAAAGTAACGTCACGCCAAAGTGCAAATGTTTAAGATTTTTAATGAATAATAGGGGATTTCTGAATACACACTGCTAAAATATTTTGATAGGGGGTAGTTTTATGATGTCTCGTTGAACAGGAATAGTTTTTTCTTTAGAATTATGAAAATCAATCGAAACTTCCAAATTAACTAAAGGTTTTGGTAGAAAAAATCACTAATGAATCATTTTTCTACTTAAACTAGCTTGCCAACTCGTTGCCCTCTCAGTGTGTTACCAAACCCATGACACAGCAAATATGCTCCGGTTAGTGTACAGACACACACGCTCCACTCAAATTTCAAGCTAGAATACTAGGACGGAGAAACATCAAAGGCTTTGCGCCTTGAACAGAACGTCAACGTTATTGTTTTTTTTGTGGCTGTATGTTTTCATAACTATAAATTGGAAAATTCCTGACATGGAAAATATTTGACTCTTGTATGTAAATATATATACAAGTACATATAGTTAGCGGCCATACTTGGCATATGACATGAAATTATTTCCCTATGAGTGTTGTAATTAGAGAAAGTGTCTGAAGGGGGCAGGGCACAACAACAACAAGAATGCTAGTGTTGTTGTCAAGAAAACTATATGTCCTCAGGTGTTAAGGATAAGTCTATCCTGGTATGTGTATCTATCTGTGCCGAAATCAAAGTGTCGTGCTAACTATTTGTTTTGTTTGGTAGCCTGTAGCTAGAGGAAAATAAAAAAAAAATACTGCCAATGACAACGATTTGCACCAGCAGCGCACCAGAGGGGGGACCAGGCAGAGAGAAACAGATCCACACGGCAGGACTTCTCAAGCTGATCATCAAAAATCAGAACTCAAAAAGATGCAGCACCCCCGAGGACAACGCTGTTGACAGCAAGCAGGCCAAACAGTGCGTCTGAAAATCAGCTGCTGTGCTGAGCTTGTCCTTGAGCCTTGAGCAGTATCTGCTGTAAAGTGTCCTTGGTGCTTGGTGTGGCCAACTTAAATGACTTATTTTGGGCATTGCTGGTTAAGAGACATTGACATTGGCAGCATTTGTTTTTCAACTTTTCCCAAATTTTCAACGCCCAATTGACATTGAGCTGGCAGCTATACGCAAAATTGTGGCCATAAGTTGACCTTGCTTGATCCTGCGCTAGCCACAGGACTATGCCATTGTTTGTGTGTGTCGTTATGGATATCATATTAGTCAATCATATAGGGCTTGCTTGTTAAACAATTTTTGCTTTGCTTATTTTTTTCACGGCTCAGTGACGGTAGACGATTTTTTTCACTACATAAAGGAAACAATCATCATTAAATGGGGAACCGCCAAAAGCGGTAAAAAAAAACCTCTTGTGTTGGTCAAATTCATTTCCACTTGATTACATGCAAAGCTCAAATATGTGCACAAAGAAATAAACTCCTATACCAACTTATATAAATTCATATAAAGTGGAAATCATTTAAACGGAATTAATGTTTGAACAAAACATGTGAAAACTATCGTTCAGCAAAAATTGACGGGGGTAAGGCGGCCACACCAACAACAAGCACAACAATGCCAACAACAACAACAACAATAACTTGCGTGCGGTGAGCAGCTCTAGGTGAGATGAAATCGACAGACCAGACCCAACAGGGAGGGCCCAACTGCCAAATGTCTGGCAAAAAGGTAGAGTGGAATGTTCAAATTAAGTACGAGTGTGAGAGGGATCTTGAGTGTAGACTTTTTGAAGCGACTGAGTCCTGCAGCAGGCAAGCAGAGCTAAAACGATTGATACATCAAGCCGTGTACAGTTTTTGTTGATTGTGCCGAAATAAGTTCCTAAAATCGAGTGTTGCCACAGAGGAAATCAATATGAATTTGCATCAACTCCGAAGCAATATTTATAAATTGCCACTGAATTCTAGCTCAAAGATTTTAAAATCAGAATATCTCTGGCATTCTTAGGTACATTTTTCTATTCACTTTTTTGGCCGACTGTAAACGTTACTGTCTGTCTTGGCTCTACTATTCCCAAAGTTAGCTAATACACCACATTAAACTGGTCCTTCTATCAAATGAACTTTCTACACAATTCTTCTGGTTTCTTGCTCCTCTTCTTCTTCTTTTATCGATTATCCCACAGAGAAAATGCAAATAAAGTTGTGTCAATAAAGTTGCGGATCCCGGGTTTTGTCTTAGGAGCATTCGTTCACTTCACCTCGCATGAATCCGCTTCTCAAAAAAGCATCTCTCTAACAGCTTCCGCACTATGCCTTCCTTCTCCAGCTTGTATTAATTTGGCTAATGCGCCCTAAGCATGGCCCTTATTCATGAGATATGAACCATCTATAATTTCTTCAGGGTATGCAGTCTTTCGTTCAAACAACCACCCAGCCGACAACAGCCTTCTCACTGGAGGTTTGCATAACGTGACTGATCGAAGTAGCTGCTTATCTATGCTCTTGACTCAGTCTATGCTGTCTTCGTCGTTCTAAATAAAACCCTTCGTTCATCGAAAAAACTGCGTCATCATCTATGCTGTCCAAAGAGGTCACGGGTCTGCCTGCTAACTCCAAAACAGTATCTCAACATTAGTGTGTTGCAGAGATCTTCCAAACTGTAGTCTCCAACTGCAATCCTGAAAGTCTTCATGTCCACGATCCTGCTCTATAGGTCGCCAACTCTATCCCAATCCTTACTATTGGTTGAGCTATCATGCTAAGATTCTTACGCTAGGTTTCCATGTTAAAATCCTTATTCGTTAGAACTATAGTGCCTGCGGGACTCCTATCAAAAGTGGACCATCAGATACCTGACAGAACTTTTAATTAACTGCCATCGCTGTCAGAAATATAAGCACAAGCATGTCTGTAAAATGTTCTCTGATACCTAATGATCAGTTCCGATGCTCTCTGGTCATTAAGCTCAAAACTACGTGGCAGGAGAGGGCTTTCCAGTTTCTTAAAAACTGCCAACTGTATCCAAAGGGGCACATCCTGACTGTGAAACTGTGTATCATGAAGAGTTGATCCCATTCTGATGCACATCGCAAGAGCAGTGGTTATGTACGTCCTTTAGTCTGAAACTTCGTGACTGTATTAAACAGGGTTCTCAGCAAATACAAATTTGACATACAACGTGGAGAGATTGGAGATGAGTCTATCCCTTAGTCTGAGAACATCGTACGTGTATTCAAATAGTCATGAAGAAGTTCTGGACTTAAGCAAACAGGTAAAAGATTTATTTGAAAGTTTGTGGTTCCATTTCAATAAAATGCGATCCCGTTCTTTAGGTCCCTCGAGAGGGGTGTATTTCTGTCGTAATGTCTTGAGTCAATGCTAAAGGTGTTAAAACTAATTTCCTGACTCGCCCCTTAAAGGGGCATGGAGATCTCTATTAATAACTGTTCGAAGCAGAAAAGGGACCTACACTTTCTATCCGAATCCGAACGGCGGTGTCTTTAATTAATAGAGACTTTCCGTGGCAAATAGCGTCTTTTAGCTAGCAAATGCACCAGTGCTTCTGCGGGGAATCCTACACAAACGACGTTCGGTACATTTTCACCCGGTCCCTGATTTTTTTTTTTACAGCCCTGCGTTCGCTATAAGTCTCTTTGCGAGGCTGTTACGAAGGTCAATTAGCCTATCGTGAGATACCTACTAGAGAAAAACGACATCTGATCCTCTATGGTACTTGATGATTAAAGCCACGCTGCAAAGTCAAATTACTGATTAAAATTCGGCAGAAATAGAAATAAGTGAAACACCTTGTTCTGCATGGTTTGAAACCTATGCCGGTATGACGTAGCAATTGGTACCCCATAACTGCATATCATAGTCTCCAGGTAGGCGCTTTGATCTGATAAACGATAGACCATTAGCAAGCAGCGATAGGGAGAACTTCTATTTTTTTGCGAAAAAAAAATAAGATTGCAGAATCACGGTAGGAGCAGTTTGGGACCACGAATGAACGTCATTTTGCAATTACACAATCGAATTTGGCAGGAATAGCAGAGCGGCAATCTAAAAACTTTTGGAATTCCTTAGTCTAGAAAGAGTTTTATCGCGAGGTGCCTTATTCTGGTATGTATGTTGTTCTTTTATCTCCTTAATGAGCATAGGGCCTCCAATGCATTCTGAGGTTTTTGATGATAGGTTTATTACGTTTATATGCAATTCTGTACCTCCAGAAGTACCGAAGTGCGTGCCGCCGTAAGCTGGGAGATTTCTCGAATTTCTTCGATTTCGATTGAATTCATGATTTATATTTGCGCTGATTTTTGGCAACATCAAAAATCGGCAGGAGCAGGGCCGTAGAGAGAATAGTCCAGGCCCCAGGGGAAATCTCGGATCCAGGCCCCTATGAATTTTCTCTAATTTATGGACAATACGTTTAATTGTCGAACAATCGAATGAATGACTCTCGACTCCAGGCCCCTTTGAGAGCTCCGTGCCCGGGGGAAAAAGTAAGCCCCCCCCCCCATCCCTCTCTCGTCTGGCCTGAGCAGGAGTACTTTTTCTTAGTAAGATGGGTCAATATTGGATAGAATTTTCGATTGCCATAGGTACATATTGAACTAAATTTGAAAAAAGAGCCCATAAAATTTGAGTCGTGTAGAATAAAATAAAAAAATACTTCCCATTTTTTGAGAATAACGGCCGCCAGTTTCATAAGACGGCCGTCAGTTTACCCAAGTACAGGCTGTATTGAAGTTGGGCCGTTCCGACTAGAATCCTGCCATTAGTTTCTTGCTCAATAATTGTCAAATTTGCGATTTCAATCTCCATTTCTTTCTTTTCAGTCTCACACCTAAGGAACTCCGCTAATCCTGCGCATAGCCCACTGAGCACATCAATATAAAATAACAACAAAAACTGCTTGTAAGTTACAATTTTACATTTATCTAATAGTTTATTAACAAGAATCCTGTAACAAAGTAAAAAAAAAAGTCAGCTGTCTGGGATCACATCCTGTTGGCGCATAAATCAAACCCAAATTAGTTACCAAACTTGGCTAGACAGTAAAAGTTAATTGCCCTGTTAACACATAAGCATAACAAGAGCAGAGCACACATGCTGTCAGTACAATTTGCTCATTTCAATAAGGCCCAAAAAATACCAAAAACAAGAAAAGAAAGAAAAAATTTCAGTTGGTATTAACAACCAAAAAAAAAGGAGACGAAATAAAACAGGGTAACAATCCGCTTATGCAGAGTTTAGCATTCCTTTGACTTTTTAATTGCTTTGTCCAACTGTCGATCGATCGGAGTCGTTTGTTGTTGGCTTATTATTATTATGATGATGTGTGGCGGGCTGGCTGGCTCTCTGTCTTCCAAGCTAACCGAGCTGAGACTGACCATGTGCATCCTGTGTGCAACATTTTGCACGCGCTCAACCGATTTGTGGTGATTATATTGTCCAGCTCTCGCACATCATTATTATCATTATAGATGATTGTCCGGGTTTGCTCTCTTTAGAGCTGCTATTGTTGTGCCACTTTTTTGTTGTTGTTCTTGCTTTTATTGCGTGCAAGGATCAAACGTATTGACGCTCTTGTCCTGCGCGCATAAATCAAGGACTCCTGCGGCGACGCAACGTGCACAATTTGGCTTTCATTTGGTATATGCAGTGAGAGTGAGTCAGCCATCCAATAGAGGCGTTGCCTGGCTATAGAGAAGTCGACTTTATAGCCATAGCCGCCATTTGGTTTTCCAGCCAATAATTGAGTTGTTTCTTTGGCGTTCTTCTTCTGGTCTTGTGGCTACAGCGTCTTTGATGTCGGCCAAGGCGACAGCGGCGGCGGCTGTTTTCTTGTGTCCATGACAATGTGATACCATGTTTCTAAAACAAAGCATCAAAGTCAACCGAACTGGCTCCTTTTTAGTCTCCGCATTAGATCCTTTGAGTTGTGTTGGAAAGGTGCATTTTTTGTGTTGATACCATTTTTCAGGTGACATTGCTATTATTGCGTTAACAGCTTCGTTTCATCTTTCGGCACGTTGACAACAATGCCAGTCGGTGGCTCTTTGGAGTTGTCTCAGCTTATTGTTGTTCCTTGTCATGATGCCTGATAATGTTGTCAATTTTGTTAAAATCAAGAGATTAGCTGAAAATCACGCGATGCGTTGGTGTTAAGCTTCTTATAGCAAATAGATGCTGCTCGGCCTTTTTGGGGAAACTAAATACTTAGTTGTAGAGATAAGTTGACAATTTGAAGGTGTTATATTGTGATTGTATAATAGAGCTCAGCGGCTTTTATCTGATAAGTTCTTTGATGAGAAAAGTAGCTCCTAATGGGTCTTGGTTGAGCATAAAAAATGATTGGGAGAAGTTTTTTTTTTAAAGTTCCTACTATGCAGCTTCTGGAACTTAGTTTGTTGTCTTCTAGTACTTCCATCAACTTTATTGGTAAAACATGATTCTCTATTATTTCGTGTCGTACAGGAGGACTTCCAGCCCGGTTGAGAGTCATTAAATATACTTTTATACTTTTTTTTTATTTTTTATATAATCATATTTTTATTTGCTCCAACTTGGACCTAATCTAAGACAGCAACTAATAATAAATGGATTAAGTTTATTTTCTAAAACAAAACAAGGATTACACAGGTCTACCAATATCGGCATCAATTCAATTTTTTGCCTTAGCTTGTTCATTTCTGAAGTAATTTGCTGCACAGAGTCCAAATTCGGGATCAAAATCGGCCCTTCACGTCAGGATTTTAAGATATTTGAGGTTATGTACCCGATAAACGAAGTTTTGCTTCTGTTTAAAAGAAGCTTTAGACACGCATTTGATGATTTCATCCTTTTCCGAATTTTGTTTCCGATTCCTGATGGTCCAAAGCACTGCAAAACTCATTGAAACGCTATAATTCAAAAATATTTTTAAAGAGTGGGACAGTACGCTTATTTCAACCAGATGCATAATAAATAATACATTCCTCCGCAGACAAAGTGTTCTCCTGACTTAGTTACTTACTGTATTGCTCTTCTCCTTGTTGAGCGTAGGGCCTCTAAATAGCCCTCCTTAGGCTATCTTTATGGATTTGACCCTGGTTGGTCGGTCTCTCGTCAGTGCGAATGTAGTATAAGGCTAACAAGGTTCTCCATTGCTTGGGTCTTCCCATCGCCGAGACCCGCCCATATATGATTTTTTATTAGGCATTGTAAACCAATAGCTTTTTGGAAGCATATATATTTTCAGGGGCCCCGCTTCAACTGTTTTAAAAATACGGGGTAACAATATCTCCATTAGATGGATCAGATAGTTAGGTCACTAGACGTCTGGAGGGCGGTATCACGTCATTGGTAGCCCAAGTCCAGCAAATAAGATTTTTATTGAGGTTATTATAAGAATCCGGCAAAGGGGGTAGCCATATAGCTTTTTATAGGGATTCTTAATCCAAAGCGGCGAAGGGGTAATAATGTCTCCATTGAATGGACCAGATAGTAAGATCACTGGACGTCTGGAGGGCGGATTACATCATAACCGCTCTTATGAGCGGTTAAGGAGAAGAAAAATAATGAATATGTTTCTTAAAAAGCAAATTGGCCCTAAGGATCTATTGTACTCCCTACTAGCCTAAGAGATATTTGGTTGGCTAGAGTTGGATCCCTTGGTAGGAAGGGAAGTCCTTCTTGTTTCAAGATCGTTCAGCTCAGTAAACACCATAAAATTCAATTTATGTCGATATTCGTTCCCCTATATGAGAGTTTTGAGTTCACTCGCTCACTACAAAAGCCACCCAGTGGCAAAAGTATCTACACCTTGTTTCCTAAAACATTATACCGCGAAAGTAATATTTTTAAAAAAAGTTACTTTATTCTCTCTCCATATGGCATTTGCCTTATGTACTGATCTCATATGCCTCTCAACGCGACTGTACCTGGTAACCAACTGCATCTATTCCTGCAGTAGCATTAGCAAAGCCTATGAAACTTACATATAATATATCAAATTTTTAACGACACATAAAACTGACTACACCCACTGTAACTGATCAGTTCCGCCATAGACACACACACACACATATCCACTCACACATCCACACACACTCTCACACAAGCGCATAAAAAATATTTCGCATTATACCCTTACCAATCTCTCAGCCACAACTTATTGATTAAGTTGTCTACAGGACACCATATGCCAGGACAGGATACCTACTACATTGTTCATTTTTATGTGTGTCAGGATAGTTGATCGAATTATAAAGGCAACTGGTTGCGTTCCCACTCCATCCCGCTCTATCGGTGGCAGCAGCATCAGCATGTCCTGGCTGGCATGGTGAGTTAAATTGATTCGTCACGCAGATTTCGATACATTAAATGCAATCATTTGACAACAGGACGAAAATATTTTCATCCATTGTGTCCCAACAATACAGAAACAACACACAAATGTATATAGGTTTATGCAGTTGGACTCCCCCCCAAAGCGTAACGAATCCCAGGCTGATGAGCCTGAGCACCCAGGATATTGCTGCTCTCTTGTTTGCTCTCGTGGCTTAACTTGGACCAATGGCTGTGTGTGTGAAATCGTGAGACAGAGCGGGAACCAGGCGATAATTGCTCGTTAGTAGTTCTTATGTGGGATGCATTGATAGTAAGATCGTTTTATGAGTGGGAACGATTTTGAAGGGAAATCGAAACATTTTTATTTTGGTTCCAAATTGACGTTTGTTCTTTGGCTTGGTTTCGAATATTTTTTAGGCTTTATGAATTGTTGTGGGATCCTATGGATTGAGATTGGAGACTCGTCTTCCAAAAGACTTCTTTGTATGAGCGACTTGGGTGAAAACATTTTAGACGCTCTTTTTAAAGTTCCTGAAGGATTTCTGACTTTTGGTTTTGTTGTTTTTATTTAATTTAATTATAATATTATTGGCAAATTTAGTACAAATTTTTTTTACTATTTTGTGTATAAGTTTTTATCTTCTTATTTATAATAAATTGTTACAAAAGCTTGAAATTATTTAGAGATATCGATGAAAATAAGCAAATCGGCCCATTTTTTTGGTTGAATTCTTTGACTTAGCGACTTTTACATTCATATGTGTTAGAACTGCAAGAAAAAAGTATTCATTAAGTTATCGATTACATTTTTAATTTTTCGTTGAGACCCATATCTCCTGAAAAAATAAAGATTTAGATTCAAGTTTTGCCATGAAACTACTAGAAAATAGAATTTATAGACTTATCTTTAACTGAATATTGCATTTTCAATTTTGGAACTTTTCTTTGAAAACCCATATCCTGAAAGAATAAAGGTATTGAAGCAAATTTTTCCATGAAAGATACAATCTGAATATTAGAACATTTTTTTTATTTTGTAATTCAAAATTGGAAAAATTAGTAACTAGTAAAATATTACAGTAAAAATAATAATAAAAAAATTAAATACATAAATTTTTCAATCAAGGAGATGGACTTAAATATTTTTTAAGCCAACCTCTTTATATTTCGAAAATTCATGGATCGCCTTGACTTAATTCTTCAAGCAAGTTAACCCACTGACTCACAATTCATAATTGATCAAGGAATTATGAATTGTGAGTCAGTCAGATAACGCTGATCTTTGGGGTTTTTTTTCATGCAATTCGTACTTGTTTGCTTTTTTACCATTTTTTTGGGTAAATCCAAGTCTTTGGCCGCTTCAGCAGGCTTGATTGGCGGATTAGTTCTAACCCATTTTTTCATACTGCTTAATTTTCTTATATATTTTCTTTTAATAATCTACGGTCAACTGAACTAAATTGAATAAGGATTGCATAAGTTAGCTTCGATTAAATGCAGGTGTACGTATTCCGACGATATTTAAAGGAGTTTTGATAATTTTTGATTTTAAAATCTGCAACATAGCTTCCAAAGTTTTAGCCTACAATGCAGGGTGTACGCACCCAGTGAAAATTGTTGGAACCCAATCCATTGCCACCAATAATTGACTTGTCCAATGCGAAATTGCATTACTTGAGCCGAAAATTTTGTGAAAAAAAGTCAATTGTCTCATGGAACACATGGAACTCATGTGGAAATCGAGATCAAACGAAGCGTACTAAGTACAAAAACAAGGAAGTACAAGTGTTCATTGTCTGCCAAGCAGAAACTAGAAGAAAATAAAAAAACATTTGAATTTGTGAATGTTTTATGGCATGTTTTGCTAGAACAATTGAAAAAATAAATCGACCGAAAGTCAAGTAGATACAATGAAGACGTCAGCGCTGTGGGTTATTACTTGGATGGATGCTGTTTTCTGGATGTAGTTAGTTGTTTTTTTATTTTTGGCGGTATCGGGCACTTTGATATCTTAGACAACTTGACAAAACAATCAAAGCAACGGCAGCACGCACAATAACTACAACAACAAGAACAACAACAATAATAATAACAATCTAGGCAAAGAAAATATGTCTGCCTATTAATTTACGCCATGGTTTACTCTTATTGTTATTGTTGTTGTCTTGGTTATTTTCTTTTTTTGCCCAAATATTTTGTACGTGTCGGTATTAGATAAAAAAACAACAACAACACAAAAGGACTGGGAAAGTAGGCAGCCAGTCTTTGACGCAGTAGTCCAATTGCCGATAATGATGCACTCAAGCGGCAGAGTTCAAACGGAGGGCCCAAAGAGCCGATCAGAGCTCTCTCTCTGTGTCTTCATACTAGTGGAACCTGCATGAGTTAGTAGTAGGCGTAGAATGCTTAAAGGCGGCGCAGAGGGATAAATGTAGATTTTGAACGCCTTCATTTTCAAAAAACATTTCTTTCAACTTTCTTCTTTCGCTGTGTGCATCTTTTTGTGGCAGCAATTTTGTAAGCAAAGGCGGCACATCTCTTTTTATGCCTCAGTCAGTAACACTAATTGAGTTGAAAATTTGCACATAGCATGACTTTATACAAAATAAGTCAATCCTTGGGTTCAAAGGATATGTGCCGACGGACAGTAGGAGTCGGTGGCATTTCAATCAAGCATTGATTGGTTTTTACACTGAGAAAAATAAGTTGGGCTACAGTGATAGTGCAAAAGCAGCTAAAGTCATATTTTTGATTTCTTAAAATTTTATAAATGAATATTTATATATAAACAGATAAATTCATGTTGATTGTCAATAAATAAATATTTGTCAAAAAAAAAAAAAGATTTTTTTATTCAATGGATGATTCGCATGCAGATCTAATCAATTTTTTCTAAGTTCTAAAAGTAGTTATATAAGGGAAACTAATTCAATTTGGTTCACAAGAAATCAGTTTTTACGGTCAAAAAAGTGACTTATGACTAAAATAAATGGAATATATAATAATAAATAAACAATTTTTTGAGTTTTTGCAATAAAAGAATATATATATACAAAAAAATACCTTATGGAGAAAATAATTTTGGGTAATCTTCAATTTATACAGCTGCTTTATACTAGTAAAAAGAAAAAAAATCAAGCCTTGATTTTTATCGTAGCACGTTAAAAATATTTTTAAACCTCAATATAACTTTCTTCGTATTAAATTATAATTTTAAAATTATATAAACAATATTTAAATGCAAATTGTGTTATTATTTAACTCACTTGATTTTTTTCAATATACATTTCTATTAACAAAAAATAAAATCGAAATCTGCCACTCTCTTGTCGAGATATAGTCATGCCCTTCCACACAAAATATGTAATAATTTAATTTCTTCATATATTTTATTTTTTTCGTTAATTTTTTATATATCATATCATATTCAATAATATTAAACTTTTTTTTTATATCTGTTATTGAGAACGAAACCAAATCTAAAAGATCATAGATCATAAAATCAGTGCAGACCAATATTTTTTAATATTTCTTTAATAAGTTTAAGTTTTTTTCACCCAGCTTTTTAATATTAGTTTCATAGTCTAAAGAAATAAATAAAGTTTTCCAAAAAATTTCTCTACTTTCTTAAAAAATATTAAATGTGAATTCTTAAAAGATTCTTTTGCCAAAAAACTCCTAAATACCCTCAAAATCTTTAATTTGAATCTCTAATATTAAAATAAAAATACCTTGAGTCGTTTTTATACCCTGTACCGTATGGTCCAAGGGTATATTAAGTTTGTGCAAGCCGAAAATGTATGTAACATATAGAAGGAGACGTCGGAGACACCCCAAAGTTACCTAAAATATGATCAGGGTGAATAGAGAAGTCGATATACCCATGTCCGTCTGTCCGTCTGTCCGTCTGTCCGTCTGTCCGTCCGTCTGTCCGTCTGTCCGTCCGTCCGTCCGTGTGAACGCCTAGATCTCAGAGATGGTAAGAGCTAGAGTTACCAAACTTTCACATTAGATCCCATATTATTCCATAGGAGGCAAGTTTATTTTATTTTTTTGATATCGGGGATAAATTATATAGCTCCCATGGGGGTGTTTGAGACGACCTCGACAAAAAAAAAGCGTTTTAGATGAATAATTCGTTTGTTTATGAAGATTTCGTAACGAAATTTGGCAATCGAAAGTTCTTTATAGTTCCCAATCACTGTACCAAATTTGTTAAAAATCGGTTGACTATATCATATAGCTCCCATAGGACCGATCGGCCAAAATAACTTTTTTAAAGAAAAATTGGCTATATTTCGTTTTTTAATAAAGATATCCTAACCAGATTTGGCGTTTGGAAATTTTTTAGACCACTTAAGCAATGTGCCAAATTTGAACAAAATCGGTGGACTCTATCATATAGCTCCCATAGGTCCGATCTTCCAAAACATCGATTTTTTAACAAAATTTGTTGTGTTTCGTTTGTTTGTTAAGATATTGGGACCAAATTTGACATTCGTGAGTATTTTATAGTTCCTAAGCACTGTACCAAATTTAATCCAAATCGTTTGCCTAGATCATATAGCTCCCATAGGACCAATCGGTCCAAAAACACGTTTTTTATACAAAATTCGATGTGTTTTGTTTGTTTGTAAAGATATTTGAAATAAATTTGGCATTCATATCTTTTTTAAGGTATTTAAGCACTGTGTCAAATTTTATTGAAATCGGTTGACTATATCATATAGCTCCCATAGGAACGATCGGTCAAAAAAAAAATTTTTGCTTAAAAATTCTTCTGTTTTTGGTTTTTTGTGAAGAAATCGGACTTTATTACAAGCTAGTGGTACAGGGTATCCTAAAGTCGTCCGCGCCCGACTTTACGTCCGCCATTTTTTTGTTGTAATAATATAGGTTTCAATATCTAAAAACATTTATAAAGATTTATGAAAAATTGTTCCTATTTTTTTTTTAGTATTAATTTTACGTCCTTTCCTTCATTAATCAAAATTTCTAAGAAACAAAAGAAATCTAAAGTTAGAAGTTGCCGTTCTTATTTCTCAAATATTAAAAAAAGAGAATAAAAGTATAAAAAAAACTACTAAAAACCCTCAAAATCCTAAATTTGAAGTTTCTTTGAAAAAAATACGTTGAGTCGTTTTTTGTAATAATATGGGTTGCATTATCTAAAAACATGTATGTATAAAGATTTTTCAAAAATTGTTCCTCTTTTTTATATAATATTAATTTCATTAATTAAGGAAAGGAATCCTTAATCAAAATTCGTAAATACCAAAAGAAATCATAAGTTAGAAGTTGCCCTTCTTATATGTCAAATATTAAAAAAATAGATTAAATTAAAAAATTTTTTTTAACACGATTTTTTTAGTAATATTATTTACATTGTCTAAAGCTTAAAAATCTTAAAATTAAAGTTCCTTTTCTCATATCCCTAATATTAAAAAAAAATCGTTGAGCCGTTTTTTGCAATAATATGGGTTTTATTATCTAAAAACATTTACAAAGATTTATCACAATTTTTTCCTTTTTTTTTTAATATTATAAGCTACTTGGTCTTAAAACTATTTTTAAGCTTTTTTCATTCCTTTATTAAAATTTCTAAGACCCAAAGGAAATCTTAAGTTAAATGTTTCCCTTCTTATTTTTCGAATATTAAAAAGAACTTAATTAAATGCACAATTTTTTGTAATAAACGTCAAACGTTATTTAAACATAAAAATTTTGAGAAATACTTTTGCACTAAATCGTAACTCTCAAAAATTTCTCTAGTATTAAAGAACTTTTTTGTAAATGCAAAAATACAAAAACCGAAAAAGTTTCGATATCTCTGAAAAATATCTCAAAATGCAATGCTTCAGTATTCAAGTCTAAATTAAACCGTTAAGAATCACTGAAATTTATATTCAAATCTATGCCACAGCATTTGTGTGCAGAGTATACGCTAAGAGATTTGCTGGATGTTCTTTTTAAGGAGATTTTACAGGATGCTATATTTTTTGACAAATTAATTTTTCAATTTTATATATATTTCTGTTTAAAAGTATTTAAAAGTAGTAAACTCTTTAAAATTTAATAAAAACAATTGCATACTGTCCAAGTCAAACCTTCTTTAAAAAATATTTTTTTATAAAAGTAATAAAAATTAAAAAACTGCATTGATTCCAAAAATGGGATGTCCTTCAAAGAACTCTAAAAATGTACCCCAAACCAACTTAAATTGACGTTGCCAAAAAAAACCTACCAGTCTTACTTTTGACCTCTTCCTACCAGCTCGACTTTTTTGCGCAGTGTAAGGACCACCAAATACTACTAATGCTAGGCCCACTACATCCTATTGCAATTCCCTAAGCTGTTTCGCTGCGCATTTTGACAGGCACGACAAAACTAATTGATTTAAAGGATACTAAGCCGTTAGATGCAGCTTGCCACACACATGCATGTGGCAATGTGGCACTGATTAGTGATTAGCATTGGCCACAGAGATCTGCCACAAGTTTCGAGGCTAGTTTGGTTTTGGTCGATCGACTCCACGCTGTCAGGACATGATTTGCGTTAATTTCTGCCACGTTGCGCGTAACCGCCGCCTGTTGGTGGACATTATGGTTTCATTGCCAACCACACTTAGGTGGTGCTCGGGACTACCCACGCCTGATCTTGTTCTTGGTGTGGCTCATTAAAAAACATAAGCGAATTCCACGTAGCACCGTGGCCACAGACAATGGCCATGTAATTTTCGATTAACGCCACAAGATTTGAGCAACATCTTCGCTAGCTAGAGCTGTACGCACAGTCACATGTCCTGGAAACTGGACAAAACTTTCGCCTTTTCGTTCCACCGCTGGAGTCCATTGAGCCTCATAATTGATCGTAATGTGCGATATTTGCACATTGCAGGCGACATTGTGCAGTCCAGTCCGTGTGCCTGTCAACAGTCCACAAGGAAATGCCCAGCCTGAACTGAACTGTCTGTCAACAGCAGGAGGACACACTGATAAAGGACATTCGTTGCATTTGTCGCGCTCGGCAGTCGTTCGCCCACTCACACTTGGCCTTTTGTGCCATATCGATAGGGTCCTGGAGTCCCTAGTTTTGTGCCATTTGATTTCCAACAGAACAATGCACATGATCGATCGCTGTGCTGACTTGAAATGCTTGGCATTAACCGATTTTTTATGCATCCAGTGCAGCATGTGGAAATTATCGAGCTAAAGTCCCCTATTATGCCTACTTGAGAAACTGATCCTAGGTAGCTGCTGGTACAAAATGCAGCTTGCTCTGTAAATCTGGGTTTATTGATAAATCCTGCGTCAATCCTAGATTTGAATGAATCCGGGTTTTAACTTTGGGTATATGTTATGCCTGGATTAAGCTTTATAGTGGCTTTATGACCTGGATTTATGGGTTGTTCGATAGCGCTTGGGTAGCAGGTAAAAAGGTATAAGGTACTCTTTACCAGCATTTGGCAGGCAAAGAGTTCGCGGAACCAAATCTTCTCTGCACTCTGAACAGTGTATATTTGTAGATTTTGGGGATGACCACAAGAGAAATACTCCAGCTTAAAAACAAAAAAAGCAACTTAAAGAAGTACAATATCAGATCGAAGCTCTTCAAAGGCATATTCTGGTTAGTCAATATGAGCAGATGGATAGGATCTATATACCAGGGACGTCGAGAAGCAGGGACGTCGAGAAGCAGGCCGGATCTATATCGGACTCTTCTTTGAAATCAAATAGTTGGTAAAAGAAGTAATCTTAAATATAGTCCCCGCACATACATGTCCGGGCCTCGGAACTCCAGCCCCAAAGTATTGATTTCTATTCCAGAGGCCCACAAAATCAATACTTTCTGAATATTACAAGCTTCAGGGCTTCCTTTATAGATTTTGAGCCGTTGGTACTCCCAACCCGAAGTAATGATTTCTTTTCCCTCTGAAACAAAACTTTTTGAGTATTTATCAGGGCTATCCTTATGGATTATGAGCCGCTGAATCCCAAGCCAGAATATAAAAAGTTCCAGCACTTTAGGCCTCTGATGTAACCTCAAAAAAGGACATAAGACGAGCTATTTTGGTGGTTATATCGGAACACTGACGTTTTATGGATCGCCAATTCGGATACAGAGGCAAGTTCATTGGACTCAAAAAAGATTTTTAATTCGAGTTTTATTAAAAAGTAGTCGAAAAAATCGTTTTTCGTCTTCGGATTTCAGACCATGTTTACTAGACATTTTTGTATCACTGATTTCGAGTCGAAAGTTAAAAAAAACCCAACACGTCTGGGCTATGGACATAACCTCAAAAATAATCATTAAATGAGCTATTTTGGAGGTTTTCTCAAAACTCTAACGTGCTTGGGTTATTTACTTCTTTAATATTGATACAGCAGCTCAAAACATCATCGGACAACTGAACCCGAAAAAGATTTATAAATGGATGATTAGTAGCTATATTAAAACTGCCCAAAAAATCGTTTTCCTGGTTTGTAGATCCGACCATGTTACTAGACATGTTTGTATCACTGAATCACAAATTCAAGGTCCAAAAAAATCACAATACCCATTAAACGAGCTGTTTTGGGGACTATCTCAAAACACTGACTTGATTGGATTTTTTGGAGGTTAGGTTCGGATACAGCGGTCCAAAGCATCAACGGAAACTATATTATACCAAACCGTAAAATATCTATTTTCCGTTTTGGGGGCAGAATTTGTTTAGTAAACGATTTTGGATCGCTGAATCCGCATCAAAAGACCAAAAAATATCCTAGAACGTCAGGAATCTGTCATAACTTCAAATAAATCATTAAAAAAAGGTATTTGGAGGTTATCTCAAAACGTGCTTGATTTATTTGGATCTTAGATTCTGATACAGCAGTCCAAAACATCATCGAATTTAAAATAGATTTTTAATTGAGTGATTAGAAATTATATGAAAAAAATCGAAAAATGGTTCGGAGTTCAGACCGTTTGCTAGGTTTTTTTGGATCCCCAAATAACTCCAGCCCGTCAGATATCTGTCATATCCTCAATTAATCCATTATAAAAGGTATTTTGAAATAATATCAAAACCCTCGCTTCAGCTACAGCAACCCGGTATTCGCGTCTTAAGAGTTTATCTTAGTTTTATGAAATGTGAGGATTTTTGGGAGCTTAGATTCGGAATTAGCAAGCTTAAAATTCGATATGGCCACCAACAAGGAACGCGCTTTTATCGTGGTTAATTCTGCGGTTGTCCAGCGTAGACTCGTTGCCAAAATAAGTAGAAGGGCTTTAAATTAGTCGCCCTAAAGATTTCTTGGTTATTTAAGGAATTGTTGGCGGATCACTATGCTGATCTGTCTAGTCGTCCCTTCTAACCCGGATTGGTCAACTACATGAACTTTGGTCCAGTGGTTCTAATAGTATAGGAGGGTTTGAATGTTATCAAGACCGGCCGTCACATCTAGGGCACCACCAACCCAGCCAGATTTCTGCATTCAAGTTCGCCGTAACATTATTCATGGATCTGCTATAGAGTCTAAGAACAAAGAGATTGCCCTATAGCTAGACGAGAAGGTATTTTTGAGCTGGTCTCCAGAAAAGAATCTTGCATCTTGTACTTATGTTAGTTGCTTCAAGACATTTGGAGTTTAAACTAAGTTTTTAAAAGAAATAAAATTTTACTGAATTATTATAAAATACATAATGGTAGCCATATCTTATTGAAAGTTCTTATACAAAGTCAATTATTAAAAAAAAAAAAATTCCCTTGTTTTGGTATAAAGAAAACCAACAGAAAGAGATCGTTTTTATGACGAATAAATTGCATTAATTGTAACTTTTCAAGATACTGAAAAAAAAGGTCATATAACTAAGATTGAATTAACCGGGTAGATATCAAATCAAGCCTTTACACAAAGTACAAGACGGAAATGTAATTATTTAGCTTACTTTTTTGCCTCAAAGTTCAGAAAAAAACGGCTTGGTTTCTCAACATCTTCAATATTCCAATACACTAGCTAGATTAATTTTACGCCTATATATACTATACGACCTTCTGAAATCAAACTATATTGCTTAAACAGTCTGCTCAATCCTTTAAGAAATCCCATAACAGTTGGCAACAAGGCTGACTAAAACCACTGACTAAACATTGATCTCTACGAAATTTCCAGACTTTCCACTAGACTAAGCACAAATGTTTACTTGGATCCAAGCGAACAAGAGTTCTTAAGAAACAGCTCAGGCTAATTCGCGACAGATTTGCGTAGCATAAATCCCTCATTGATCAGCCAGAACCGTGCGCTTAACCCTTTCGCGGCACTGGGATTACCTGCCACTTGAGCTCCATTGAGCTGCGAAAATCATACACAGAAAATTTTAAGCCGCTGCTGGTGAGGATTTGCAAGCATGTGTAATCCTTAAGGCTGAACTAGTTTTCATATTTATGCGCGGATTAGAGCGCGTAAATATTCCGCGAATTTAGCGCACGAAATTCATGTGCTACTAAGTGGGGGTAACAGCACCCTTGTTGTATATACATACATATGTATATACATATTCTATAATTGTTATTGTTGTAGCAAAACCAATTACATATCAGTACAACATGCCACATCAAAACAATTAGGCGCAAGTGAGATGGCAAAGCAAAAGCAAAATCAATTTCAATATTTTGGTGACCAAAAAAAACCAGCCCTGCCTACAGAGAGACGCAGAGTTCTTACGGACTACGGACCAACCCCTGTTTGGATTGGATGTAATAGATATTTTGACGCCGAAGCAACGAAATGCTGCAAATAAACATCCACAAGTCCAAACAAACTCCACAAAGCGCAAAAGCGAAACCAAGCCCAAAAGTCTACAACAAACAACAAAACAAAACTGGAAAAACGAGTAAACAAACAGTAAAAACAGCCACAATGTGGAAGCTAAAATGCCGTAACCATCCATATCGCTTGTGGAACAAAATGGACTACCCGTAGCGAAGGCGGAGCCAGCTACCTATGCTGCTACTGTGTGTGTGTGTGTATATGTGTGCCTGTGTGCGTCTGCGCATGGTGGATTTTATGCGCTTGTGTGTGTGTGCCTTTGTAGACTTTAACTCGGCGGGAGGGTTGCACTATAAATAGCCTGCGCAACGTACAGAGAGCATCATTATTGAGTTACGCTTTGCAACGTGAACAACCTACGTAGTGCGCTCCGCAAAAAAATCAAAAGAAAAAGAAAATCTTAGACAAACCAACTAACTACTAAAATTAAATAATTTATCAATATGGTGAAAAGTGTTTGCGAAATGGAATTCAAGAGCAATTTTTCAATTGATGCTATTTTGGCCAAAAAACCGCTGCCACCACCGCAACAACAACAACTGACACACATCAAACATGAGCCCAGCTATCAGCCGCTGCCACAGCAATATCATCAGCAGCAGCTACATCATCTGCAACACCATCATCATGCTTATGCCAATTCCGATGGTGAGCTATCCGCTTCCGAGGATTTCGACAGCCCCTCACGCACTAGCACGCCCATGAGCAGCGCCGCTGAGTCGCTCTCCTCTGTCGGTGAACACCCACACAACACTGACAAACTTGATGTGGAGTACGACGATGATGATGAGCCTTTGGATGAAGCCGAGCTGGATAGCGATGGAAGCGAGAGCAACAACAAAAAGCAGTCCGCACATGCCAACAATGATACCAAAAAGCCGCCTTATAGCTACAATGCGCTCATCATGATGGCCATACAGGACAGCGCCGAACAGCGTCTAACGCTTAATGGCATTTATCAATACCTCATCAATCGTTTTCCCTACTTCAAGGCCAACAAGCGCGGCTGGCAAAACTCCATACGTCACAATCTCAGCCTCAACAAATGCTTTACCAAGATACCACGCAGCTATGATGATCCCGGCAAGGGCAACTACTGGATTTTGGATCCCAGCGCTGAAGAGGTATTCATTGGTGAGACCACAGGCAAGCTGCGCCGCAAGAATCCCGGCGCCAGTCGTTCACGTCTGGCTGCCTATCGTCAGGCTATATTCTCACCCATGCTAGCCGGCGGCTATGGCGCTGCTGCTGCTGCACCCTACTATGGTGGCATGCCCTTTGCTGGCGCCGCTGCTGCTGCTGCTGCGCTGTATCAACGCATGAATCCGGCTGCTTATCAAGCTGCGGCTGTAGCTGCTGCTGCTGCCGCCGCCTATCCACAACCGGGCATGCATTATGCTCAGGCGCAACAAGCCGCGCATCCTCAGCTGCAGGGTTATGCGCCGCATATGAACGCCGAGATGTTTCAACGCATGCAGTTCTTTGGCAAGTTTCCGGCCAGCTAAAATGTGGCCTTTTGGCGCACAGCGCTCTGGAACAACGGGACAAGGCTTGGGCAAAGCCTCCAGCGTTGAGTTGGCACTTAACGCAGCCGGCCAAAAGAAATCCAATGACGTCTAAATTTTTTTATATAAATTTAGCAATAAAACGCTTATTTTGGCTGGCTGCAGTAGGAAACTTAGTTGCCGCCGTAAATGACTGCTTGGCGGAATTGGGCAGGCGGCTATTAGTGAGCATTAGAGGCAGGCCTTTGTTGCTGCAGCTCAACATGGGGGCTAGAAGTTGCTACAAAAAAAAAACAAACTATGTACATACTGTTAAATAAATGAAAACATTCAAAAAAACAAATCAATTTTCTTCTTTTTGACTCGACTCTTGTTGCATTTTCCACACATTTTTCAGCTGCATCCTAGCAAATGACTTAATTACAAGTTATGCCTGTTTGTTTTCGATTTGTCTTTCAACTCAGCGGCAAAGATGAAAATGTTTCCAGGCAAAACTCCGTAGAACCTTTTCTCCCCGATACCAACCAGTTAGTCTTTTTGTTGGTTGTCTCAATTTCTGGCTCTTTACATGGGCAACTAACTCCCGCTTCGCTGTTAGCGACAACTCCAGCTGTGCCGTAGCGCTTTTGTTGCATGCACCACAGGCGCAGGTATATATCGTTAGACCCTATCCAGCTATTGTCTATGCAACAGCACACTTCTTTGGCTGCTACAAATTCTTCTCTTTTTTCTTAACTTTTGTTATACAATTTCTCTCAACTAATATGCCCAGCATTAGACAGCAGTGAAAGATGAGCCCGGCCAGTCTCAGGCAAAGATCTTAGATTCCGACTGATTGAAACGTTACTGGAAGGCGTTGTTCAAGAATTTCTCAAACTTCTCTACTCCGTTTATGTTGATGTCTTTATTTCAAATTTTCACTTGGCGGCACCAACACTTTGATCACTTGTTTGTGTATCTGTGTGTGTTAGTTTGTGTGTAAATGTGGCAGCTTAAGTGCGCGTTTTGAGTTAAACATGTGAGAATTAGGGAAATAGGGAGCACACCAAATGTTCAACAAAACCCCCCCCTCCCATATCCCCATATTAACAAGCCATCGTAATGTCATAAATACTGCGCTTTACTTAAAGAGAGCGAGCAGAAAAAAAAATGATGACTACCGTGCTCTTAAATTCTTATGCGTGTGCAACGATTTGTAAACGAAATGATAATTAATATCATCGTTAGTAGATTAATGCGCTCTCTAATTGTATGAGTGTGTGTGTGTGTATGCATGTGTGTGTGTTTCTTATGAAGTGAGAAAATGCGCTCAACGGCAATTATTATATTTTCTGCGCCCATTTCTTATTTCTTCGTTTTCTTCTCTTTTCTCCTCTTTACAGTAATTGTAAATTATTATGTGTATTTTGTGTTATCGAAACGATTAGCGGGATGTTTACGAGCTGTAAGATGATTAAGGAATTATAGAGGCAATATCAAATCAAAATTGTTTGACTTGGTATCTGTTTTGATGAGTGTGAACATGACGAAAAGTAGTTGAAGAGGATAATCTATTGAGAAACTAATGGAATGCTGCAAATTTGGAAATTCTGGAATAAGCAATTTGGAAGCTGGTATAGCTGGTAAGTGAGATTTTTAAATTTATTTTTTGAAGAAAACACAATGATAAAAAGAGCTGGAAGTCAGTCGGCTTGAAAAAGTTGAAGGCTATTTTAGAAAATTGCAAAGCCCTAATTTTCGAAAAAAATAATAAACAAAATGTTAAATGATAATATTTAGAACCGATAGGGGTTAGGTAGAGCATGTATAGGAATTTTTTTAAAATACTAATACAAATTTAATGGTTTTCAAAAGTGGCGCCCAATAGAAATGCGACCATAATATTCAAAAAAACAAAAAAATTGATTTAAAATTTATTTAATTTATAGGCATTGTTCTTGAAATCAAATACGCATAAAATGTATTCGTTTTGTGAAACTCGGAGCATAGCTGTATATTTTAATATAAAAGGGAACAATAATAGGCTAATGCCCAACTTACAGATACTCTATACTTCACCGGAAACAAAAAATAGACTTGCCTTAGGAGTTTCAAAAAAGTGTGATAGCCGAATTTGATAACGATATTAGCATATTCAATTGTTTCGACCAATCGTTCGCAAAAGGGCTATCTGAATATCTGCGAATATCGATCATTTATAATTTAAGATTGGCTGAACAGATTTTGATGATCTGTGTTTTTTTTTTGGTTAGTTTTATTAGTGTCCGCCTTGGTTGACTATTAAAATATGCCAACAAATTCACAGGTGGAAGCGGGTCAGAATTTGACTTTAATCGAAAATCTTCATCTTCTGTTAAGCGCATCATATGGTAAAATTGTAGCTCCATATCACTTACGGTCTCAAAGATCCATTCGCTCATATGGACAGACAAGCTGTATATATACTTTATAGGGTCCGCCACGCCTCCTTTTGCCTGTAACATCCTTTTGCACAAACTAATCATACCCTTTGGTATAGGATATAACAAAGTTGTGTTAGTAGCACCATTTACTATATAACTGAAGAACGGCTGGACAGGTTTTGATGATCTATGATTTATCGGATTCTTCTTCGCTCCGAATATCGGAATAACTATTCTACTAAAATATCGGAAAAATTCATATTAAAAGAAGTATTTAAAAAAGATATATTTTTCCACCCTTGATGCCGGAGTTGAGAAAATGTGTACAGGGACACAAAAAAGTTACGAAAGAGTTAAAAAACTTTGATAAAAGAGGACTTAAAATAGATAAACTATTTTTCACTTATAGGAAATTGGAATTGATCAAGAAACACGCTCTTCTCTTTCGCATTCATGCATGCAATGAGTTGAAAATTATGATAATGACAGAGGATATTAAGGTGTTGATGATCTCAACTGTATTCGGGTTGGCAAATGCCTAGCCGATATCGAAAAATTAATTATAAATGATTTCTCTACCTTATATCATCTGTCAGAAAGACAGGCAGATATGTGTTAAAGCAATTTTATACCCTGCAATTTAATTATAAAGGGAGTATTAAGGTAGTAAGGTAGTCTGTATAAGGAAACGATAAGACCGCACTACCTTCATACCAAAATGATCAGGATGACAAAAAAATTTGTCGACCGTCTATCTGGATTGCCAGTTTCTCAAAAACCAAAAGAGCTGGGAGCACCACTAAGTGCACCTTTAGTTTTTTGTGACTGGCACTGTCAGTGTTTACTGCGAAATTGTATTTGCCAGGAATTTTGAAACTCGACACAGATCTTCCTTTTCTGAAAACCAAGGATGGGAAAATTCGGTTCGATTCCGCCTTGTTATGGTAAGGGGCTCAGTACGTATACTGACCCTAAGACCAAGGCCGGCAGTAGCGTAACTCCCAAGCCGGTTAGGTCGATGGTGAATACTGAAGCAAAGAGCAATCCACAGCTTTAGCATTTGTTACCAGGTTAGATGCGGCTTAAGGTTGGCGTCTTATCTTGAGGCAAACGAATCGCTATGAAAACGTGTCCAAAAAGGCATAACTTGAATGATGATCATCATCATTGGCGAGACAACCCTAATTGGGTCTTTGCCTTTTATAATTTTCGCCTCCATTCGTCGCGATCTATGGCTTGTGTTCTCCAACAACTCAGTCCTACAAAATCATCGAACCCATTCAATCGTTTCAACTTCGGTGGATCTCTTCTCGGGTTACCTTCATACTGTCCAATCATTATACTTTTTGAAGGATAGCCTTTGCTATAATAAATATGCCATCCCATCGAAATCGGGTTGCTTTAAAGAATGTTATTATGTTGGGCTGACCGTATAGATATATAACTCATGGTTATATGGTTGGAACATAATTATTTTTCTTATATTCCTCGAGATTTTTCGCAGGACTCTACGTCAAATAAAGCAAACAACAATTAATCAAACACGTGTTAGCACGTGAAAAGAGCTTTCCAAAAGCTCTAGCGTGAACCGATGCGACGAATACAACTAGAACTACGCGCTTGCAAAGACAAGCTTTGCGGAAATACCGCAATACTTTTTTGACAACCTAATATTTAAAATTTGTTTTCATTTGTCATTTTTCGCACCCATATTTCGCTCGCGTAGATGAGAATTAGTACAATCAGTATGTGGTGCAGGAGGGTTTTCGACCCTCTGTCTAACAAATTACTTTTCAAGTGTCTGGGTAGAATGCCTGTTCAGTAGGTTGCATTGAGCCTTAAAAACTAACCCAGTCAAGAAACGAAAATCATTTTTCCACCCTATGCTTCGAATAGGAGGAATAAAAAGTGCTTATGTTAAAATAAGGAATCCCGGTAAGAAGTAACAACGGGTTATCGAAAGGTCTTAAGTTACCAGAATCCGTATCAACATATGCTTCAGTAGCCTCAAAGTCGTATGAAAGCACAGCACAAGGTAGAGAACAGTCGAGAAGATCCGTCAGTAGTCGTCTCCTGGGGCTTCCCCTACGAAGTAGAGTAGTGTAGAAGTGTAACCCCTTAATTTCTAATTTTTTTTTTCCTTTTTTTCCTAAATAATATCTAAAACTGTGTTAATTTTTATTTTTTGGCACAAACAAGCTTACGTTTATGAAATCTGTCTAGTCCAACGCACGCCCTTGTCCAAATCTCCCAACAGATTACTACGACGTGTGATCCCTTAAATATTTTTAAAATTTTGCCCCGCTTAGAGCAGTGTAAGAGTTAAATCCAATATTTTGCACATATGTATATGGATTTATGTTTCTATCTTCACAGCAGCTACCAAAGCAGCGACTTAAGATATGAAAACTTTGCATATACACAAAGTCTTTAGAATTGTTTGTTCTGAAAGAATCTTGGTAGTGCAGGACTTAGGTCGGTGTGTGTGTGTGGATGTGTGTCTGAGATACATTGGATGAGCGCATTATATACTTAACACATTTTTCAATTATAGTTGTGCACTGGATTTGTTGAATTGGATTCAATTCAGCAATCCACTTACCTAAGCCTAAGTAACCAGAGAGAGGTTGCCGGCCCATTACTAAGTCGCTAAAGCAGTTTGCAGTTTATAGGCTCAAGCTGGATCGCTTTTAGAGTCCTGCGTAGTCCCTATATCTGTGTGCCTGTGTGTATTGGCTGATTGTTTGAGGCTGAGCGCATTGTGAAATTATTGGTGCATAGAGCAGCAGCCTTGTGGCTTGCCGGATCTGTTTAACTGTATCACTTAAAGGATACTTTGCCCAACACACACACACACATAGCGCGAAAGCCTTTTGTATAACTAGCACGCGCTCAGGCGCAAAACTTCTTAACCCGGTTTGGTTTCCACATTGAATTGGCTTAAGTGCCCGACATGCAATTTGCAAAGATAACAAGCCAACAGTGGCCAAAAAGGGATCTATGTTACTTATCTTATTACCCGGGTTAAGTGCAGGGATTATGCTGTCGAAAGAGCAACGGCAAAGGTAGCCAAAAAATTAAACAATAGAAAGGGCTAAACCAGATGCACAAGCTGATTATTATTGGCCATACATGCCCACATACCTAGTTAGAGCTCTCTATTCTCTGTCATGTGTTCCCGATCCCGCTGAAGTGTTCGTGTGCCGTTTGTTACACTTTTTGTGTATTAGACAGCCCAGGTTACTACCACAACTACTACCACTGCTACTACCAAGTAATCTAAGCCCAGTTTCATTAATGATTCAAACCCATCTCTGGCTGTGGTCTTAGTCTTGGCATAAATATTTTATATATATTGTATAGAGTTTGCTTGTTGGTTGGCTTTGTTTGGCTTACGGTTTAACCCGACGCGTTTGGGATTTAAGATCAGGAAGATTTTCTTGCACATTGTTTGAGCTACTGTCCAAGACAAGTCTTATGGTAGCTGTATCTGTTTTTTTTTATATGGGCGCATCTTTTGTGATCTCAGTTGTTTTTTGCTATAAACATCCTGCATTTGACATTAAGTTCAGATGCCAAGTTGTCATGGTAGTTGTCGCTCAACCCAGCTGAACTCATTTCCGTTCCAAACCAACTACTACAACTCGCTTTAGTCATGCAACTTCAAGTGCATTATTACTCATTCATAATTTCTTTTAATTGTGCTCGTATTTTTACAATTATTTATACACTTACAAGGAGTATCTGCACTTGATCAGGAATTAGAAACGTGATGATGGTGAGGAGATGGTGCGTATTTTGGAGGATATTCTCAAACGGAACCCTCGGCGAATCCAGCCGATCTAATTTATTCTACTTGTGTATGGAAGTCCAAACTTAACTAAATCACACTTTTAAATGCAAACTTTTTGCTCAAATCTGTAGTTGTGATTTTTCGTTCATAACATATACAGTTCCTATCCGATTTTGAAGATCGTTGACTCCAAACTTTCGTAAAATAATTCTCTTTCTGCTTAAAGCTTATCATCATTTTTGAATTTTTTTTTTGGTTAACAATGCAAGCTGAAATATTAACGAATGACAAAAAAAAGGTGCCCATGAACATGAAACACGAAAAAATCTCGAAAACGGTGCTTAAGAAAAGGAAGATTGTCATTTTCGTGATTGTGGACCCAAAATTACCCAAGAATTTGTAAACTTATTAACTAGATAACAAAAAAATTCCTTCGGCTTAATAATGATATTAAGGAAAAAAGCCATGAAAATATGCCGGTCAAATTAGGGTTCATTTATATTTTAAAGGACCCTTTCAGTTACTATAGAGTAAAGCAAACTCTAGAATGAATGATCCTTATTTAAAAACTTGGGTAAAACGGCTCGGACCCCTTAATTTGAATTCTTGCTTGAAAAAACCAAGATCGTAGTTTGAACGGACTTACAAATGTTTTACTATATAATATTGTCTTAAAGGGATTCAAAATTTAAAAAATCAAATAGACGGAAACAGTTATTTTTTTCAGTTTTCTCCTCTTGGATGCTTAAAGCGTAAATAGTATTTTTTCTTAAATTTTAAAGTCGGAAAGAAATTCGAATAAATTGTATTTGGTTCTGCCGGCCCGAAATGCAGTCAACGATTTTCCTTCTTAACTTTTTTAAGAGTCAAAAACTAGAATAGGTATTTTTGTTATAAAAAAAATTAGGGTTATATTATGACTATTTAATTCAATATTTTAAGGAATTTTTTTTTCAGGTGGTCTTCTGAAGTTAGTTTTCAAAAGAATTTTTAAACTGCTTGGAAATTCAAAAAAAAAAAATTGTTTTTTTTCGGATTTTTACTACCAATTTATCGATTTTTCAAGCAGTGTGCCCATTCCATTTTCCATTCTAAAAATTTGTTTTCTATTTTTATTCCTTTTTAAAAAATTAAATCTTACAGGCACGCAAAAAACCCGTTTTTCGGTCTCTATGTTTTTGGGATCGCTGAATTCGAATCTAAATATCTAAAAACCCCCAGCATTTCAGAGTTCTGAGATAACCTTCAAAAATTAACAATTTTTTCGTTTCTCTGGGGTAGCTTCATCCGAATGCAACGAAAATTCCAGCAGCTCTGAGATAACCTCTAAAATACCTCGTTCTATGTGTGTTTGCGGTTTTCCGAATTTCGATTTGCATGCAGCAACCCCATAAACGTACCAAAAATCTTTTTTTTGTGTGTAATTAATTTAAACATGAATTATATTTATAAATAGTGCAGCCTTTTAAGAATAATGTTGGGGGGTTTTGCCTCCTGTTAGCTTTGATTCCCTTTTTTGTTTTCAATTTAACTTGAAGCGACCTATTAGCTTCCGTATGGATTTCTTTATAACGCAAGTTGCTAAATTCTCAATATGTGTAAGTTTTTTATCCTATAGCCAAAAATTAATTCTTCCATAAAAAATTTTTTCCAATCACCATAGTTTTTCCTTCATGAATTAAGATACCGCCAAAGCTAAACAACAGATCATATTTTTTCCAAAATTATAGGGCGACACTGGTTCTTTTCAGTTTTGTTCATTCCACTGTGTACTACTTCAAAACAAACGTGCGGAAGCTGTCTCGAAAATTTTGTTTTGTATGAAGTTTGTGCTGATTTGGAAGTGGATCCGAATCCTGCGTATAGTAGATCATATGTAGATATTATAGGCTCCCATTTTTTTGTATTAAAGTGTATTTCAACTTCAGTGCGCTGTCACATTTATTTCCTTTCTGGGATTTTGAATTCTTTCTTCTTCTTAAGAAGCTCTACAATTGCGCGTACTCTATGTAGTGCCCACTATAAATACATTTAGAGTGAATTTTCATTCATACATTTATTTATTTATTGAATTGGTTCCGTTGACGGACATATGCACAGAGGTCGTCTGATGTCTGCCCGTTGGTTCTTGGTTTTTTTTTTGCTTTTGCCCTCTATGTGTTGAGCGTAAATTAACTTAATTGAAATTCGGGTCAACAGAGAGGCCAAGATAATGAAAGAAACTAATTAAAGAACTCTCGCCAGTCGCCTCTCTGGAGGCGCCCCCTCCCCATGTCCATGTCCACCACACAACCCACATGCTGGTCTCTTATGTTGTTATTGTTGTTTTGCGCATTTGTCGCTTAAATATTTTTCAAATATTTTCATGATTGCCGTTGTTTGTGTTGCCATTATTTGATTATTTGTGTGTTCGGTGCCTCGTGGGTTAACAATTATTTTATTAATAAATATTTGAATGTATTGCCCTCATCTGAACCGGGCAAAAGTAGAGAAGTAGAGTCTCACATCAGTTTCAATTAAAAACACATTTTGTGGTCAGTGTGTGGTCGCTCGGTTGGTTGTTGTTGTTGGTTCGATCGATTGGAGGCAGGGTCGGTGTGGGCTTTAGACCTATTTTTGCTATGGCTTGGTTGGGGCAAAATCCAAGTAGTGCATAGGTGTGTGAAGACTTGCGGGGCTTCGTTGGAAGACGGATTGGGGTATACTAACTATGGTTTGATGTTTGTGACGCTAAGTAGAATCAACAGAAAAAGTAGAGGGCACATAATTTATATAGCAAAAATCACACCTAAGCAAGGACACTCTTTTTTTTTCCTGAAATGTTTTTGATGACTAGTACGATGGAACCTGTTTAGCATCAGTAGTTTTCAGAAGATATTTTGGGACACGGAAATCCCATAACCTATAACCAGCAGACGTTTAAGACGCTTCCAGCGATACTTTATATGTCACATTATGACAAGCGAATTAGAAGTTATGAGAGAACAGACGAACATGCATTAGCCCTCCTTTCGCTTCGTCGTAGCTATCCCATAGCCTATAACCAGCGGGCATTCAAGGCGCTTCCAACGATACTTTATATGTCACATTATGACAAGCAACTTAGGAGTTAGGAGAGAACAGACGAACATGCGTCCAAATCATAGGCCTCCTTTTGCTTCGTCGTAGCTATCCCATAGCCTATTACCAGCGGACGTTCAACACGATTCCAACGATAGTTTATTTGTCTAATTATGATAGGCGGTTTAGAATTTATGGTAGAACAGACGAACATTCTTACAAGTTATAGCTCTATTTTTGCTTTGTCGAAGCTATCCCATAGCCTATAACTAGCGGACGTTTAAGACGCTTTCTATGATATTTTATTTATCAAATTATGATAGGCTTCTTAGAAGTTATGAGAGAACAGACGAACATGCCTGCAAATCATAACCTCCTTTTGCTTCGTTGTAGCCTAAAAATGTATGAAAGGTACTCGGATTCGGCTTTTATGCCTGTGGAGCGAGCTCTATTCCTTCTTCCGAATCCGAACTGATCCTTTGTCTCTTAATGGTGTCCCACAACAAGTGTATCCCAACTTTGTTACCCCTAACCCAATCCTTCACACCTAATGTTTTGCATGCCAGCTAAATAGAAATCAATAAGCGCTATAAACTTACCATAAAGCTATTGTCAGGTGGAGCTTCTCTGAAGTCAACTTGGTCTTAACCTAACCACAAAGTCATGCCACCATATCAACCAACATCCAACGATTCTAAAATACAAACTGCCCCTTGGTCGAATCATTAAGAGACCAACATTTAATAATTACGCCAGGCCAAGGGCCACTGTCCGGGACCTTTTGTGTGTATGCTTTCAATTAAATTGATTTGGATCAGTGCCACTGTAGAATTGACCAGAACCATTTCCATCTACAGCACCAGCATAATCAACGCTCGCAACTCCGCTCCTGCTTGCTTTCTTACGCTCTCACTGCTTTTCTCTTTTTGTTGTTGTTGTTGTACGATTATGCCAGCAATAAATCCGTAAAAGTACCCGCAGCCTCAGCTCAGAAGCTTGGAGCGTGTCCATGACCAGTGACTTACTAAGCAGCGCTTAGTTCGCCTTGTTTGTTGTTGCTCTTAATTGCTATGCAGTTCATTAACGCACACAATCACACTTACGTAGAGAGAGAACATATTATTACATAGTGTGGTACACTCCGCGCCACTTCAATAGCGCTCTTTTGTTTTTTAATAACATTTTTGGAAACTTTTTGCTAACGAGTTAAGGGTACAAAAAAAATGAAAATTTTTGGTCCTTTTTTTTAAATTTAATGTTGCTTAAGTAACATTTTTATTACTTTAAATTTCTTCCATAGAATTTTTATTTTTTTACTTTTTAATGTTTTATTTGCCATACAATATTTTTTAATTTAAACGATTTTCTAAAAATTTGGTCTGGTACGTTTCTTTTTTTTTTACAGCTACAGTCAATTACATATATACAAATGTAAGCTTAAAACCCAAAATTGACGTTTTATACTGAAATGAAAGTCTTAAAGATTATGGCAGTTGGGAATACTCGTTTTCATAAGGCATATAATAATTGAGATCTCCATGCTCCAGTATCGGCAGTAGGGGTAAAAAAAAACTTTTGGACTATCTCAATTATTTTTTTTTACGATTTTCCCAAATGTTTCGTTTATTAATAAACTTTGAGGTTATAACCTAGTCCTATTAGTGAATTTATGAGTAAGCAAGGTACACCTATTCTTCCGATAAAAGACTACTTTAAAGCATTTTTCCAAAAAAAATTTGTTTTTATTTATGCTAAAAGAATTTAAAGTATAAATTGTGAGATCTAATATGCGAATATGCGTAAAATGAAGAGTTAAGGATTTTAGCCATTCCCAATTAGATATTATTAGCATTTTCAATAAAATATATGAACGAAAGTTGATAAAATATTATTACGAGTGTAAAAAATTAACAAAAATGAAACCATGTTGAAAAGTTTTTTCCAAAATTAGTCTTACATTATCTTATTATGAAAAATTAAAGATGTCTTATTAAAGTTTTCAACTGCGAAATTTATGGAAATAATTCAGCAGAAATCCTTTAAACGAAGGATTTGACGAATATAAATATTTAAGCAAATGATGTTTGAACAACAAAAAAACGAATTTATTTTGCGATTTTAAAAAAAAACAAAAAAATATATAGATAGGTGCAAGCGTATTTGGATATTTTTGGAGCCTATAAAGTGGGCTCCAGTTTTGAGATCTCTAATAATTTTGTTTAAATATTCATAAGATGATGTAATTATAGCAACATATTTTCATCATTGCTGAGTTATACCCCCCTAAAGTAATAAATGATTAGAGTTGTTTTATGCAGCATATTTTAAAAAAGACTCCCATTTCCGTTAAACTTTATTTGCTGATCGAATACATTTTCTGATGCTAAACAAATTTTAATTGTTGCCATTTGCAAAAATTATTTTCATAATTTTTTTAATTTCAACCGAATCTTGAAGAAACTTCGTCGAATGACGTTTTGGAGGTAATTAATTAGTATAACTAAGATCCAGCATCGATTTTATGGATCAATTTTTGAATAGATTAGTTAGTAAATTGAATAAGTTTCAAAATTTATTAAATTGTACAAAAAATTCACTGTGCTTATCGAGAACTAAATGACAAAAAAATATTTTTTTCAATAATAATTCCAAAAAATAATATAAGTGGGTTTTTGTACATATGTACTTACTTACTTATTGCTATCGTCTTCACTTACTGGACCATAGAGTCTTGTACTTCCAATGATCATGAACTGCTTCGCCGACAAAAAAAAAGTTATATAAAAAAATATTCTTACCATGACAAACTTTAACAAAAGAATTCGACAGCATTTTGAAAACTTTGGATTAAAAAACTTTAGTTTTAATAGCTTACTTTCAAGCAAGGAGTGGAAAATGTTTTGTATTTTGTAAAGAAAATAAAAAAAGTATTAAAAAGAGAAAAAAATATTTTATAGTAATTTCTAAATTTTTTTAGTTAGCAAATGTGTGGCGTAACATAAAAAAGTTTAATTGTATTAAAAAAAATAACAAATTTCATATTAATTTGTAATTTTTACCAGTTAAAAAATGTGTGACATAACATTGAGCAACTTCCACGTCACTATGCAACTACCGCGGAGTGTACTCCCCCACGAAAAAAAAAACAGCAGCACTCTGACAGGCGCTGTTGCGTTTGCCCGTTCAAGTTGCCACCCTCGCGTGTTGTTCTCGCTTCTGTTGTAGTTGTTGTTGCTGGGCACACGCGACCAGTTCACCAATTCATCCGTCCACGACGCTAACGATGACATCTAAAGCGGTTACCACTGCCGTCCGTGTTCCGTTGTCCGTATGCCGTATAAGTTATCCCCGGTTGGTGTTGCCGCTAACGATGTTAGTGACGAGTGTCGCCGTCGTCATCGCCATCGTATTATTATTGTTATTATTATTGTTGTAGTTGTTGGTGTTGTGGTCGTTGTTGTTGTTGTTGTTGGTGTTGGCGCACTGCGTGAGTTTTGGCAGTGTTTCTTATTTTTGTTGTTATAAGCGTGTAAATCAGTTTATAACACATTGTCAACAATTATCAAGTGTGCTTTGTTGGGCCACACTGGTGATAGAAGGGTTCTTCCAAAAGATTGTGTGGGTTCAGTTAGGGTGGGGGTAGTTTTGGGAATATGCTTGGGATAACTTCAAGACAAGAGTTTGTTGGACTAAAGAGTAAAGCTTAACCGATTAATTTGTAGATCAATGAGATCAATACTTTGTTTTGGTAAAGTTTGTCTGTATTTTAATGTGTTGTTAATGTCAACATAACAAAACCTGCATAGTTTTTTAGGACCTCAAATTAAAAGCATCTCTATGAATGTTATCAGACGACAACACAGATCTCCGACTTTTGTGGATTTGAGATATGAATAGTCAACCAAAGTTGACGCCTTCGATTTAGAAAACATCGTACCGCGACAAAAGGTGTCAGATCTTTACGTTACTAAAAGATACGATCTTGGAATACGGATCTCCGGTCTGAAGCACTTAATGTTCCTTAAACTCGTCGTAGGAAAATCATCTGTTACTAATTACACGTCTGCAGAATTGACAAAAATCAAAGAACTTTTCAAGTGACCTAGTGTACGTTGTAGGTCTTGACGAGTAGATCACGATAGTGTTTTTCAAAATTGTCTAACACCCCCAAAATCGGAAGTTATCGCTTAAAAACCGTTTTTCGGGTACTGCGATCACTCCCACTATCACAACGTCGCCATTTTTCAACCGATTTTCGATTGCTTTACGGCTTTGGAAAGAAGAAGATTCAAGCTTTAAGATGATATACACTTGTTTATACTTTATACAAAGCAACTACGAGATTTTCTAAAAGATATCTAAGATTTACACTTTTTTTATTCGATTTTCCCACTTTGAAGTCATTTTTATATAACATTTTGTTAAAACACCTTTACTTTTTTACATTTAATCTTAAAGAAATATTAATTCCGAGTAAGAAAAGTTATGGTTTATTAAAATCGGTCGATAAATGCTTAAGTTACGACGCTTATTGTAAACAAGAAAATTCAATTTTCATCGACAAAAAAAAAATGTTTTAGATGGATAATTCGTTTGTTCATGAAGATATCGTAACCAAATTTGGTATAATGCTTAAGAACAATAAAAAACTTACAAGTGCCAAATTTGGTCGCAATATTTTAAAAAACAAACGAAATACAACAAATTTTGTTAAAAAATCGATTTTTTGGAAGACAATTACTATGGGAGCTATATGATATAGTTAACCGATTTTGTTAAAATTTGGCGTTTTGAAATTTTTTAGAGCACTTAAGCAATGTGCCAAATTTCAACGAAATCGGTTGACTATATCATATAGCTCCCATAGTAATTGTCTTCCAAAAAATCGATTTTTTAACAAAATTTGTTGTATTTCGTTTGTTTTTTAAAATATTGCGACCAAATTTGGCACTTGTAAGTTTTTTATTGTTCTTAAGCATTATACCAAATTTGGTTACGATATCTTCATGAACAAACGAATTATCCATCTAAAACATTTTTTTTTTGTCGATGAAAATTGAATTTTCTTGTTTACAATAAGCGTCGTAACTTAAGCATTTATCGACCGATTTTAATAAACCATAACTTTTCTTACTCGGAATTGATATTTCTTTAAGATTAATCTTCCCTGTATTTGGAGTCTTAAACACATGGAACTATGAAACTTTTAAGCCCCTTCGTGTCCTACTTCTAGTGTATAAAAAACTGTCTGCAGTATTCAAACCATCCTGGGGGATCCACATTCTTAATGTAAAAAATAAAGGGGTCTCAGATAAGTGTAGTAATTGTCTGTGGAAAGGCCGATCCGAAAAAGGGAGCATCAGACCAACTACCAGAATTTCAAAATAAAAACAAATGCAGCTGATGGAATAAGAAAAGACTCACGTTTAGGTTTAGAGAGCTCTCCTTGCGTTTCCTTTCAAGGTAAGGCTATTTTTATTTCAGATAGAGAATTGGCTAGAAGTTAAGCTTAGTAGAGAAACATTTGACTCCAAGGGTTGCAGCACAGTACTTTCCTAATTACATTATTATAAAAACTATTCAGTTTTCCTAAAGATTATTGTTTCGACATATGAAAAACCCTTTATACTGAAAAATACATTGGATTCTTGATTCCAGTGTCATCATCGTTTAGCTCTACAGCCCGGGGTGGGTTTTGGCTTTCTCTATTAATCTCCCTCCATTCGTCTTAATCTTGTGCAAGATCCTTTTAATTTCTTATGCCGATTTTTTCTAATGTCATATGTTGTGAATCACGAACAATTAGTCTTTTTCGCGGACGTCCCTTTATTCTGGTTTAAGTTGGATTATATAAATCCAGTGTACTTCAAAAATTCGTTTTATAGACAAATTTGTCACAGAGGAGTACGGAGTTCGATCATTTTTCAAGCAGTGATTTAGACTTCGATAAACTTATAATTTTGAGCTTTTAATGACATTTTAGGGTAAGTTAAAATTTCTCAAACGTTTTAGGTGAAATATTTTGATCGTAGGAAATTTTGATCTTGCTGTTGTTTTTTTTAGATTGGGCTTAAGTTTTGGTTAGCAGATATTGACAGGACTAACTTTTTGCTTTGGATCAGGTTAAAAATTTGAAAAAGGGGTCGAGATGTTGTGGTGGAAGGGTGGTGGGTGAAGTGAGTATAGCACGAAAAGCCTTTATATTGATACCGATTCAAAGGAAGGAGAAAAGGGCGCTCAACCAGACGTTGGCTGGGAAAAGGTCTAGAAGCCGAACTCAGAAAAGTAGGAGTTCGACCGGTAGAGATGTTGTTGTAGAGAGGGACATGTAGAGAGATTGTTGTGGAAGCAATGGTCCATCAGAGTCAAATTATAAATCGCAAGCAAAAGCAGAACGGACGGTGAAAGAGACAGAGCAACGATAGGAGAGAGAGAAGGAGTTAAAGAGAGCATTGAGGGAGTTGGGTAGACCCACTCCCTGGTGAGAAAGGAATCGGTAGAGAGAGGGGGTGGGAGAGAAAGGAAGTGGGAGAGATGGGGAGGCAGAGATACATAGCAAAGAAGAGGGGAAAGCCGTGACACTTCCCCGTGCCTGAAAAAGCGTTATTCTTTTAAATTCCTCAAAAAAAAAATGAGTTAAACTCGGGTCATGGTCTAAAAATAGTCATCAACGGTCCAATACTCTTCTCTCGATGCACCTTATATGATCTTTTTATTTTTTTAAGCTATCCATATTGCTCTTTCCTTTACATATTCAAATTTCGCAAAATTCTAGCTTTAACAGGTCCAATATTTTTATACCACGTTCACTCCCAATTTCATTAAGATTATCAATTCTCCCATAAAACATTTAATTCCCTTTTTCTCTTAATCCCATTTTACACAACCATACACCCACATGCTTCCAAAACTCACTGAACTGTCACATTTTGCTATTTCAAATTGATAAATCTTAAGTACTTCCCATGTAGCGCATGGCTTTACCAGTCAGCCCTAAACCGATTCCCAGCTCTTTTGAAGCATAACCCACACCCAAGTTGGACTAAAAACTCTAGTATACTCATTTGGCTGTTTATTTGCACAACGAAACACGATAACAACAATAACAAGAGCGTGTCCAAATGTCCAGTGAGGCGCAAGCCAAAAGGCTTTTGTGCGTGATTTCAGCAAAATTTGGCCAATTTGTGTGCATCCCCCTAAACCAGGCCAACAAACTCCTGCGAGCTTGCGTGTTGCAACAACCGAGTAAGCCCCAGGACCAAAGCAAAAAGTGTTAGAGAGCGCACACCATGCTTAAAACAAAATCAGATGTCAGTTAACCTAAACTCAAAATGGTTTAACCCTTTTGGTTTTAATCGAGCGCGTTAGGCGCACAAATCCGTGGCAAGGACTTTTGTCTTGGTTTGAAAATATTTGCATGGCTAAGCGACAGCGTTTAGTTTGAAATTTACTCCAAGATGGGCACAAGGTGGCGACGGCACAGCTTGAAGTCCACGAAATGAGATTAATACGCGCTAAGCTTAAGTCGCTCAGCCTAAATCCACAACGACATCTAATCCTTGCTTAACCCTTTCGCCCAGACTGTACTGCTGCTTTCCGCTAAAGCGGATCTAGGCCTACAGGTTCTTGGGCACGGCTGCAAAAGGGTAGGTAAGACCAATTTGTTGCAAAATTGACTACTGTACAGGATTTAACGTCGTCGGTGATCGTACGGCAGTGTAAACAGACAATATAAACAACGGAAGCACATGCTTATGTCCTGTGTCGGCCCTTTAACCCGTTCGAGTAGTCGCCACTCATGTAGCTACCTAAGGCCCGCCCGCACTTTAGGTAGTTGTAGTTGTTCCTTGTTTGCATGCATCGCGTTGATCTGCTGCACAAACAAGCTAATCCTGCGGTTAAACTGCCATTGAGTTTATCAAAATAAAGCATGCCATACCCGGAAGGATCCCAAGGACCAGACGACGCGACTTGCAAGTCGCAGGGGCGTGTCTCGGGGCGTTGCAACTTTGTTTAGGACCGTTTGACGACGAACGGGTTGAGCTCAGTTTGATGCGCTTGACCGGGCCAGTCCAAAAGGGTTAAGACATTTGCTCGCGGATTTATTTGCCCACGGTAGTTTTGTGGGCTGCTTTTCCGAGTGGATTTTAGCTACTTGTGTGCACAAATATCAAAAGTTTTTGTCACAAAACTAACAAAAGTAAATGCTGGCTATAAATCTGGCTGATTAGTAAAGTGCTCCTGCCTACTCTATGGATGTCGCTTAACCCTTAACAGGACAGTATTAGGCCAAGTCCTTAGACATATGTTTGCTAGCACTTGTATTTGATTTAGGAATTTAGTGTGCAGTTTTTATCAATGGTTTGATGGTTTTTTGGTCAAATATGTTGGCTATGTGTGATAGACAGTAGTTTCCGGAGCAGCCAGTTTTTCAGAGCGGCTTAAGGATGTGGATTTAATAAGGTAGACTATTTTGTATTTTGTTTGTTTGTTTTTTATATGAACCATAAGTATTTTTATACCCTCTAACAAAGGTAAGCGGTACATGTAGTTTGTGAAAATGTATCTAAAAGGAGACATCGGAGACCCCTACAATAGGGGGCATACAAAAATTCATGTGCGTCCATCCATTATTGGAATTTTTTTTCCTTTTCCAAAGATTAGCGATTTATGAAGTTTGTGCAAATGTTTCTAATACAAAGAAGGAGCTATCGGAGACGTCTCCAACATGCATACAAATTTTCATGTCCGTCCGTCTGTTCGTTCGTCAGTCTTCCAGACTATAAATGCTAAGATAACCAAACTTGACATTTGGAATCCTTATGTGATAAGCCAGCGCAAAAGCATAAATAAGGGTAGATCAAAATTCGAATTCTAGTCAAGAAAATTTTTTAATTTTTTTGGGTTAATGTAACTTTAACTTTCTATTGAATATTTTTTTTTTTAGAAAAATATTGACGTCCTTTCTTTTTCTATTAATAGAAATAGATACATTTCGATGCAATTTAGGGCTGCCGTTGCTGTTTTTTTGTGCGTGAGGTTTTTTCATTTTTTGAGTTTTTTTTGTAAAATTTCAATGATTGCCATGGCTATGCGGTCACCCTTAACTATTTTTTATAAAGTTGAAGAAAAGAATAAATAAGCTTCAGATTTAAGGGTCAATAATCGATTGTAGCGAATCGAATATTCCTTCTGTTTCTTATACAACAACCGATCACTATCGAATCAATTTGATATGTACCGAAAGTTAAAACCTGAAAATGTGTTTGTAACTCAGATAGGTGCAAAATAGGCAAAATTCGGTAGAAATTTTATATTTTTTTTACGAATTTTCGACTAGAGAACCGTGAAATTGACATGTAGCCTAGAACCGGAGATCAACCTCTAAGCCCGAAGACCCCGCCGACTACCAAAGAGGGTTGCCGTTTTTCGTTTGTTTATGAAGATATCGTGACCAAATTTGGTGGTTTTTTATAGTTCCAATCACTGTACCAAATTTGATCAAAATCGGTTGACTATATCATATAGCTCCCATAGGACCGATCGGCCAAAATAACTTTTTTAAAGAAAAATTCGCTATATTTCGTTTTTTAATAAAGATATCGTAACCAGATTTGGCGTTTGGAAATTAAGCAATGTGCCAAATTTGAACAAAATCAGTTGACTATATCATATAGCTCCCATAGGTCCGAACTTCCAAAAAATCGATTTTTTAACAAAATTTGCTGTGTTTCGTTTGTTTGTTAAGATATTGGGTCCAAATTTGACATTCGTGAGTATTTTATAGTTCCTAAGCACTGTACTAAATTTAATCCAAATCGTTTGACTAGATCATATAGCTCCCATAGGACCAATCGGTCCAAAAACACGTTTTTTATAAAAAAAATCGATGTGTTTTGTTTGTTTGTAAAGATATTTGAAATAAATTTGGCATTCAGATCTTTTTTAAGATATTTAAGCACTGTGTCAAATTTTATTGAAATCGGTTGACTATATCATATAGCTCCCATAGAAAAGATCGGTCCAAAAAAATTTTTTGCTTAAAAATTCTTCTGTTTTTGGTTTTTTGTGAAGAAATCGGACTTTATTACAAGCTAGTGGTACAGGGTATCCTAAAGTCGTCCGCACCCGACTTTACGTCCGCCATTTTTAAAAAAGTTGAAGATAAGAATAAATAAACTAAAATGAATAAGATCTTAGGCTCAATAATCGATAGTAGCGTAACTTAGATCGGCTGAAACGAATAAAATTCGGTGGCAATTTCATATTTTTTTTCGAAAACTTTTTTTTCCCGAATTTGGACTGGAAAACCGCGAAATTGACATGTAGCCCGTGGAACCGGAGAGTCTAAGTCCGTTAACTCCGGGGGATTACCAAAAAGGAGGCAAATCCTTTATAATGAATTGAATTTCTGATATTTTATGGAAAAAAAGTACTCTCTTCTCTAAGGAGCAGGCTAATTGAGAGATAGAGATGTCAGACTGTCTTTTAAAATAAATTCATTTCTTAAATACTTGATGTATATTCTTTGAAGGGTAGCAGCAATTCTTCGATCAAAATATTTTATGAGAGCCTTTCAGTTCTGGATACCCATAATCAAGCATTAAAAATAAAGTAGTTTTAAAGTTCTATATAGCCTACAGAGTGGGTTCGATTATTACTTATCCAACAGCTGAGCATCATCGAATCTATTTGTTATTTACCGATTAAAAAGATATAAACTAAAAATATGTTTAAAAAATAGATAGGTAAGGCCAAGAAACGGTGCAATTTTATATTTTTCTAAAATATTTTGTTTTCAAAGTTTTTCACTGGAGAACCGATGAAATTTACGTTAGAATTCTCAGCCCGTAGATTACGGGCGACGCCCAAAGAGGTGGAAACTCTATTTTAATAAAAAAAAATTAAGATACCTTATAACCTACATATAAAAAAATACGATCTTCTCTATGGAGTACATAGCGTGGGTCTCAAAAGCCTTGGTGGCAAGGCCACAACAGAAGCATTTTTATTGATACCCAAAAATATATTAATCGATACACTTATTTATAAGTTATAAGTTCCCTAGAGGGCTTCGCCCCCTGCTCGCTTCGCTCACTAACCCCCAACTTTCTTACTACAAAAAAGTTTACTACAAAAAAAAACATTTTTATATAATAGACGGATTTAAAAGTTTAATTATTGAGATGTTTCTGAGCATGTGAAGAAAAAATTGTTCACAAGAACCCAAAGGAACCGAACCAGACTACAAACTGAACTTTCTCCTGTTGTTTCACACGAAGAATATATTTTCGAACTAGGATTTGGTTCAACTCGGCTAAATGTAAAATATTTGGTATAAAAAGTGTATAGCATGGTATATTAATAAAAACATATATTAAAAAATTAACTTAAAATATAAAATAATAGATATACTCCCAAAAATTGTATACTATTTTTGTTAAGCTATTTTTTCGAATTTTTTTACTGGAGAACAGGTAAAGTTGACGGAACCAAATCCTAATTTAAATTCGATTTGACTCAAAAAAAGATTTATCGTTTTTTATTTAAGTTAATTTAAGATTAAATACGTAATCTCAACACAAAGAGTAAACATTCTTACAACGAGTACGAAAAGCTTTTTGAGAGCTCTTTCTAAAATCCTTTTTATCAAATTAAGAATGTTTAAAGTTCGTAATTCTTCAAATTCTTATCTTAAGCGTTATTTCGCTTGAAATTCTTGATTTTGTTTGGCTTAGTGCCTAAACTATTATATGTATATACGTTGCCTAAAAGCCATTATAAGCTTTAAAGATCTAAAATCGTAAACAAAAAATATCCATCTAAATTTTAGTTGCTCTTTTTTCGTTGGTTTTGAATATTCACTTAAAAAATTATCATTTTTTTATTGAATTTTTGTTTGGTTATTAAATTTTATAAAATTACAATCGAAAATCGTAAAAAAAAATAATTTCTATCTAAATTGTCGATTAAAAAAAAAAAATTAGTCGATAAACTTAATTAATTAATTTAAAACAAAAAATATATTTTCGAACTATAAATATAAAATCATTAGTTCTCGCAGAAAATAAACTGATCTTAATTTAAATTCAAATTTGCGTAAAAAAAGATTTATCGATCTTTATTTTTCTTGATTTATGAATAAATGCCCAATCTCAACATAAAGAAAAAACATTCTCAGAATGTGTAAGCATTTTTTTCGCTCAGTTTTTATACTATTAAATACGGCCATTAAAAGCTTTTTAAGATCATAAATCGTAAAAAAAATAATCTCTCTGTATATATTTGTTTGATCGTAAATCGTAATAAAATAATCTCTATCTAAATATTTGTTTGATTTTTTCTTTAGTTTTGAATATTCACTTTAAAAAAATTCATATTTTTTTGGGGGATTTTTTTTAATAAATTCAAATTAATTTCGCTTTATTACCAAAAATAGCACTAGTATGTAAAATTTTGTTGTTGTTTTAATCTACTAGTCCCTGATGGCCGCTCAAGAATTTAAGTAGCTTAGAAATAATTATAAGTGATTTTTACAAACTAACAATCAAGTTTTAATTTTATTATTTAGGGATATTGTATTGAAAGGGTACATAAACAAAAATACTTTTTTATTTGTAAAAAAAGAAAGAGGTTATGATGAAAAAGGGTGGAGTAGCAGGCAATATTGTTATTTTTATTTAACTTTATTTAACTATATAAATAAAACTTTCAACTTCTTACTTTTTATACTTACATAAATAAATTACCTATACTTTTTTTAAAAATACATTTTATATAGTAGTTTTAAACAATTTGTACGCATACAAAATATGCTTGAGAAGGGTGGGACATGGAGCATGAAGACAACATGGTTATTTTTTATTGATCTAAATAGACTTTATCTAGCTCAAATAATATTTTTAACTTCTTTCTTTTTATTTTTACATAAAAGCCTCTAAATAAATTCCTTCATATCTCTCGAATAATAATTTTAAATGTAAATTGATGTAACTTAAATACAATTTTTAACTTCTTTTTTTACTTGCATAAAAGCTTCCTAATGAATTCCTTAATTTCTCTCGAATCATAAATTTTATATGCAAGTTTTCAAACAATTTCAGTTGTACTCATAAATATTTTATTAAAATAATACACACAACAGAAAATCAATTGAAAAAGTTCAAGTCAGTAATTAACATTTCTACGTTAACGCCATTTTGTTTTTGTTGCTCCGAATACAACTCAAATACAACGAGTGTTTGTACGAGTATATGTGTGTATGGAGCATGGGAGCTTGCTCTCTTTCTCCAATATAACGAATGTCTCCACAAAAAGCGCACATCCAATAATTCGTGACCACACACACACACATACAGACACACACATGCAACATGCCGATACGTTTCCAGTTGCTCTGTTTGCACACACTACAAAACAAGAAGAAAACATGGCGTCGTCTGTATTGGCGCTCTTTTCATGTTGTTGCTGTTGCTTTAGTTGCGCTTTTTTATAGTTTTTATTTTCTTCTTCTTTGCTTCGTGTAAGCCGTGTAATTTTTTTTTCTTTTTGCTGTAACACCTTTTCAATAAAAGGTACATAGTACGCCCAGGATATGTTGGCTCACTCGCTCCAATCAGAGCGTCGACCTTCTGGCAGTATTTTGTTGTTGTTGTTGTTGCTGCACACACGTGTGTACGCCCACAATCCCAATTTGTGAAAACAATTATTATGATTACAAAACGATTTCGATTGGATTTGTGCCATGGATGGCATGTGAAGTAGAACAGCTGCTTGCAGTAAATTCTCAGAAAAATAATTCCACAAAATGGTATATAATTGTTGTGAGTTGTACATATGTTTGTGTATATATACTACGAGTGCATAGCAATTTTGATTTTAAAATTACTTAACAACTGAAAAAAGTTGTTTTTGAAGCACTTGCTGCAATATGAAATATTAAAAGTTTTGTTTTAAATTAATTGCGGTAATTGGCGAAAATGCCACGTAAGAAAATCCTTGAATGTTGGGTAAAATTGCATGTAAAAAATTTATATAGGTATTCTTATGCATTTTGAAGGCTTAAAACATTTATTTGTTTTGATGACCATTTGACATAGCTATGTCATATAAGTTTATATGTCTTGAAAGTATGAAAATTTTTGTATTTAAATTTTAAATTTTAAACGAAAATCCTAAAATACAGCTGAGGATCCAGACAGATGTTTTGCGAATACCGGCACACTCAATAAAATCTAGTTTTTTGGTTTTCGAATTTTGACCGCATTCTTCGTATTTTTGTTGTGGATGTGTTTTTGATTCATTTAAGAACATAATAAACCAATAAATTATCACGATATATAATAATTAGTTTCCATTTGCAACTTTATAAATAATATATTTATCGCTATACAGAAATATTAGTTTCGAAAGAAATTCTAAAAAACAAAAATTTTATATATTTCTGAAATGTATTCCAAAACTCATTCAATGAAAGAATACACTGAGAAAAAAGTCAAGTAATCCGTACTTAAAACGCCACATTTCGAACTTGGTATCGGGCCAAGTATGGATTTGCTAAAATGAAGAGCTTGATACTCAGATTAAGTATGATTTTTTTAAGTACGAAATACTTTTATTAAGATTGAATAAACTCGGAAATACCACGAAATTCGTACTTAATTCAAGATAACTTTCAAACTTATTTCGGGTATTCGAGATCGTTGTATTTCTTTTAAGATGATACAATACATAAGAATATTCTGTTTTCATTAAGTAAAATATTCTTGTTGCAAGTATTTTTTAACAAGACTGAAAATTTTAAAATCAACCTCATATGACCTTAATTTTAGCATGCGTTATTTTTCTCTGTGTAGGTTTTTTTTTTCTGCAAGGGTATTAAGATCTTAGATCAATATTTTTAGATCAATCTGCTTCAAATGGTTTAAGAATTTCAATTTTTAAATTTTTGATCGCCAATCCAGCCTTGATTAGCAGCAGATATTATAAAAGGGGCCCCAAGAAATGGTCATCATTATCGGGGGTCTTTAGGAGGAAATTTAGATCATATTTTGTTAAATCAAATTTTTAAAACTATGTACCTTTTTTTTGGCCTTCTATATTATTATAAAAAAAATGGCGGACGTAAAGTCGGGCGCGGACGACTTTAGGATACCCTGTACCACTAGCTTGTAATAAAGTCCGATTTCTTCACAAAAAACCAAAAACAGAAGAATTTTTAAGCAAAAATTTTTTTTTGACCGATCGTTCCTATGGGAGCTATATGATATAGTCAACCGATTTCAATAAAATTTGACACAGTGCTTAAATACCTTAAAAAAGATATGAATGCCAAACTTATTTCAAATATCTTTACAAACAAACAAAACACATCGAATTTTGTATAAAAAACGTGTTTTTGGACCGATTGGTCCTATGGGAGCTATATGATCTAGTCAAACGATTTGGATTAAATTTGGTACAGTGCTTAGGAACTATAAAATACTCACGAATGTCAAATTTGGTCCCAATATCTTAACAAACAAACGAAACACAATAAATTTTGTTAAGAAATCGATTTTTTGGAAGATCGGACCTATGGGAGCTATATGATATAGTCAACCGATTTTGTTCAAATTTGGCACATTGCTTAAGTGGTCTAAAAAATTTCCAAACGCTAAATCTGGTTAGGATATCTTTATTAAAAAACGAAATATAGGGAATTTTTCTTTAAAAAAGTTATTTTGGCCGATCGGTCCTATGGGAGCTATATGATATAGTCAACCGATTTCGATCAAATTTGGTACAGTGATTGGGAACTATAAAAAACTTTCGAATACCAAATTTGGTTACGATATCTTTATAAACAAACGAATTATTCATCTAAAAAGCTTTTTTTTTGTCGAGGTCGTCTCAAACACCCCCATGGGAGCTATATAATTTATCCCCGATATCAAAAAAATAAAATAAACTTGCCTCCTATGGAATAATATGGGATCTAATGTGAAAGTTTGGTAACTCTAGCTCTTACCATCTCTGAGATCTAGGCGTTCACACGGACGGACAGACGGACGGACGGACAGACGGACATGGGTATATCGACTTCTCTATTCACCCTGATCATATTTTAGGTAACTTTGGGGTGTCTCCGACGTCTCCTTCTATATGTTACATACATTTTCGGCTTGCACAAACTTAATATACCCTTGGTACCATACGGTACAGGGTATAATTAATTATGTCAAAAAGGAAAAATTCGCAAAAAAAAAATTTTTTTTATAAATCAGTGAAAAATAAGTTTTGAAAAATATTTCTTTGATTAAAAATGAAGTGTACTATATAAAAAATACGTTAATATCTGAAAAATTTAGCATTATAACTTTAAAAGGTTTCTATGTTTTTATAAAAATAAGTAAATGGAAACCAGATTTCTTTATTAATTTGGACCATATCGAAATGAACTATTTTGGGTTGTTATATAATCATGTTATTTCAGATCAATTTACAATTTTTTATATCTATTTAATAGAATATAACTGCCAGATTTTATGTTTTTTTTCATCCTATGTATTGTTCTTAATAATTTTTGTTTTATAATAAAATGTGATCAAGTCCAAATTTTAAAATATCCCCCATTCAATTTCTCCAAAAAGTTGGAAAATTTTTTTATATAAGCCATCAGATCGAGCCAAGTCGAATGAATGCTTTTTATTGAGAAATAAAAATATGAATTAGTTTCAAATGACCCTTAAAAATAGAATACTAATGAAAGAAAGTGGAATATTTTTTCTGTTCATTAGGAAGGAAGTCTGAAATAGATACATTTTTACCCTATACCCATATTAGCTTTTTTGCGTATATAATATAAACTTAGCAAAAAAGTTTTTTAGCTAAAACTGTGCTTTTAATATTTTTATTTTTTTAATAAATTTTAAAAAATTAGTACCATATGTTGGGTACCAATGCAATCAAAGTAAGTGCCTTCTCAGGTGCGAATCCAAGATATATTCACACCGAAGTGTGTATGTATAAGAGCTTACAAAAGACTTTCATCCGATTTTTCCAACTTTTGGGAGCGTCCGAATCCGAAAATTCCCCATGGATCCGTCACTGGTGCTTCTATACTAAAACTTTTTCCATGGAAGTTTCACTACTTAACAGCAAATATCTTTACCTGTATAAAATTGGATTCGATCATTTTTTTACTTGACTGTAGATAATTGAATTACCCGTCGATTATTTATGGAACATATTTTTGTCAAATTTACGGCTTGTCCGCTATTTATGAAATTTTTCCCAAATTTTCGACCTATTTTGGAGTCCATCAAATACTTTCAGATGGCTTTTAAATTTTACACGCAATGTACGCAGGTAAAATGGTAACTTTTTAAATTTAAAATATTTAAATAATAATAATGGCCACCCTATTGGGTATCCAATTACATGTTTAATTAATCTTTTTCGAAACTATAAAATATGAATAAGTGAAGAGGGATTTTCTTAAAATAATACGATTATTTCCAAATCCTAGGACTTTTGGGCGTACCTTGCTCTTTGGAAGGCATATAAAAAATCGGCACCTTGCGATTCAAACACAAACCGAAATATCGGTTATTAATATTAACACTATTTTTACCATGTGGTGTCAAAAGACGTGTTTCAAATTTGAACTTAAGAATATTTTTTTTTAGTTAAATTTTTTTTCTTTTACTTTTTGTATTATGAAAATTTTTTATAAGTACGAAAAGAAAAAAATTCATTTTCGGAAATCTAGAAAATACAAAACCAGAAATTACACTATGAATGAAATAATTTATTTTGAAATCAAGGTATAGTTTTTTTCAAATCTTCATTTTAAATTATTTAATTATATTTTATAGATAATATTTACTAAAATAAATTATTGTTAAATAATAAAAATTTATGTTTGGCAATGGCTCTCACATACATTGTCATGTGCTAATGATATGCCTATACATTACATTCCTCTTAGGACTGACATTCCTTAAAAAGGAAAAAAAAACTTAATTATTCAATAATCAAGCACTTAAAACTAAAAAAAACTTTATTCTGGTTTTATTCATGTGTATGCATCAACTCTCATATTGCAAGCAGAGCATACAAAAACATTTTTTTTTGTGTTACGCTTTATATGTATCTCTGCTACTTAGCGATTGATCGAGTCTTTTTTTTCAAAGCCCTTTAGACTAAGCCTCTTTCAATCATATCTAGAATCTTCTCTTTGAAAACCAAAATCTGTTTCTCTTTGCAATGTTCAGAACTCCGCCATGTCATCAAGCAGTCACATTTAACCATTTACCATTTACCCATGGTCGGTCCTACATTTATGTTCAAGTAAATGCAAAAGTTTGCAAACTATGCGCAAAATTAAAGAGGGCCAACAGGCAATAACGAGAGTGCACACACACACAGATACACACACACACATAAACTACAATTAATAATGGCAACTGTAAAAACAAGAAATCCATTACCAACAACAACAGCAACAACAACCACAAAAGTACAACAAGCGAAAAGCAGCTGCAGCATAAACCGAAGAAAAAAGAGCAAAATCAACAGTAAACCTGGCGTATCAAAATGCAACCCACAAGCCACACATGCTCATAATTATATATGATATGAGTGCGTGTGAGTGTGCGTGTCGGCAAAATGATAAAAGCAAAAACAATGCGGTGTCATGTCAGCAGCAATTAGTAACGAATGGGAAAATCTCAACAAAGCGACAGAGAGCGGGAGAGCAAGAGTGCCAGCCAAATGTCAGCAAGAGAGCGCAAAAGTCTACAAAGCGATCCACAGCGTTGATTGGTCGAGACTGCTCTGAGGGTAGTTGGCTTGTTGGCAATGGGAACAATAAGCGCTGCGTCTGTGTGCCTATGTGTGTGCATGTGTGTATAGGTGCGCTTGCTCGGAACCTGAACTGGCAGCAAATGGGCACAACTGGATTCTTGTTTTTAAACGAATTCAAACGCCACAGCGAGCGGACGTGCCACGAAAGTTTAGCCGACGTTTTACGTAGAACAATAAAATAAAAACTTTAACGTGCAAAACGAAACGCGTGCGCGTCAAACAAATTAATTTGTGATATTTTTATAAGTATATATATACCATATATATACATACATAAAACAAATGCTAGCATACAAGTTTATATAACAGCGTTAGTGCTTAAACCCCAGTGTAGACAACAACGAGATGGTAAAGATTGACGGCGTGCCTAGCGAAATTAGCGAACAGCACAAGACCGCCTATCATCATCAGCAGCATCCGGCATTGCAACAGCATTTGCAGGCCTTGCAACATCCGGCGGCAGCTTATGGCAGCAGTGCCGCTGCAGCAGCTGCAGCTGGACATGGTCTCAATCTTAGTCCCGCCACGCTTTTAATGAAAATGGCACGCACGCCTCACTTAAAATCCAGTTTCTCCATCAATGCTATACTGCCCGAAACCGTTGAAGATGATTGCAGCACGGCTGAGGCTGAGGCGGAGGCAGCCGCACAGGCGCAGCATGAGGCACAGCAGCAACAAAAGTATGGTCTGCACAATAATAATAACAACAATGATATCAATAATCATCAACACTGCAGCTCACCGCTGGGCTCGGAGGAGCATGATGAGGTCAGCGATGTGGAATCCGATTTGGATGTAACCTCCATGTCGCCGCAACCGCGTGGCGCTGCGGCTGGCGATAGTGAGGTGGATGAGGCGGACATAGCCGATGAGGAGGATGTTGAAGAAGATGTGGAATGTGATGGTGAAACCACCGACGGTGATGCAGAGGCCAAGCATGCCGATGGCAAGCCGGTTAAGGACAAAAAAGGCAATGAAAAGCCGCCCTATAGCTATAATGCGCTGATAATGATGGCCATTAGACAGAGTCAGGAAAAGCGCCTAACGCTTAATGGCATCTATGAGTATATCATGACCAATCATCCTTATTATCGCGATAACAAGCAAGGCTGGCAAAATTCCATACGCCATAATTTGAGTCTCAACAAATGCTTTGTTAAAGTGCCGCGTCACTATGATGATCCCGGCAAGGGCAACTATTGGATGCTGGATCCCTCAGCTGAGGATGTGTTCATAGGCGGTTCCACGGGCAAGCTGCGCCGGCGCACTACGGCCGCCTCACGCTCGCGTCTGGCTGCCTTTAAGCGTTCGCTGATAGGACCTATGTTTCCCGGCCTGGCCTATCCACAATTTGGACAGTTCCTTGCTTATCCTGGTGCAGCCGCGGCTGCCGCAGCGCCTAGCCTGCTGGCCAGCATGTATCAGCGTTATAATCCCTTTGCGCCAAAGGCAAGCGCACATGGCCTACACGGCATGCCACAAGCGCCGCCACACATGTCTGGTCCATTTGGCGCTGGTGCTGCCGCTGCGGCTAGCGTCGCTGCAGCCAACTATAATGGCATGGAGCGACTGTTAAGTGCACACCCCGCTGCTGCGGCTGCGGCAGCTAATAGTAATGAACTCTACCAGCGCCTACAATATCAGCAGCTCTTGCATCAGCATGCGGCTGCCGCTGCTTTGGCGGCACATCAAAGGCAACTTAGTGCAGTCGCCTCACTGCCACCACCGCCGCCCACAGCGCCAGCGCCACAGCCGCATATGACACATTTGGGGCAGCCACCGTCACCCAATCAGCCGTTGTCGCCAACGGCCACACCAACAACAACACAGCACAGTCCCACGGCTGCACGTGCTCCACACGCTCCCCCCGCGCCCATACTTAAACCGGTGACTGTTGTTTCGCGCAATAGCTGAAGGTGTTGGCTGGCTGTCGTTGTTGTTGTGGTTAAAGGCAGAGAGAGATTGGGAGAGTTGGGACAGACAGTATTCTCGCATTATAATGTAAATATCGTACATACTTAGTGCTTAGGTAATCGAACATGAGAGAAGGAAGGAAGCAAGTCTACACAACGACTGAGGCGCTAGACGCTTGTAAATAGGGATTGAGAAGATGCGTAGTGTGTGGAGAGTGAGTAGTCTTCTGAGTACTGAGTATAATATTGCGTGCAAAATTTGAAGCCCAGGTTGGAGGTGAATGGAATTGTTCCTTTAGAACAGTTGGTGTGGAGATTTCTTTTTGAAGGCACTGTTCACACTGTCTAAAATGATGCATTGCGTGCAACGTTTCAGGCATAATCTCAAAAGTTCTGATAGCTTCAGTTAATGAATTAATCAGGTAGCATGTAAGTAGGCGCCATGTCAAAATAATTTCGCGTGCAATAAAAAAATTTATTAAAAAAAATTTTAACCACAATTGTAGCCAGGGGGAGGCATAAGAAATCTGTCGGTTTTGAACTTAGTTTTTCGACCTGGTAGAATTTATTAAAGGGTTATAGAAAGATAACATATCTTAAATTAAAAATATTCGTGCAAAAAAAAATTGTTTTCTAATTTTCTACTACAAGCTTTCATAAATAAAAAATAATTTTTTTTTATTTTAGAAAGTCTCTTTTTCGAGATTATTTTCTCGGAAAGTTAAAATAAGGGATATACAAAGTTTTTTTATACTGTTCTTGATTTCTAGTATCACGTTTTTAAATTCTCAGTTTGCAGTGCAAATCACAAAAATTTATTTTACATTTTAGAAAAATTTTTTTTTAAGAATCAAGGCTTACAATTTTTTCCTCGGAAAGTAAGAATAGGAGGTATATGTACAAACATTTTTTTCAATACGATCATGATGTCGGGATCACTTTCTTAAGTTCTCAGTGATATGTACACTACATTAATACACTAAAAATCAAAAACAAAATATATGATAGATCAAAAATAATTCTTCTAAATTTTAGAAACCCTTCCTTTTATCGACAATTATTTTTTTCAATTAATTTCACAATAAGTCACAATAAGAAGCAACAAAGTTTTTCTATACCGTTCTCGATTTGTGGATCACTTTCTTAAGTACTCAGTGTTACACTACAAATCATTATAAATATAAAAAACATTCTTATAAATGTTACAAATCTCTCTTTTGTCGAGAATCAAGTTTTTAAATTTTTCCCTCGGAAAGTTACAAATTTTTTTTTAATATTGTGCAAGATTTCTAGGATGACTTTCTTAAGTACTATAATAAAAATCAAAAATAATTCTTCTAAATGTTAGAAACTTTTTTCGAAAATAATTTTTTTAAATTTTTTTTCTGAAGTAAGAGCTATAGAGTTTTCTTTGTTCTGGAATAACTCTTTGAAATTCTCAGTGTTACATTAGAGTGGATCTCAAATTAATAGGGCAACTCCCTTTTACGAACCTTACAAATTATTTCTAAAGACAAAGTGAAAGCAATTTTTGACTTGATATTTGGGTCTCTAAATTATGGCTTTTTCCAAAAGATGAGCTTAATTTTGTTAATTATGACTATTTTTGTTAAAAACAAGGTGTGAAAAGATTTAGGGGCATTTGAAAAAAATTGTATTACAAAATACATTTTTTCGATGAAATTTGCAAGTAATTTGACCTCTCAGTGCTTCATATTTTTTTTCAAACAAACTTGGAAAATATTTTCAAGATTTTTTGAAATTTCATGAACTCAATATCGGTCGGCATTTTCCCTTTTAAGAAGGTGTCCAAAGTAAACATAAAAATTAAACCAGATTATCTTAACGATAACCGGAAAAGTCTTTGGATATTCATGATTGAGGCATGAGTCTGGTTACCCTAGCAAAGTATTTGCTACACAATCCTAGTTGGCAGCGACTAATTTAAATATTCCCCCAGTAGTTATCTGACATCAATATAGCGTCTACTTCAAATGAGATCATTTTCACTCATATAATCAGGGCTTCAATGGTTACCATTTTTTTTTTTTAGAATTCCAAATTAGGAATTTCGACAAGCTAATGAGATCTACTGCTTTGAAATTCATGAATTTTTTCTAATTTTATATTTAGCAATTCGGTAAATTTGGAAAATTACATAATACCAAAAAAATTAAATATGTTTGTGAAAGATCTAATCATATCTAAAATTTTCATACATTCAATAATGCAGATTTCATTTTAAAAGCCAATTAAAATCGTTCATATATTTTATATATGTATATATCTCATCTAAAAAATCTTTAAGCGCTAGGGAAATGTTTCATAAAAGTTAGGAACCGACTGATTTTTTAGATAGACTAGGAATTACGTATTATTTGTGTGATATAGGGTTTTGGACAAAATTTTAATAACATTTTTTAACTTTAGAGATTGCATTAACACTTCAACTTTTAATTTTGAAGAATTCTACCATAGAAAAAAGGACATTTTGAGATCCGACTAATAGCTGTTAGGAATTATTTTTGTACTTCGTAAAACACCTTAGATTGACAGTTTTTGTAAAAAAATGTATCAATTTTCAATATCGTTTTACAAAATTTAGAGAATTCTACCATAGCTTCAAGCTATTATTATTAATAGCATAAAGCTATTAGGGATTATTTGTGTAATTGTAATTGATAAATAGTATACATTTTTTTAAATATTTTTAAAAACTTTTAAACTAGTTAATTTAAATACAGTCGAACTTTCCTAAAGCGTATTTGCATGACTAAAAACTTTGGTTTGTTATATCGAAAATATGTTATGGAGTAAACCGTTAATAGGAAATCTCAAAAACAGTCTACTAAAATCAAATTCGTAATATAGAATATCCGTTGAAGATGAGTTCCTTATGGGCAAGCAGTACAGTAATCAACAAGAATTTCGATGACTGTTAGATAGTGCTGCATTAAGCCTCGTATTATCGAAATCACTTAGGTAATCATTTACGAACGGTCATGTTTAATCTTTGTATAAGCAATAAAATAAATGGCGTCATGCATTTTATCCTAAATCATAATAACTTTATTCATAAATAAACATGTAGTACGAATGTTATGAAATTTCATGATAGTAGAGCCATAGCTTAAAATTTTGAGACCTTGAAAATGAAAAAAGCCTTCAGGGACCTTACTATTAAAATGAGGTTTAAACCGAATTAAAGCGCTAAATTCATTACCTATAATAAATTGCAAATATCTTTCAGCACTTTCTAATTGTTTTATAACAAGTTTAGTAATCGACTAATTTTATTAACTGAAGAAAGGTTCTGTAGATTTTGGGTATACCCTGATTTAAGTCGTTCTAGAGAATTCTACCAAGTCAAAAATTTAGCTTGTTTATATACGTCGAACAGTTTCAAGGGTAATTCCTTTTTTCTAAATGGAAAGTGAAAGCAATTTTGCACAGGATATTTGGGGCTGAAAATTCTGGCTTTTCTGAAAATATAATTATGGTCATAACGAAAATATTTTTTGCAGAGCAGTTCCATTATGTAGGCGATACATAAGTCCTAATATCGGAATTCGGCCTAAAATTACTAAATTGTTTAGATAATCCTTAGTGGTATATCGACTCATAAGGCGGGTCACCCTTGTGCTTAAAGTTGGAAATTGAGTAATAAAGAAAAGGTTTTATAGAGTCAAAATTTTTCCCGAAAATATTAGCTTATTTTCCCAATTTCCTATCGAGAACCAAAAATTCAAAGATATACATACATACAATGGGGACTTTTGGACAATGATGAACAGTTTACCAACATTTGAATGCACATTTACATAAAACAAATTTATATTTTCAGTTCAAGAATTTTGCACGCCTTATATGCTCAGTATATAGATAACTACTAAAAATTGTAAAACTGTAACTTAATAAAAAATAAATAATGTATAGTACGGAAAATGCAACTTTTTTGTCACATAACTACTTAAGCAAGGCAAAGATTGAAAGCACTAATTAATTTATATACTTAATAACATTGAAATTGAAAATAAAAACATTACAAAAAAAAAAATCAATTAAAATTCAATTGAAAAATAAAAGTATGAAAAAAAAAAAAATCACTTGGATTTGTTCAATCTCGCTGGATCGCTGGAGGGTTGGGGGCAACAGCCTGTGGCCTGTGAGCTAGCAAAGTAAATTAAACTGCTACGAACTAAATTAATCTGTTGTCGCGACAAAGTCGTCAGCGGCAATGTCGACGACGTTCAACAGGAAGTCCTTAATAAGCACTCACTCACACACGGACACAGTATCGTCTATATGGATGGTATGGCATATAGGCTGTCGGTCGGTCGGTCATGTGTCTATGGGTCTGGTAAAGCCGCACTAAAAGTCACTACTAAGTGTCAAATCAAATAAAATTTTAGCGCATGTCCCACACACGCCAGTCAGTCAGCCAGCCGGAGGCAGTCAGTCCATTCCAGTCAACGAGGGGCAGCTGATGGAATTGCTTCTCTGCCTCTTGTTGCACTCATTATCTGATAGCGCCAAAAGTTGGGAAATGCGGGCGAAATACTTGAGCGAGCGTTTTTGATGGTATTCGAATTAGTTTAAGGGAATTTGTGTGAATAAAAGCAAAAGTGGGCTAAATGATGTGAAGCTTGTTGAATGAGCAATAAAAATTTAATGTTGCATGTACATGCCACTAGTACTTGCAACAATTGAGTTTTTCTAAATGTTTCAAATTGGACATCTATTCTTGGTTAGTTTTGACAATGTACAAAAAAAAAAAACAAAAATGGGATCTAACAAAGATGCTCATAAAAACAGCTTTCAATTTATTGACAATCATCCTACTTGAAACTAAGACTATAATCCAACAGCTGAAATAAAAAAATAATATAGCTAAACATTCTATATTATGTATGGGTAGTTTTTGATACTAATTCTAATAAAAAGAAAAAAGATAAGATAACAAAATAAATTATTTACATGATTTACAAAAATTCTGAGTACTATTTCATTGATTTTTTTAAATTTCAATGTTACTGATATTTCCAGGGTCTCAAATACAAGGGGACAGTCTTTCAAGCCTTGGCCTATAAGATTCTAATCTACTCTTATATCTTCTGTTTTGATTGCAATTGTCTATGAAGTCGCCTATAAAATTTATTGTAAGATCTGTTCCTAAAATACCAAGGAGCAACTGCTCCTTTTGGTGTAGAGATTTGTTTTGGAGAGTTTGGATTTCCCTAAACTTGAATTTCATACGTCCACAAAGGTTCAAAAATTCTCAGTTTCTAAGTGTGACCATGCATTTTACAGAAGCAGTGAAAAATAATTTCAGTGTGACCAAGCGTTAGCAATGAGTCAAACTGTATCAATGTTAATTAAAGGTGTCCCCAATAACTTTAGTTTTAATTTAAAATGGATTTTTATAATATTATAATGTTACAAACTAAAAGCACTTTACATTTTATACAGTGCTCGTAAGTGTGGCAATGCGTCATGTAGTAGCTGTGAAAATTAATTTTAGTGTGACCAAGCGGTAGCAATATGCCAAACTGTAGTAATGTTAATTAAAGGGGCTCCCAAAATAGCTATGGCTTTCATTTTAAATAGGTTTTTCGAAATAGTCTAATATTACAAGCTTAAAGCAAAGCTTACCTTGCATTTTATACAAAGTTTTCACTACTAAATGATGATCGTTACCAAATATTGAGCTCAAAAGTAATATCAGCATTATAATTTCTTTTCCCGAATCTCAAAGTATAATATGATACCTTAAATTTTGAAGAGTTTACGAAGCAATTTGCCAACCATGAACGAATGTACCAATATACCATTATTATTTAATATTCCCAATAATGAACTCGCACATGAGCAGAGATTTAATTCATTATATGAAAAATATCCATACAAAAATTATAGGTGAGAAGATCAATAATGAACAATATAATAATTAAAGTATTTTTAAGAATAACTTTAAGTTGAGGCACACGAAAATTAGCTTATTTTTCTCCGTTTTCGAGATTAAAAAAAAAATATTCATCAATATGTCGGAAAAAAAAAGTTTTTCTATCCACATAAAAGACGATTTTGTATATGGAAAAGTATTGATATGCTCTTTACAGTAATTTATGGCGTATAAAGATTAAGTAAAAATAATTAGATTTACAAGCAACCAAAATCGAAAAAAAGTTGACAATTTTAAAAAATTACAAATTTTTGGATTGGTTTTTATTAGGGAAAAAAAATTTTCTTAAATTATGTTAAGCTTCAAGCTCAAAAAGAATTCTTTTACGAACACTTCGCGGCTACGATCTTTAAATCGGTTAAGAAATATAGATGTTATATATGTAGTATTACAAATGGTCTTCCTTAAAATAGACTTTTGAGGATTTCAGAGCTGGTATTATTTTATCTGGCAACTCATTTAACAGCAGATAGTTGATTTTTGCAGTTTAGTTTGACATTTTATTATCGATAGACTAACACCAGACCAACGTTTGCAAATTGTCGATATCAAAATGATGGTTTCGTTCGTCAAAATGATGATGATCAGAATGTTACTGTTTGAGAAAAATTAGTTAAGCATTAATGTTATAAAATTTGCTATCCAAAAAACCACGTTTTATTGCTATTAAAAATATATATTTATTAGTTTTATTATTATTTAAACTTGTTTAACTCTAAAAAAAACACCCTTTATATTTGTAAGTAAATCATTTGTGAAAATCATTAGCGGCCTTAACCCCGCATCATTTCGTTGCCATCCCCCACGCCAATTTCCAATTTCTTTTCTAGATTATTGGTTCTAAATTTATATTCTTTTAAACTTAGTCACAATATGGATTTCGATAATACGGATATTTATTTGCGCAAGTACCTATTCCATGCCTATTTTGAACTTTGAGGATAATTCCAATTTATCAAAATGACGGCACTATTCGGATATATGTTAAACTTCAAATATACACAAAAATGCTCACAAAAATTTTACTTGAGGAACGGTTCGTATGAACTGCATAAAGCATTGCTTAATTGGTCCAATAATTTTTTTTTTCTAATAGCCCAGACAAAATTAAACTGAAATACCAAAATTCACATATAAAAATTCAACTAGAAGGGAAATTTACTGCCTGAGCCGCCTTGAGCATGGGCTTGCCAAATTGCCAGACAAACCGAACCGAACTACACTCGATCATATTCATCATTCATTCATTCCGCACATATGAATCATTCGCACACTCAGCGCCAGGTTAATAAACTAGTCGCCAACAAAGTATGAACCTGCTGCCGCTGCTCCAGCTGCTTCTGATGGTGATCTGGAGCTGCCTCAGGTAGTTTGCATTAGTTAAAAAATATTTCTATAGACGACTGGCTGCCTTGAATGACAACGCGGCGTATGCGTAATATAAAATATTTATGTACACATTTATCTAATAAGCGACGCTTCGCATCCATCTAGATGACAATTGTCAACTGACATTTCTCAGTTGCACATTTCAATTTAGCGAAATCTTAGATGGAAACTACTCAGAGCTATATTATTCCCGGGGCATACTGTTAAATCAACAACACTCAGATGAGATTATCCAATTCAGTTAGTTAATGTTTCTTAGTAGACATATTCTCAGAGTCATCTTTGTCGTCGTCTCCATCGTTGTTGTTACAATTTTCAATTTAGTTTTGGAGCATATGTTTTGCTTGCTACTCAATTCCATTCAAGTTGCCAATTATGGGGCCATTATTCAATCAAAGTAAATTTATTTGTTTGTCTCTTTTCCACGTAAATCCCCAAAGAGGCAAAGCCTCAAAACGAATAAACATTTTCTTCCAGCTCTTCTCTCAATTTATTCGCCTTACGCACGGATTATTGTCTGTGTAAACAATTCGAGTGAATTATACTCTATGATGTCACTTGTAGTTTACTCAATTACTAAATGCCAACTGCTATTAAAGTATCCATCTATCTAGAGAGATAGTACTACTCGGAATTATAGCAAGTTCAAGAAACTTTTAACTCAGCGAATGAGCTGCAGACAAAGATTGAAACTGGCGCCAGATTTCATTTCTTTTAAGTTGACAGAAATGTGCAACGGATGCGGAAATAAATTCGCTTTTTTAGAAATGGAAAGTGCATCTTTAAGTAGTAAGGTTGTTGTCTTAATAAAAGTGGTCTGGGCTTGAGAAAGTTGTACTCTCACTTAGTTGGTTCTGATATAAATGCATCGCGAAAATATGTTTCTTTTGAGTTTCAGTTTTTCGCAAAGCATTAAGTTCACAAGCGGATCTTTGATCTTAGGTTTACTTACAACAATATATTAATGCAGTACAGCTATTCATAATCGAAACAATTTTAATGCATTTTTATACATTTTTTTGACCAAAAAACAGGGTTTGTGGGCTATAATTACAAAAATTACCGGTCACCAAAATTTCGATTTTGATTGTTCACAAATCACATAGTCTTTTATCTAATCCGCACATATCGATGTAAAGAGCACGTTAATATCTCATGAGTCCAGCTTCTGGTTTTTATATGCCCATACAAACGGAATCCACTTGTATAAAATAAAAAATAATTCTTTAAATAAAAATGGCGTTCGTAAAGTCGGTCGCGGACAACTGTGGGATACCCTGCACCACTAGCTTGCAATAAAATCCGGTTCCTTCACAAAAAACTAAAAACAGAAGAATTTTTAAGCAAACATTTTTTTTGACCGATCGTTTCTATGGGAGCTATATGTCAACCGATTTCAAGAAAATTTAACACAGTGCTTAAATACCTTAAAAAGATCTGAATGCCGAATTTAGTTCAATTATCTTTACAAACAAACGAAACACATCGAATTTTGTCTAAAAAATGTTTTTTTGGACCGATTGTACCTATGGGAGCTATATGATATAGTCAACCGATTTTGATCAAATTTGGTACAGTGCTTGGGAACCATAAAAACTTGAATACAAAATTTGATTACGATATTTTCAACCATTTCTGAGATCTAGGCGTTCAAAAGGGCAGACGGATGGACAGACGGGCATGGGTATATCGACTTTTCTATTCACCCTGATCATATTTTAGGTAACTTTGGGGTGCCTCCGACGTCTCCTTCTATATGTTACATACATTTTCGGCTTGCACAAACTTAATATACCCTTTCAGCCATACGGTACAGGGTATAAAAATAAGCAGAAGGGAAAATTGGTTTTGAACTAATCGTCCTCTCAGGCCTGATAAAGGAGCCACAGACTTGGATTTACCCAAAAAAAAATTGAAGAAGAGACCAATTTCGTTGTGGAAAGAGGCAGAAAAATTCTTCAAAAGAATAGCAGACCCAGTTGTTGATCACTTTTGTACCGATGTTCTATATCTTCGATTCGGGTTCAGCTATCCAAAAATATATAGTCGAAGTGTTCTGCTCTCCAAACCCAAAAATCGAATTGGTTTTGGTATATGGTCGCTTTAGTATACCTCGAAATGAGCACGCAAACAATTGTGCTAGGACCGATTCGGCAACTTCAGTGCCCTGGCGGTCACGAAGTCATTTAGAAATGGTCTAATTTATTGTTAGTAAAAAAAGATGACTGAAAACGTAATATGTATAAGAAAAAAGAAATAACTTTTGTAATCGAAACTTTGAGGATATATTAGCACATTGACGAATTTAAGGTTCTAGACATGGGCGCCCGCAGGTATGGGCCAGTAGGGATATTGGACCCTAGTGGGATTTTTGTCAAGAACCTAAAATTTTAAAATAACCAAACTTTTCATATTTTGGCGTTGGATTTTTTTTTAATATACTTGACTTGCCCCTAGTGGCGAAAAATTCTGCGGGCGCCCTTGGTTCTAGACCTTGGATTTGGGGTTAGTGATCCCAAAAACATGTATTAAACATGGTCTGACCTTTGAATCTGAAAATCTTTTCAATCAAATTAGAAAACATATCATCTTGGTTTGAAATCTTCTTTTAACTTAGTTCTCCTATAACTATTTACTTCTAAGTATTCAGTCAGCAATAGTTCATTTTGTCAAAAAAAAAAAACACAAGAGTACATAAGTAGTTAAGGCCACTGATGAAGTAGAAGAAGAAAAAGAAGAAGCTTATAATATAATATAGATATAGATTGATAATTAATATACATAATATAGAAAATCGTCCATAATCTGTAGAATATAAAAACTTTTAAGTTTGGTTCACCAACTGATTCAAATCATTTATTATGTTTTTTTCTGATTCATAAATATAATCAGTAAGAAAGTCAGATTGTTTTGAAACATGATAGGAGATCGTCAATAATAATAATGCCCAGCCTGTAATAAGCATTTTCCGTTAATTTTAAACGTTTTTTTTTCGCTCTAATTGTTATTAGGAAATTCGGTTCGGAATCATTAGATTTGCTTAGTTATCCAACGTAGCCTCGAACTTGCAACGTAGAGAGTACACCTGGAACAGAAGTCTCTAAAGGCTAACTTAGACTTCAGTTCCTAGAAAATTTTTTAAAAATAAGTACATCCCTTATGGTCGATATTTAAAGTTCTAAGTTTAGGAACCTCCATTATCCCTTCATAAAATAAGGGTTTTTTGAACTTCCTTTGTTACCCAAAACCACATTTTGTTTCTCAACTTCTAGTTATCCGAAAATCTTCCGCAGTTGTTGCAAGATGGCGCGCGCTCTCTAATGTCAACATGTGGCATAATAAATAATTATTAACACGTTAATGCCGCAGCGAGCAAAAGTCGTCCAAAAATATTTTACGCATTATAATTAAAAAAAAATTGAGCAAATGTTTTTTTTTTGTTTAAAAGAAAAGTCAACGTCATGGAAATGCAGGCGGCAGCGGTAACTTTAAACAGGGACTCGAAATAACTTTTGTTTGATTTGTGGCATGGCTAAACTGTAATAATTGTGCCAGGCGAAACGATCATTATGTTGATGATGACGATGACGACGACGACGATGATGATGATGATGGTGATGATGACTATGATTATGAAAAGTGTGACGCTGACGAGCTGAGCTGCCAGTTATGGCAGTTATGTTGAGCCATGAAGAAATCATTTTTTTAAATTATAGCATGCACATCGATATACAACAAGCCGCAACTAAAGAGAGCCGCTCGAGAGCTCGTTCCGTGGTCTCTGGAACAATGGATACGCTGGCGACTAATGACGATAATTGCGCACAGCAAGCACCTCTCATATAAGTCGGCAATGCTTTTCAGTAGTTTTTTCTTTTAATTTTGGTTTTGTTTCTTTCGGGGTTTTTGTGTTTTTTATTTTTTGACCAGCTTGTATTCACTTAAAAAATAAACACAGACATTAACACCTGATCTGCCGCTGGGTTTGAAAGGTGTTTTCCCTGCCGCGCCTCATTGTTATGGTAAACAGTCTCTACCCATGCTTAATTATGCGCCCTACCCCCGCTCCCCGCCCAGCTTGTTGTTGACTGACTCCCTCTCGCTTGCTCCAAGCACGACTTAATCTGGAGCGTAGCCGCTGTCTGTCATTTACTGCAGCTGACAATGGGCGCGTTTGTTGTTTTTGCTTTGTAATGCGCCGCTTTGTCTGCGCCTTCAGCTCCGCCGCGTCCAAGCAACCAATGTGGTTAATGCTGCCTGCCCCTTCGTCATCAGCAGCGCCATTACCAGCTACATATTGCCGTCACCACCTGCCCCTGTTGGTCCGAGTGTGTGCTTGTTGGCCAAAAAGTGCGCAAGAGTTGCCAAACAAATTCTTTTGTTATTTAATTGTAACCAAATTATTTCCACACGCTCTTGGCCCATTGTTCAAACTCCGCCATTGGTTACTCTTGTTATTGTTGGCACGCCAAAATGCCGCCAAGGGGCGCCATTTGTTGCCACTGCGCCTCTATAGATCCCTTATAAAAATGGTCAAAACTTTTCTCTTTTGTTTTTTTATACTATACTCTGTAATTTGTAAAGTTTTTGTATTAAGTTAATAGGTTTGTAAAGAACTTTGACACGCTTAAAGGAAATTACGCAGATGTTGATGGCTTGGCAATACGAATTTATATAAAAAAATGGCGGACGTAAAGTCGGGCGCGGACGACTTTAGGATACCCTGTACCACTAGCTTGTAATAAAGTCCGATTTCTTCACAAAAAACCAAAAACAGAAGAATTTTTAAGCAAAAATTTTTTTTTGACCGATCGTTCCTATGGGAGCTATATGATATAGTCAACCGATTTCAATAAAATTTGACACGGTGCTTAAATACCTTAAAAAAGATATGAACGCCAAAGTTATTTCAAATATCTTTACAAACAAACAAAACACATCGAATTTTGTATAAAAAACGTGTTTTTGGACCGATTGGTCCTATGGGAGCTATATGATCTAGTCAAACGATTTGGATTAAATTTGGTACAGTGCTTAGGAACTATAAAATACTCACGAATGTTAAATTTGGTCCCAATATCTTAACAAACAAACGAAACACAACAAATTTTGTTAAAAAATCGATGTTTTGGAAGATCGGACCTATGGGAGCTATATGATATAGTCCACCGATTTTGTTCAAATTTGGCACATTGCTTAAGTCTAAAAAATTTCCAAACGCCAAATCTGGTTAGGATATCTTTATTAAAAAACGAAATATAGCCAATTTTTCTTTAAAAAAGTTATTTTGGCCGATCGGTCCTATGGGAGCTATATGATATAGTCAACCGATTTTGATCAAATTTGGTACAGTGATTGGGAACTATAAAAAACTTTCGATTGCCAAATTTCGTTACGATATCTTCATAAACAAACGAATTATTCATCTAAAACGCTTTTTTTTTTCGAGGTCGTCTCAAACACCCCCATGGGAGCTATATAATTTATCCCCGATATCAAAAAAATAAAATAAACTTGCCTCCTATGGAATAATATGGGATCTAATGTGAAAGTTTGGTAACTCTAGCTCTTACCATCTCTGAAATCTAGGCGTTCACACGGACGGACGGACGGACGGACAGACGGACAGACGGACGGACGGACAGACGGACATGGGTATATCGACTTCTCTATTCACCCTGATCATATTTTAGGTAACTTTGGGGTGTCTCCGACGTCTCCTTCTATATGTTACATACATTTTCGGCTTGCACAAACTTAATATACCCTTGGACCATACGGTACAGGGTATAAATAGTATTTCCGAGAAATTTCTTTAGTCATTGTACGATAGTTGGGAAAAATTTAAAACTTGGCAGATGTGTAGAGGTGAAAGAAAATTAAATTAAATTACAGTAGACTAAAAACTACTACTCTTCTTTAGGCGGTATTGTAGAAGAAGAAAGTTTTATAAAAAGAAATACGTAAGGCGAAATCGGGGTATCTTTTGGATAACAGCAAGTCCTTCTCCTGACAGTTTTTCTGATTTCCAGCTTAATAAAAAACGAAAAATTGGTCCTAAAGATTTCTTAAAAGTAATGATTAAGATTATTTCATAGTTAAAAAAATGACTTTAAAATTTCGGTTTGGACATTTTAAAATTAATAAGGCTCTTCAAAAAATAATTTCCTTATAAAATATTTAATAATATTATTTTAAATTACGATCAAAAATAAATTTAAAAAAATACAAAACAATGTTTTCTAAAAGTGGCAGATAGTTTTCTTATCTTAGCTATCACTTTCTAAGAAAAAATCCAAATATCAATCCAACGAAAAAAGGATTTATTGCCTAAAAAAGTTACTTGAAAATTTCAACTTTTTAACTGTATAAAAGACTAATTTGGTTTAATCAATAAGGATCTTAAAAAAAATTTGTTTCTTACAAAATATCAATTTACTTTTATTTTAAATAATCGTTAAAAATAAATTTAAAAAAATACAATAAAACATTCTAAAAAAAATTGCGTTCTTACAAAATATAATATTTTTTTATTTTAAATTATTTTATAAAAAATTGTTTTCTTACAAAATAAAAATTTTTTTTAATTTATATTATCGTCTAAAATAAATTAAAAAAAAAAATACAAATCACATTCTTTAAAAAAAATGGTTTTATCACAAATTATTAAATTTTTTTATTTGAAATTATCGTTAAAAATTATTTTAAAAAGAAATACAAAAGAATATTTCCTAAAAATGTAAGATAGCTAATTTTCTAAGCTAATCACTTTCTCTTAAAAAAAAATCCAAATATCATACCAAGGAAAAAATAATTTATTGCTTAAAAAAGTTACTTGAAAATTTCAACTTTTTAACTGTATAAAAGACTAATTTGGTTTAATCAATAAGGATCTTAAAAAAAATTTGTTTCTTACAAAATATCAATTTACTTTTATTTTAAATAATCGTTAAAAATAAATTTAAAAAAATAAAATAAAACATTCTAAAAAAAATTGCGTTCTTACAAAATATAATATTTTTTTATTTTAAATTATTTTATAAAAAATTGTTTTCTTACAAAATAAAAATTTTTTTTAATTTATATTATCGTCTAAAATAAATTAAAAAAAAAAATACAAATCACATTCTTTAAAAAAAATGGTTTTATCACAAATTATTAAATTTTTTTATTTGAAATTATCGTTAAAAATTATTTTAAAAAGAAATACAAAAGAATATTTCCTAAAAATGTAAGATAGCTAATTTTCTAAGCTAATCACTTTCTCTTAAAAAAAAATCCAAATATCATACCAAGGAAAAAATGATTTATTGCTTAAAAAAGTTACTTGAAAATTTTAACTTTTTAGCTGTTTAAAAGACTTATTTGGTTTAAGGATCTTAAAAAATTGTTTTCTTACAAAATATCAATTTATTTTTATTTTAAATTATCGTTAAAAATTAATTTTAAGAAATACAATAAAACATTCCTAAAAAAATTGCGTTCTTACAATATATAAATTATTTTTTGTTTTAAATTATCTTATAAAAATAGTTTTCTTACAAAATATGAATTTTTTTATACATTAAATTATCGTTTAAAATAAATTAAAACAAAAAATACAAAAAAGCATTCTTAAAAAAAAATGGTTTTATCACAAAATATTAAATTTTTTTATTCGAAATTATCGTTAAAAATTATTTTAAAAAGAAATACAAAAGAATTTTTTTTAAAATGTAAGTTAGCTAAATTTCTAGGCTAATCACTTTCTCTTAAAAAAATCCAAATATTATATCAACGAAAAACCAATTCATAGTCTTAAAAATAATGCCTTCAAAATTTATGTTTTCGAAATTTCTTAAAGTCGAATTTAATTCTAAAATATATTAATTAAATTTAAGTTGTAGTAAGGCTCTTCAAAAAATTGTGTTCTTACAAGATATACATTTTTTTAAATTGACAGTTAAAAATAAATAAAAAAAAAAATCGATTCCAAAATGGAAGATAGTTTATTTTCATAGCTATCACTCTATACCTCTTGAAAAAATTGTTATACCAACAAAAAAGTTACGCTAGCAAATTTTTAAAAATTCTGATGAAAATTGATTCATTGGTTGAAGCTTCCTTAAAACTCGAATTAGTTACAAAAATATTTTTTAATCTAAGTTCTCAAAACTGCTCTTGAAGAGATTTGATTTTTTTCTTTTTATTAATAGCTAGTGAGCCCAGCAGACGTTGTCCTGTCCAAACTTTTTGAATACTCTTAAAGTGAATAAACATCGTAAGATTTTTTAGTTAGCTTATCTGGAAAAATATAATTTTTTTTGATTAGTTTACAGCTCGATTCAAACTTTCACCATTATTAGTCGAATGTCGCGCTTCACGGGTCTGTCTTGACCGAATTCTATTATTTTCATTGCGATCTTCACGTTACTGGGCGGTACGATTAGATTGATAATTAATTTGATTCGTTGATTTCTTCCAAAAAACCTCCGTATTGACAGCCTCTAACACACGCAAAAATCTGATTTGAAATTCATTCATTGACGCGTTCATAAGAACACCCGTAACACGTGAAACAGAAATTTCTTTTATATATGACAAAAACAATTAACTAAAAAATATTAGTTAATCTGACAATGTTCACAATGCCATACTATAAAAAAAATTTGTCCAAAAATATAAAAAAAAAAATGTTAGGAGTGGCAACCCTTATCACTTAGGGGTATGAAAAACAGATATTGTCCGATTCTCAGACCTACCAAAAAGGCACATAAAATTTCATGAGAATCAGTCCAGCCGTTTCGGAGGTGTATGGTAACTAACATTGTGACACGAGAATTTTATATATAGGATTTATATACGAGGTGTGTTCAAAAAGTATGGTGACTTTGTATTTTAAAGAAAAAATATTTATTTATTCATCAATATTTATGTTGTCCCCTTCAAAGTAATCCCCCTCAGATACAATACACTTATGCCAACGGTTTTTCCAATCCTCAAAGCACTTCTCATAAGCACTTTTCGGTATAGCCTTGAGCTCTTCCAGCGACGCAGTCTTTATGTCTTCAATCGTTGGAAATCTCCGTCCTTTCATAGGTCTCTTTAGTTTTGGGAACAAGAAAAAGTCACATGGGGCCAAATCCGGTGAATATGGTGGGTGAGGCATGATTGTGGTGTTGTTTTTGGCCAAAAAATCTCTCACAAGCAAAGATGAGTGCAGGGGCATTATCGTGATGCAAAAGCCATGAATTGTTTTTCCACAATTCTGGACGTTTTCTTCGTATTGCTTCTCGCAAACGGCGAGAAGATAATACTGTTTATTGACCGTACGACCATATGGTAAGAACTCCTGTGCACCACGCCATGGTAATCGAAGAAAACAGTGACAAACTTTGACATTTGATCCAACTTGGCGTGCTTTTTTCGGTCTTGGCTCTTCTGGCCGCTTCCATTGGGACGATTGGGCTTTGGTTTCGATATCATAACCATATACCCATGATTCATCACCAGTTATGACCCTTTGGAGTAAATCTGGGTCGACGTTGACGTCATTCAACAGCTCTTGAGCGATGCCCATGCGACGGTTCTTTTGGTCAAAATTTAGCAATTTCGGAACAAACTTCGCTGACACACGTCTCATGCCCAAAACGTTAGAAAACATTTCATGGCACGAGCCAAGCGATATACCGACATCCTCAGCAACTTCTCTGATATTTATATATAATTAACCAGAACTAAAAAATTATTACTTCTTCCGTGATTTATATTAATTTTAATGGATAATACTGAATGAAAAATGAGGGATACAAAATTTGGAAGAGCTAGGTTAGGATCCTAATACAAAGGCCTTAATTGTTGTAGGTATTTTTATAATTTTGTCAGTGTGGAGGTCAAACTATGTGGTCGCGGAATCCGAATTCAACATTACATAAATCCCAGCACATCTGAGCTCTGAAATAACCTTAAAAAATCACATACAATTTTTTTTTTTATTCCTGGTATCCGAACATGTGTATTATATGTTTATAGAGCGCCGAATCAAAAACCATATTAAACAAGGTATTTAAAGGTTATGTTAAAGGCCTGAACCTTCAAACAGGATTCAAGGATTGAGATTCAGCAACCCCAAAATACATATAGTAAACATGGTATGGCTTCCAAAACCGGAATATAGATTTTGATTGTGTAGCTGTGTAAAATGTATAAAATTTTGCTATGCTTAAGGAACAAACCCGCCATTGGACGTATCCTGAAAATCACCTCGGATGGTAATCATAGCATCTCATTATATAGAGCAGCTGCGGCCTCCAGCTTTCGAGAAGAGCATCAAAAATTCGTTACCTGCCCATTTAGCCTTTCTCTTGTTTTTTCTTATTATTATATTTGTTAATATTATGGCTGCGTCAAGCAGTCAAAGCCCGCGATCTTTATCGCGTTAAGTTTACAAATTTAGTTCCTAATGAGCGACTTTAGGCATTGTAATTCATGGCAGGCCCCAAAACTGTTGCCGCTGCCTTTTCATGTGGTTTTTGTTGTTGTTGTTGTATGCTGGGTTTTTGAGTTGTGCCGACATGGTCAGTGTGTGAGTGAGTGAGTGTGGGTGTGGCGGCTGTTGGGCTATGCTCCGAGGGCGTGACTTGGCCATTTTGTGGCATTTGTTGGTAAAAAATCGTGCCAAAGCTGCATTCCAACAAACCATAAAAACAGCTGCCGTAGAAAGGCAGGTTGAGTTTATGTTCAGTTTTTTTGTCCAAGGTTGGCCAATGGCTGCTCCGTCATTGTAAAGTTTATTGCAGCTCTAATGGCTGTTTTGGGTTACTATCTAATGATGCAAAGATTACAGCAGACTGTGCCTAATGTGTACGCTTATCATTACATCTTTTAAGTGCCCATATCAGTTGATTTTTTGGTAAAGCAAGTTATCTCTTCAGTGGAAAGATTATGCCCGAAAATTGCAACAAATTGCAACTACTTAAGGTCTCAACGTTGCCACCACAGACATCTGTGCTGTTTGGTCTAAAAAAGGTCAAAGGATCAGTAAGTCTATACCAGCAGTTAAGCCGCTCTAGGCAGCTGCAGTGGCTACATTTGGTAATACGAGCTACCAGCCATAATATTGCACTAGTCCTAAAATTGACTTAAGATTGATAACCCGTGTCCAGTTGACTTTTGAGAAACTGTAAGCTGAGGCTGGCGTAATAATTTTCCTGGGAAAGCTTTCAAATTGCAAGACATTAAACACTTGAATGCTTAAAAAGGCGCATAAATATGTTTCCTGTCCAGGCAACGGAACTGCATGTTGGCTTAGGCCACAAAAGGATCTCAGCTCTCAGGCATTATTTGGTACCCTTGTGTGCCGGCAAACAAACTGATTGTTTCAATACGTTTCCATGCATTTGGCATTGTTGGGAAACAGTCAAAATGGACTCATTGATTCCAATTGACTGATTTCAATTGAAGTTAAGTGTCTGCTGCCAAATGCCAAGTCAGCGCAGCCGACGACGTCGTTGCCTTGTTGACTTTTTCCCAAAACCAAAAAAAAAAAACCCTGTTGTTTTTGGAACGTCGTTCCACAGCCAGGGGTTGACTTGGGGGTGCCGACTTAGTCGTGTACTTTTGCCTCAGTTCGCGCTTCTGCTCACTTACTGCCTCAAGTTGTACGCTTGAGTACCTTGTTAGCTGTTGGCAAATGTGCCACACAAGTGGCTCACATCAGCGGGCGTCAGCGGAAATACTCGTCACAAACGTTCTCAAGAAATCGACAAGGACCACAGGCCAAGTTCAAAGTTCTGCCCCTGCGCTTCCGTTCAATTGACAATTGAACTGCTGCTGCTAAGTCTTAAGTCTCCACAATTAGTTTAAACTTTAGACGCTCCGTGTCTTGGAGAGCACGACTCTCTACAACGGTTGTCATGCACTTAATTTCCCGTTTAAAACGCCATTCATTCAATTAAGCCAATGAATTTGAGGCACGGTCTGTTAGCTCCACAGCATCTCCACAGCGCGCTCCACTTAGAGAGATCACGAAAACTGCGGGCCACTTGCTCATCAGCATCATCATCATCGTCGTCGTCGTCGTCAGCATCATCTTTATGATCTTTATCATGATTGCTGCACTCGTTTGCTCTACACTAATCAGACGCGGGTCAAAATATTTACCACTTGACCCTATTGATTTAATTAAATAGTTGCAAGACATTCAACTGTTTGTTGTCGCACAAATGTACCTCCATATCGTATATTCTCGAGCTCTCTTTCTCTCCCGGATCTCTTGGCGTGCTGGGGTGAGAGAGTTTCCTGCTCTTTTTGGCGCTTACGTTGGCGTTGTCTGTTCAAGCGCTGCCCGCTGTCAACACAGATTTCGCGTATTTGCTCACTAAAGACGTGTTAATTAACGAGAGTTAACTAATTGTTGTTAGCAAAATATTTTCGTAATTTGATACTAAATGAACGTTCCACTCAACTGGCGTTGTGGGCTTTTGTCTGTATGCCATAAGGCACAGTGGTTCAAAATGCATAAATCTAAGAAGCAAGCGGACGACAATGAGCGTAAACGTTATGCAGCAAGGAGCTCCCTTTAGCGTATTACATACTTAGTTGTGTTATCTGGCATACGGTCGTGGTAGACTGAAAATCTGAACCTGGGGGGAAAATGTACCGGCCCCTCTGTTACCCCTTTTAGCATTACTCAAGACCGAACGACAGTAAATACACCGGCCACCTTAGAAAATTCTCGGCCCTTCTCCAACCCTTTCATCGGGCCTGCATATCCTCATCTGTAACATAGATCGAATTTAACGTTTGCTTATTATACAGAGAAAATTATGACCCGGACAAAAGACGACTCACTTCTTTCTTCCGAAGAATTTAATACACTTTATTCTTAGAGAAATAATTCGCGTAACCGCTATAAAAAATAGGCTTTCATTTAAATTATCGCAGCAAGGGAAATTTTGATAGCTCTTAACAGCCCAAAGTAGTATATCTATTCGTGTGAGTGGATTGTCGGTATAAGAGACAATATTCTATATATCGTCAATTTTAAGTTACAATAACAAATGTGAGGTCATAATATTTATATAGTACTAAATATTCTGCTATAGAACGTACGTGCCTAATGGAACTTAGATCAATTAAAGCAAAAGTTGAGTTTGTGGATATTCTTGTGGGAGAATATCCCACAATAACTGTGGCTTTTTTGAACTTGAATAATCTATTCTAATTTATTAAGATATGGATATTATTTGTTAATTCATATGATTAGGTACCTTCATATTCCAAAATTAATTAGGACTATTCCCTAGTCGTCGGACAATACTGCAAGAAGCTTTCAAATAACAACTATGTACGGGAAGCAAGTTTCAAGTTGTTGTCAAACTAGAGTAAGATGAAAGATTCTTGTTCGAAGTCCCATATTCCCAAGTTGAATAATAAAGCAAATAAAAGCGCTATTCTCATTCTCGTGGTACAAGGCAGGGCCAAGTATAGAAAAGAAAAGTATAGGTCCTGGGGTGTCTATCGTCGGGACCTAGGCGATTCTTTTTCGTAAAAACTTTAAATGCCTTTAATGCCTGCTACGAGGGCGAATTATGTAGTATTCTGAAAATATTGTGTCGGGAAAATTATCGTAGACTTCATCATCATCGTTTCCTGTAGCAGAAGGATCTCCCACTCAGCCTCGACTTTGGCATCCAAAAATATAACCGCTTGGAAAATATACCATCCTAAATCATCTTGTTCTTAGGTTCCGGCAGTTCAGAGGATATTTCATACGCAATTAATGAGCTCTTGGTTAATTCGGTGCAAAGTGACTGCTCTTAAGTATTTTATGTATTATTCCCCAAATAATACGAACGAAATTAAAATTAATGTGAAGAAAACTAAGATATACAGGCCTGTTCTAGATTTTGACTCTAGTGCATTCCGACAAATGGTGTTCTAGATTTCGACTGAGTTCGAATCGTTCTCGAATCGCTTTCATTTCGAGCGCTATCGATAGCCATTTGTATAGAACAGCTGGCCAGCTATCGATAAGTTCACTTGTTTAGTGTGTAGAGTTTTCGAACATCAACTTTATAAATTTATTTTTTCTTTCTGCCAACGTCTTTCTGAGAGACAAATATTTTTATTTTTATTTATTCCGACAGTTTTTGTCGGAATCGAAATCTAGAACATGCCTGATAAGCTTTTTCGTTATCTGCAAAAAGAATTGGCTAGAATCTTATTTAGGTTCACTTTGCTGGGCAATGGAGATGATATGTGAGTGATCTACAAACGACGTGGTTTGATTTTTTAGGGTATTTTAATCCTCATTGTGAGACCAACTCAATTTTAAGTGAAATCGGAACATTTCTTGAAAAAGTGGTAAAATCCGGAAAACTGGGAAAAGAAAACTTTATAATTCAACTTAAATTTATCAGACGATTTGATTTCAGTGATGTCGATAATTTGAATCTATTTTTAAGCTGCTTTTTGTTTTGTGGTGATATTTACTTTAGCAATTTTGGATGTTCTTTCAAAAAATTTTAAACTTCAACGCATTCATAGGGGCGTAGCGAGGTGGGGGTGTCGGGGTTGTGACACCCCCCAAACATCCATCATTTGGCAAATCTCGGATATTTCGCGCAATATTCGAGAAATAAAAATTCAGAATCGGTTATTTGTCGGTAATTTGTTGAATCGAGTCGGCATTTTGAGGTTCATTATACCCCACATTCAACGCTCTCGCTTCGCCACTGCGCATTCATATTATGAAAATCTAAGTCACCCGAGGGACATCGGGACACTGGGTCGTTGCTTCCAAAACCGGGCTATGTCCAGATTTTTCCGGGCCAATTGGTTACACTGTGTATGCACAACCCATTTACTAGTGATGCTTGAGTCATCTACTTTTTTTTTACCTATTTTTGATATTTTTTGTTTGAAGACATGAAAAAAGCGCCATGACAGGGAGTCTGCACTAGAAGAAATTGTAGCATCATAATCAAATTGTATTTTATTTTTCCGATGAACCGGACTTTACTTTGAACTTCACGTAGACTTCTTGACACTTAAACAACCAGAAATATTTTTGCTGTTTAAAGGAAAAATTTTCATATGACAATTTATCTCCAGCACTCCAAGAGCGTGAACAATATTTTTTGCATAAGAAACGAAGAAAAGGTTTGATATACTATAGGGAATCCACTCCAATAATTTAAAGGGTTAAAAGGTTCTATACTGTTTCTTTATAATCCTATAAACACATAAGTGCCGAAGGTTCTGGTTACCCAAAAGCGATCGTCTACATACTTACAAGACATGGATTATTTTGTGTTCCTAAACCTTAAGAAATTCCAGGACAGTAAGGGATTTAGATTGAATAAAAAAGTCATACTTATTATCTATTATTTATTTTATATACTATTTTTATGGTCTTGAAAATATCTAATACTTGGAAGAAAAAAAAATTTCGGAGAAGCGTTGCACTAAGTGCCTTAGGAGAAGGGATAACATATTGAAAAAAAAGATGTTTGTTTCACTAAAAATTTATTTAATTAATTTGTCGCTTAGACTTAAACCTCGCACCACTGTAACCCAGTCATTGGATACCTGCGTTGAGCCAAATGGGCACACAACAACCGCTTCACATATTTAGTTTTAAGCTCGATCAGAGATTCACTTGGATGCCGCCAAGTCGGCTAAAGACAATGCCAATCGTCGTCAGGCAACGGCCATGCTTAAATGTCTTATTGTTTTTTTTTTGTTGTTGTTGGTACTGATATTTTTTGCAAACATTTCCCAGCGCGCTGGGCTGGATTCACTTGAAAGGGAATGACATGACATTTTGGGGCGTTGCTGTTGCCTAAATTCATAAATCAAATCAAATTATAAGGTTTAAATATTCATGATGTCTAGGACAATGTGTGAACGAGGAACTGTGTAATGTATTAATTTCATTTATTGCCTTGTACTGGCCATACATATAGTCAAGGCCGGAAGAGATGACGAGAGCGTCGCTTCGACGCGTCCTGACAATTTAATGGCAAAAACGGGAGCAGAAACGCACATACATATAAATGACAAGGACACTCCCATATTTAGCACGTTTTAACATAAGCACACACAATGGCAACTGTGGCAACAACCATGTGCAGCTTGGCCTAGGGTGGTGCAAGATCTTCCTGCCTCTGATAATGGCGCAATGCAACCCTGCCAAACGAGCACCCTAAATCACAACCAACGCGGGTTAAATGAAATGGAGAATGCCATTCCTAATTATGTGTCGCTGGGCACCCTTTTGTGGAACATTTAGTTGGCCTGTCGTCGCAGCCATTGTTGTTGCGGCACCGCAAGAAAAATGAATTGAAGCAAAAAAAAAAGAAACAGAGGACGCAGAGCAGAGGACGCAGCAGATTTGTGCCTCGTTTGTTTCATTCGCGGAGCGCATCCTGAGCACAGCCGTCGCGTCGGTCGCTTGCTTTTATTTATTTGTGTTTATAATACAACAAAATCAGCTACGCTTTCACCCTGCCCTGTAGTCCTCTGCCCGCTCTGCTCTCTGCCAGCTTTGCCATGGCGGCGGCGACGGCGGCTACTGCCTCACCATAAAACTGGTTGTTGGTTTGCTGCCATCTCGATCTCGATTTGTTGCCGTTGTTGGTGTTGCCCTTGTTGTTGTTGTTGTAGTTGTGTTGATTATGACTACGATGTCGACGTGATGTTTACATTTATGGATTATTGTTTCCGTATGTCCTGGGTCCTTGTTTTCATACCGCCGCTGCTGCTGTAGCTGATGCTTATAAGTTCCGCACAATCATGCTCATCAACATTTTTTTTTTCCTTCCTTCTTTCGTTTGGCTGACATGCCATGCCTGACTAGAGTTTTGGATTGATGACGCACAGTGGGCAGAATTTCGGTAAAGATTGTCTGCAGCAGCTTATTGAAATTTAAGTTGAGGCCATATTGTTAGGGCCATATTGTTCTTTAGGGAAAATACAACCGAAATTATTTTAATGATACTTGAGAGTTTTTATATGCATTTAAAACATTTTAACTTTTGAAGAAATTTTTGCCTTAGTTTCTGGGGATAATATATTATCTGATAATCAATAAAATGTAGTTATTAAGCAAACTTGTAATAAAATTTTCTCCAATTTGAATGCTCTTTGATTTATTGGATTTGTCTGCGCCCGCGTTTAGCATAATAGACATTGAAACATCGCCGAATTTGGTCGGAAAAATATGAAAATCGTCAAAACCAAAATGGCCGCCTAATACTTATTATTCAGCCCTAAACCAAATCAACAAAATATTCCTGAATATTATTTGCCGTCCATCACAAGATGTTCAAATGATAGGAATCAAATGTAGGTCTAGCGGTTAACGAGGGCAAGACGAAGTATATGCTGTATACGAACAGGAACGCTCGGCGTCTGGGCTCCCATGTTGTAGCGGACCGCTATACTTTTGAAGTGGTCAAGGAATTCACGTACCTTGGCACCGCCGTTAACACTGAAAATGACATCAGCTTGGAGATAAAGCTGAGAATTCCATTTGCCAATAGGTGTTACTATGGTCTCAGTAAGCAAATGTGCAGCAGTCTCGAACGACAAAAGTAACACTCTACAAGACGCTCACCTTGCCCGTGCTCTTATACGGCGCAGAAGCATGGGTTGTGTCACGGACAGATGCAGCTGCTCTTGGGGTGTTTGAGAGGAAAATTCTACGCAAAATCTTCGGTCCCGTACGTTTTGAGGAAGGCTATCGCATACGGATGAACCACGAGCTGTACGAGCTCTACGACGACATGGATGTTGTCCAGCGTATCACAATACAACGTCTGCGCTGGCTCGGCCATGTCGTACGTATGGATAATGATGCTCCAGCGAAAAAGGTATTCGAAGCGAAAGCCGACGAAGGAAGACGGAGGGGACGACCACGACTCCGATGGAAAGATCAAGTGGAGGAGAACCTATCCTCCCTTGGTATTTCTAATTGGAGAAGTCGCGCGCAAAGCAGAGGCGCCTGGCGAGAGCTGCTGAGGTCGGCCGTAACCCGAGAGCGGGTTGTAATGACTATACGATGATGATGATAATGATGTTAGTATTATTATGGACGAAATCGGAAAAAACCTCTAGTTAGGAATGTGGTGGTGCAAGACTGTATTCGGAGAGTTTTTGGGTCCTGATCGTCCTCTATTTTGCGAGCTTTGGAAAATATACACTTCGAATTGAAGAACCTCCCAAGAACAAATCCTGGATCCGCTTCTGGGGGATATATTTTTTTTTCATGCTATTAACTTAAAGTCTTATGTAGCGCTTCTGTATTTCTTAGGAATTCCATTCCAGGGCATTTTAGGTTTAATCCGCCTTTATGTCCATATCATTTTTTTTTAATAATCAGATGATCACCAAATGTTATGTTCAAAATCGTTTTTGTCGTTAACATTAGAAATGTTTTACTTCAGTGGCATGTAGAATCTTATATCATATTTTAATAATAATTTTCAACAATTTAAGTATCATAATCCGAACAATACGAACCGTTGCTTCACTGGCTGCTGAAGTAGGTACAATGGAATAATGCAATGGCAAGCAAAAAATCCAAAAAATTTTATAAAGTACTCTAGTTTACAAATGTAAGCGTCATCGAGTAAATCTTCGTAAAAATATTTTTTTTTTGGGTAATTTAGGGTCGAGAAACACGAAAATATAAACCTTTTTTCCATTAGGCACCGTTTTCGAGATAATTGCGAAAAACATGTTTCACGTACTTATTTTCTTTTATGGTAAAATCTTGTGAAAAAAAATATTATATCGACATACGACAAGATCTAAAGGTATTGATGTGCTCTTTCCAGTGATATGTATATATGTACAGATTAAGTACATATTATTGAAGTTACAGGTAACCAAAGTCGAAAGAAGGTGCAATTTTTGAACATTTTTCCAAATTATACATTATCGGACTGCATTTTATTACCGATAAAAAATTGTTGAAAATAATGCAAAGCTTTAAGAAGAATATTTTGAGTCTAAGATCTTCGAAATCGGATAGGAACTGTAGAATCTGTTCCGATTCGTGAACTAAAAATCACGATCACAGCTGCAAATAAATTCGTCAAGACGTACTGAACGAAAATATTAATTGATATTGAATATTACAAAAATAAATAATAATAATAATGTCCATATTTTAGATGAAAAGATTAGAACTAACTCTGTATAATTTATTGGCTAACTTTAAATCAATATATCCATTATGAAAATAAATCAAATTTGTAAACTTAAACTAAATAGTATTAAGTGATTTTACTCCAAAGCTTAAACCTGTAAGAATAATCAGTTAAATAAAACGAAGGCTCTATATTGATTATTGTTTTTTTTTTTGTAATTAAGGTGCATTTTAAATTGTTCGCTTCTGTAGTCTGAATACTAATAGCCTTCAATGAACTGCATTAAAACACCCACTGTATTTTTTTTACTTTTAAACAGATCTCAGTTAAATTTATTTTTATTTTACTACCTGAAAAACGACCATGTGTCCGATTTCCATTTTAATAGTCTAATTTCTGTTTCCTGTTTCCGATAGTAGATCTAATTTGAATTTAAGTATCTTGTTTCTCTGACAAATACTGGATGTGTATCGTATGTATCGTAAAAACGTCATCCAAATAATAATGGGATCAGTAATTTAGATATTATATTGTATACTTGTGTTTATAAAATGCTGTTTAAAATAAATGAAAATCTTTAAAAAATTCATAAGGAGACAGATTATTGAATTTTAAACGTTAGAAATATAATTAAAAAAACATTTTGAAAATACTTAAATAGTGCGTCTAAAAATTAAGATAGACCTTATTTTCTTTATATTATATTTTATATTTCCTATATTTTTTTTATACATTGCATTTAAATATAATTATATTAAATTTGCTGTAGATTGATGAGACGTACAATCCTTCCCGCCATTTTTCTCATATATTCAAAATTTGTTGATAGTCATCTGAAATTTATCTCGAAATTGATTCTATTCGATTGATATACTTCTTCATAATTTAGGAAACTTTTTGTGACTCCTTTATAAAAAAGTTTGAAAAGAGACAACTATTTGCACGAATTCGTTTAAATGTGAGTCTCACCATGTGGGACAGTATAAACTTTCCGAGTCGATATAAAACTTAAACAAACCACTTGGGAATTATATGAAATTTAATACTGTCTCGCATATCCTGATACATATATTAAGTATTTCGTTCCTTTCTGAGTGTTGCTTTTAATTTTTTACCAAAAAAACGTTATAAAATCGAATGAAAAATCTTTAAAAAAATAAAGGTACTTTAAAAAGAAGCCGTATTAAAAATATTAGATAGTAAAAAGTCGAGGCACCAATAAATTCTAAATCATACAGGAATTTTTAACGGGGATTTAATAAGTTTCCATACCACTTAATTTGTTCCGAAACTGAAGCCAACATTTTAGCACTCCGACCAATTCTCAGTAATAAAAAAAATTAACTTCTCTTAAAAAAATAAATAATACTAGCTTACAAATATAAGGATCGTCGAGTGAACCTTCCTAAAAAGGCGCTTTTTAGAGTAGTTTTGGGTCGAGAAATGCGAAAATGACAAGCTTTTTTTAAGCACCGTTTTCGAGATATTTGCGAAAAACATGTTTTTGGGCACTTGTCTTACTTTTTCGTTAATATCTCGTGAATAAAATTCTTTATCGACATGAAAGATGAAAGTTCGATTGAAAGTTATTGATGTGATCTTTCTAGTGATATATATATATGTGCAGATTTAGTAAAACTTCTCGAAGTTACAGGCAACCTAAGTCGAAAAAAGGTGTAATTTTTGATAATTTTTTAAAATTACACATTTTTCATATGCATTTTATTACCGAAAAAAAATTGTTAAAAGTAATGTTAAGCTGAAAGAGGCTACTTGTACAAACATTTCGAGTCGAAAATCTTCGAAATCCGACAGTAAATTTTGGAGCCGCAGTAATTTCGGGAGCATGAGAAAATCTCACCGATACCGCTCGTTTTCTGATTCTTCCCGTCTCAATCCTAACCCTTTTTGAAAGCTCATTTCACATTCATTTTATTTGATTTGAAACCACTGTGCACACTGTGCTGCGCTGCCCTACCTTTTGGCTTTGCGTTTTCCAGTTGAGTTACATTTGATTTGCTTGGCAATGTTGTTGTTATTTGTGCCTTGGCGCGTTGTCCTGTCGCGCAGAGACGGCTGGTTATAAAGTTTCCTTTGATAGTCCTTTTATATGCAGTACATACACATATATATGTATGTGTTTTGTTTCAGTTACTGCCATTGAAATTCAAATAAATAAAATAATATTTGGGATTTCGCACCCTAATGCCAGGCTTGAGCGCAGCTGCGTCGCTGCCGGCGTCGCTGTCGCTGCATTAGTTCGGCTTTACAGCAGTTAAGGAGACGTTGACGCTGACGCGTTTGAGGTACATATGTAGTTGTTAATATTTCTCTATGAACATTGTTGTTGTTGTTGCTGGACAAATGCGTTTTGTTGGTGTTGTGATTCGTTACGACATTAGGCACAGCAGCAGCAGCGGAAAAGAGTGAGCGAGTGGAGAGAGGGAGAGCCACAGACAGCTTGCTGGGACCAAGCCGACGACGCTGAGGTCTTAATCTAACCAAAAGTGTAAACCATATTTTACCCCGAGGGGGTTTTTGTTTTCAGCGCATATGTCCCAGTGCATATGCTCTTTGGAGGGTTCATCTTTCCGAAGCGCAGAGCGTATTACACGGATTTATATTACGCTCTATTGACTTTTGTTGCTGCACAGCCAAGTGGCCTTTGGCAGAGAGTGGGCTTAGCGCTGGCTGATATGTTGTACAGGAAAGGTACATAGAGATTTTTTTTGGGGTGTTTGCCGTAAACGCAGATTAAGACATTAATTTAATTGCTTGTATAGTTTGGGAGATAGGTGCGAATCACATAACCGTACATATTTCTTAATGTTTGCGCATTTGATTAGCGAAATATCTAATAAACAAAATTTTTTGATTTATGTATGAAGTTTTCCCAGGCTGTAGCTGTAGCTGGAAGTTAAGCCAACATCGGAGACGCACATTCATTTCGCGTCCAACACTTTGAGTCAAGACTGGTAGCTGTTGGATATTGCTTACAGCTCACCACAATCTCCAGTTAGCTCCAATTGCATGTTGATGGTTAACTACTGTGCCATTTCTTGGCATAAGTCAACAGCCAACAAATTGAGACATCAACTAGCACATGTTTACATGCCACTCCTCGGTTACACGATGCAGCCTTTCAAAAACTCGTTTTGCGTACTTGAAGGAGTCATAACGTAGTACATATATACAGTCCGTTGCATTTGAATAGTGACACTATGGGGGAATGGATTTAGAAAAGACTCCAATCTTGATCCAACAATGAAAACTATTCTAAACTTACTTATTGGAGCTTTAGAATGTTACTCGCTGAATTCATTAAATAGACTTAAATGACTGCCGATGAAAATTATCGATAGTTAATAAGTTTTTCGATATGTTTTTAATTCTCACATTTAGCAGAAGGTTGCAAAACATTTTACAATTTAAAAAGAAAATTCTGGCCGGAATAGATTATTGATTGTATATATGATAATTTTGATAATGGTTCGTCGTGTCTCCTTTATAGACACACGAGCCACCCACTATTTTCTGATGCGTTAATCTATAGTGTGTGGAAAGTTACTTAGCATAGTTTTTAAAATTCTGATAGGTGCTCATGGATGCATTTGAAAGGTTTTGCGCATCTATATAAATACGACAAAAAAAAATCTGTGTGGTACCGATTGTGTTTATATGCGTGCATCGTATCGAGGCTGAAACTTACATCATATAGATAGACTCGAACTTCATACCATGGGCACAATGGAAGTTTTACCTCGATATGTTGAAATCATGTAGATGTAAACTCATATCTTGGATCCAGATACTCCCCTAATACTTTATATCTATTATCTAACTCCTTGCAATATTATGATATATCGATACATCTATGTTGCCAATTTAAAGCATCGAAAACATCGATGTTTTAATTATTTTATTTTTTTATTTCGTAATATTAAAAAAAAATTGATATATTTTGAAAAAATTTAATCTGTTTCTTATATTTCGAGACTTATAATTTTTTTAACATCTCGCGGAATTTTGAGCTCTCCATAGTATTTTTATCCCGAACCCATTTCTATTAAATAACTTTTTCATGCTAATTTTCTTTGATACTGAACCACTGTACACAAAACTAGGGTTACCAGAAGGTCCGAGTAAAAAGAGTGGGCATTCCACAAATAATTTGTTTATATTGATCACATTCAGCATTTTGGCCTTCATTTCGGGATTTTGAGAGACTAACGAACTATAACTTTTAATTGCAATAAATTTGTATTCGAACCTGTAATCATGGAAAATTGGCATATAAGAAAGAACGAAATGCTAAAAAGCATTTAGAAACATCGCTCACAATGACAAATATTTTTGGATTTTAGGAGGAGTCTCTTGGAACAAAAAATTTAATTTAAACCCTTTAGAAATTGTTCAAAATGTAACTCAATTGTGGATTTGTTGTTGTGCTCATCATCCACTTTTGTGGAAAATATGCTTTAAATACCTGCTAAATATGTATATGAAAATATGTATGACAAAAGATAATCGATCCAATCGAGCGAAAAAGTGATCAATTCTGCATAAAAAGTGAACACGACAGTTAAAGCGAAAATGTTAAGCGTAAAAGCGGATATATGGTCGCGTTATACTAAATGAATAAATATTTTCCTATATCTCAAGATCAGCTTGACCGACTGATTGTTTTATAGATCTCATTACGGCGAAATTAGACGTCTCGGGTATACGGAGACTGTCCAAATTTGTTTGTTCTTTTAATACGTTAACTATCTTTAAAATCATCTCAGATGACTAAAACGCCTGACGGATTCATGGTCTTTTGAAAATAAGTCAGAACATTTTTTGATTGTCTGATCTGCAATTAGATCGTTCTATCTCTTAGTACCCTATGCTTCTGATAGTAGTGCCATATATATCTACATTAGGATATACGCTAACCCATCTGAGAAGGAGAAGGGAAGAAGAGGACTCCTCACCGGGCCCGTGGTTTTCTCAGGGACCCGGTGAAATTACTGTCGTACATGCCGTAATTCAATTTAAGAGGTTGTAATAGAGGGGCCGGTATATTTTCCCCAATGGTCCCGGATTTTCACGCTACGGCCCTGGGAATAGGCATTTACGCCAATCTTCAAAAAGCGTAATATTATTTAATTTATTTCGATACCATCAAGGATTGTGAAATTGACAAAGTTTTGACCAAGTGTTTTTAATGTATATAAGTATAGAATTTAGATTGTTTCGACGGTTTAACAGTCTCCAAGATAGGCCTTTCATAAGCTCTCCGACTTTTTGTATAAAACAGTACTAAATAACCATAAGCGTTCCCTAAGCCTCACACCAACCTTACTTTTCTTTCACGTTCTAAAGTTTCCAAGTTCTTCTCCATTCTAGCTGAACCATATAGTACTCCCCAAACAGATATTGCAATATAAAATTACGGTATACTCTGCATTCTCAGCAAGAATAAAAAGTTCTGCCCATGCTCTGTTTCCACAAGTGTGCATGGCAATAATTTTCCCATTTCCATAAGCATTTCACACGGGCGCATACAAACCGACATACTACTTACTTACTACTTGGTTACCGTGGTACGAGCCTGAACTTGATTTCAATATAACGATATGGCCAAAACGAGGCAGAGAGTTTTAGGCCAAAAGAGGGAGAACAACTGTTTCAACATAAATCGCGCTGTGAAGCAAGTTCTACTTGCAACTAAAGCAGCGCAGCAGCGTCTCTCGGTAATGCTGCATAAGAAACTGAGCTCTTTGGCTTGGCAAAAATGTTAATTAACTTTTCAATCCTTAAATAATGAATGATCAACGCATCCGTGGCGACATGCTGAGTTCCTTTTTATCACTGAGCTCAAGACCTCTTCTCTACGAAGACACAACTTTTTAGCTTTGCTCTGCTAAAAATGAGCTGCTGTTGTTGACCATAACAAGTGTGTCTAAGTGTGTGTATGTGTGTGTGTGTCTCGGTGTGTGTGTGTGTGTATGTGTTAGCCTTTCAGCTGATATTGGCTTATATATAATTTATATTCGATACGATAAATTTATGCGCAGTGTGCGCGCATGCGCCCGCGCTCTCAGTTAATGCAGCACACGACTACCGACGGTCAAGCTGACGCTGACGCCGACGTCGCTGCCACTGCACAGTGGTTGCAGAGCATGGACTAAACTAGAAATAAGATGAAGGTTAACTTTGGTGTCAGAAGATATACAATATATAATAGTAACATGGTTTATAAGAAAAAAAAGGTATTATTGGTGTTATACTAAAAATAAATTATTTAGCTCAAATTTATTTTAGGCGAATTCTAGTTTTTCTAATGTGTGTTAATTTAAAAAAATTAATTTTATAAATAATTAAAAAAATAACAGAAATTAAGGAAAATTGCCGAATATCTATCGAGGATAGATAAATATTATTATTAGATTATTTAATTAATTTTATTTTAGCCTTAATTCAAGATTTTCTACTTAAATTTTCTTTCTTAATTTTTTTTTTAATGCACATATTTTTATTTCTAATCTATCAGATTAGACAATCAGCAAATTTTATAACTAATACAAAAACTTCGGGTACAGCAAAGAAAGCTGGGGGTGGTAGTTACCTTTTTATCGAGCCTTCTCATTTAAGAGAAGCGCCTCCTTTTTTCAGTGTGTACAAGGAATGTTTCTATCTAATTATTTTATGCCTACATTTAATAATGTTATTTTTCTCATATTTATAGAAATGACTTTAATTGGAATTGTGCAAAAAAAAAGAAACGGAGTGAGTATTGGCTGTATCTCTATATGTAAATACAATCATCTAAGAAAATAAGAAATAATTATTCAAAAACTTCTTAGTTCAAAAATATTCTTTTAAAAATATTTTCTAAATTTTATAAGTTGTATTATTAAGCATGATTTCTCTTGACAATCTTTTTAGATATTTTAGAGATTAAGCATTTATAGAACCAAAGTCGTGACGCAGCTGAAGAAAATCCTCCCAAAATTTTGTTTGGAAAGTAATTTCAGACTTTTTTTCTTAACTCTTTCAGTCCCTCTGTTGCATGTATTCGTTTTAAATATTTAGTTTTACTGCTTTTTTTTGTTCAATACATCGAGGGGTTTCTTATGTTTATACCCTGTACCGTATGGTACTAAGGGTATATTAAGTTTGTGCAAGCCGAAAATGTATGTAACATATAGAAGGAGACGTCGGAGACACTCGAAAGTTACCTAAAATATGATCAGGGTGAATAGAGAAGTCGATATACCCATGTCCGTCTGTCCGTCTGTCCGTCCGTGTGAACGCCTAGATCTCAGAGATGGTAAGAGCTAGAGTTACCAAACTTTCACATTAGATCCCATATTATTCCATAGGAGGCAAGTTTATTTTATTTTTTTGATATCGGGGATAAATTATATAGCTCCCATGGGGGTGTTTGAGACGACCTCGACAAAAAAAAAGCGTTTTAGATGAATAATTCGTTTGTTTACGAAGGTATCGTAACGAAATTTGGTATTCGAAAGTTTTTTATAGTTCCCAATCACTGTACCAAATTTGATCGAAATCGGTTGACTATATCATATAGCTCCCATAGGGCCGATCGGCCAAAATAACTTTTTTAAAGAAAAATTCGCTATATTTCGTTTTTTAATAAAGATATCCTAACCAGATTTGGCGTTTGGAAATTTTTTAGACCACTTAAGCAATGTGCCAAATTTGAACAAAATCGGTTGACTATATCATATAGCTCCCATAGGTCCGATCTTCCAAAAAATCGATTTTTTAACAAAATTTGTCGTGTTTCGTTTGTTTGTTAAGATATTGGGACCAAATTTGACATTCGTCAGTATTTTATAGTTCCTAAGCACTGTACCAAATTTAATCCAAATCGTTTGACTAGATCATATAGCTCCCATAGGACCAATCGGTCCAAAAACACGTTTTTTATACAAAATTCGAAGTGATTTGTTTGTTTGTAAGGATATTTGAAATAAATTTGGCATTCAGATCTTTTTTAAGGTATTTAAGCACTGTGTCAAATTTTATTGAAATCGGTTGACTATATCATATAGCTCCCATAGGAACGATAGGTCAAAAAAAAATTTTTGCTTAAAAATTCTTCTGTTTTTGGTTTTTTGTGAAGAAATCGGACTTTATTACAAGCTAGTGGTACAGGGTATCCTAAAGTCGTCCGCGCCCGACTTTACGTCCGCCATTTTTTTATTAATAACACAGGTCAACATGGTTCAGTTGTTGGAAAGCTAAGAGTCATTTCCATCACGTCAGGATTTTGAGATATTTGAGGTTATGTACCCAAAAAATGGCGTTTTTCCTACATTTGAGGTTATGTACAGGGCGCAAAAAATTTTTGCGGTCTTTCTCTCCAATTACATTATTTAGTACAACTCTTACCCTTTAATTTAAGGGTTATTTTTTGGGTACATAACCTCAAATATCTCAAAATTCTGACGTGATGGGCCAGTTCTGACGCCGGATTCGGATTCTACGCACCAAATTACTTCGGAAATAACCCTTAGCTTTCCAACAACTCACATGACCCCTGTATTTGTAGACCTGTGAAATGCTAATGACGTCGAAGGGATATATCTCGTAACTTCGAAAAGCCATAACTTTGCGTAAAAAAATCGTAGTTGATCTCTTGAACCCTTAAATTAAAGGGTAAGAGTTGTTGGCTATAGTAAGTTAATTCTTAGGTCAAATATTTTTTAGGTCGTTTCATTATAATTCGGTCCTGAAAGGGTTTAAAGCCCCATGCTCTTTTAAAACTGGTAAAACCCGTAACAGACGTCATTCGCAAACTAAAAACGTTTCCATTACCATCGAACTATTTAAAATATTTTTCACCTTCAACTTAATAGATATATAATTCTTAGACCAAATATTTTTTAAGTCGTTCCATTTTAATTCGGTTCTGAAAGGGCCCCATGCACTGCTGTTTTAAAACTGATAAAACTTCTAACATCCGTCATTCGATTTTTGTAACTTTATAAAAGTCTCAAAAACTAAAAACGTTTCCATTCCCATCAAACTACCAAAAATTATTTTTTAGCTTCATCATCATAGAGTTTCGACCACTGTGCGCAGCAGCCTCCGCCGACGCCAGACCAGAAAGAGTCACAGAGTCACAACCACCGCCGCCTAGTTGCGCCAGTCTCTATGCCAGCGGGTGATCCGAGTGTTTACACGCAAATTTACACTCTCATTTGTTGAAGAAAATTGTGTTGTTGCTGCGTGTTCTCCCGCTTCACCCGAACCCGATCACTTCTCATGATCAGAGCACTGAGAACTATACGCAAAATCAGTGGCTGTTGTTGGGACTGCTCAATCCGGGGACTCTGTGCACCGTGCTCGTTGTTTGAGCAGCGGGAGCGTACAAGCGGCAGCTTGTTGCTGCCACCAGTTGCAATAAATAAAGTTTTGTATTATGCGCACTCGCATTTGGCAGCCCATCCCACAACATGGAGTCTCTGTGCTGGTCTGGTCATATCCGTGGCATAGTTTGGTGCAATTATAGCGCACTGTGCTGAGAAATTGGTTTTTGCCACTTCGCACTTTCATGATTTTCAATCAAGTTCAATTTTAATTGAAAAATTCAAATGCAACTTTGTTGGATGGCAAAAAAAATAAAAATAAAGAGTCACTTGCCGAGTGATTAGTGGGAATAAGTTGGGAATGTTGTTAAACAAGAAGTTGTAAGTTGAGATCAAAATGGAGAAAAAGTAGTAATTGTCGGAATAAGAAGTTCTAGAAGTTCATGGCGACGTCATTTAAGTTTGATAACAATGAAAAGGGGGATAAAAATGGTTGTTTTTTAAAGAACTTTGCAGATTTAGGATTTGGTCTTCTTCCCTTCGAAGAGTATGTACATATATCTGAACTCGCAAAAGACTTTCAACCCTTTTTTCGAACTTTTGGGGGAGTCTGGACCCGAAAACCACATCCGTGGAAACAGGCGCCCTTTAGTATCGGAATTTTTTTTGGGTTCGAATAATGGTTTCTGTATTTAGCTCGGCTTCAAGCAGTTTAGTTCCGAACTCATTAGGGTACACCCCAGCAACTTGTACGACATACGAAAAGTTCTATGGGGCAACATGGCTTTTAAAATTTTCTTAGCTTCAATCGATTCAAACTCCCTACTAAGCGATCCGTAAACTATAGTTATAACACTGTGCATTGTTGGATAAATAATGATCCAGTTCAAAACGTTCGGTGATTATAGTTAAGGATTTTGAGTTTAGTTTCATGTACAATCATCCACTATGCGAATCATCGATCAGCTGCCATTTTAGAATTTTCAATCACATAAAAGGGGCCCCAAGAAATGGTCAACATTAACTGAGATTTTTTTGTTGGAGATTCAGACCATATCTTGTTGAATCCAATTTGTAAAACTTCCTTTTTGGAGCCTTTTTATTGGTTCGCATAAGGGAGAGCTTTTGTCAGCCTATATATAACAAAAATGTTTTAAATTTAAAAATCCTCTCTATCAATAACGATTAAAGTAATATTGTATTTAAAGAAGATCCGAAAGTATTTGATAGCCCCGAAAATAGTTCGGGCGGAATTTCCGTTTCTTGAATATGTTGAATTTTACAGCCAAGGAATTAACCCAGCGCAACCTCATCAGTAGGACATTTTTTTAAATGTCTAAATTTTGGGGAATTCGGTCGCTCTAATTAATTTTTTTATCATCGGCAGACTCGGTCGTCAGATCTTCTTTGCCGAAGCGTCGGCGTGACAGAGTCCAAGAAGGGAAGGTGACTTTTACATTTGCGATGATGCTATACGATATATAGCATGTACTAAACCTTTAGGTCGCTATGAATGATGTTTTATACTCTTGATTAAATTATTAGTCAGGCTGGGATTGATCGTTTTTCGCGTCGGGGCTGTTACCATATGGTTGTTGTATCTGGAGATTTCTAATTCTTTTTTTTTTTAACAAATATCTTTGGAGTCCGAAGATTAAGATACAGCTTAACTCAAAACTCAAGGGAACGATGTCTCTTAGGCTTCACGAAGTTGTTGGTTTTCCGGCGCCCAATCTACTTCTGCGCCGCTGGATACCCTGAATTCAAGAGAGTAGAGTAGAGCGATCAGTAGTCTAAAGTAAAAAATGTATTTATCTCGTCCTATATATGATGAATGCATGGCATGTCATTACTATTAAAGTAAAATAGCTTAGCTTGACTCGATAAAAAGTTCAATAATTTAAGGTTATGTTATTAGCTAACAAGGACCACTTACATGGTAGATAGACCTACTACCTTTAATTTGAATAAATATATAAGAGGCATATGGTTTAATTAGGAACAGTTTAACTTGCATAACTCTGTCGAACCCTCAATAGAGTCATATTCTGGCACAGCTTAGCTTCTACAACTCCCTGAATTAGTCTATACAGTCAGCTCTTAAAGTTTATGCCCAATTTCCGTAGTTTACCCGTCAACAATTAAATTGCTGACCACATTACCATATTCACTATCTAAGCCGCTGTCACAAAACGTAGTTAGGGGTCTTCTCAATGCCTCAGCCCGAGCCGATTATAATATAATATAATACTTTACTTTCCATAGTCGTTTGTGCCAACTTGTTTTTGTTGTTGTTGTGCCCGTCTTGACATGCTCGCCCTTATTTGTGACATGGCACGGTTTGTTTTTCCGCCATTTCAAGAGTTGCATATGTAAAATGTATCGAGTTACGATCAAAGATAAGCTGCTGTGCAAATACATCGTATATATCGTATAATATTTATATACGCAAACTTGCCAAACGACTCACGACGACTCCTCGGACCCCGCCAAGAGACAGACAAATGTGCTACGTGCTACAAAACAATAAAACAAATAAAAATAAAAATGTTGCAGCAAATAGTAAATAGCAAATAAAAGTGTGTGTAACGATTTTCTAATTTTCAATAAAAACAACCCTGTGACGTATGCATCTAAATGTAGTATCCTTCGATGGTATCTGTTGAAATCGCAACAACAAACAGGACAAGCGGCACAATGAAACAGGAGAGGCGCGCTCTGTGCTCGATCGAGTCAAAAACCCAATTTTTCTAGGCGCAATCTGTGCAATTGTAACAAAATGCGGATTAGGTGGTACTTCTGTCTGGGATTGAGCGAGTGAGCAAATATCCTGTGACTGCTGTGACTGTGTGTAGACATTAATGAGAATATTGTTAAATTAGCAGGCTTTGAAATGTGATACGCCCAACCACAGCGGCACAAAAAATAATAAATACTAAAGAAATCCTACAGGGGTTAGGACTGACTTTTTCCAAAGCGAGCAGCTGTGACCCAGCCAGCCCCAGTGCATCTACATTTACACTTTCAATTGTTAATATCAAATAATAGTAATAAAAAAAAATGGGTTATTTTTATAGCTTCACCATTACGGGCTGACGGGCAAACACCCACCCGAGCCGGCGCAATTTCTTTGACTCTGTCTCGGACTAAAATTCGAACTTTACCTACTCGGAAAGCTCATTTAATAGGCTTATGATAAACATGACACTTGACTTTTGTGTGTTTATGTCGTGGGCTCAGGAGCTGCCCAAATTGCCAGTTGACACTCAATTTGACACATGAGACAGCCGTAAGGAGGCCAGCCAGCCAGACCAGGACCATGTTGAACTTTATGCGCCATAAGACAACCTCAAGTATGCTCCTTGGTTACTTGGCTAATGATGTGCGCTCTGCGCTAGGGTTACAATGACACAGACATCCACATCGACATCGTCATCGACATATGAATAGCTTTACATTCGTCATTATGGGTTTCCCACAACAACAGTTTGCCAGTTATGCAGTCATCCTTGACTGAGCTTTAAGTATTATGGGTAAAGGTTTTGTAAGGATTATATGGTATATGTATAATGAAATTCAGCTGTTAACGAAACTTTTCTCGTTCTTTCTCTTTGTATACAGTAGCTCTCTAATAGAAGATAATTAGTGTTAGTTACGGTACTTTAAGGTCTTTTTGGAGAAGTTTTGTTCATTTTATTTAGAGCTATTTCTATTCACACCTGGCTATAAGAGTCTGTACTCTGAAAACTTTATTTCATTGAAGAATAGTTTGTCTGTCTACCTTGACACTTTGTCAGCTATAGGAAATACACTTAGAAAAATTGGGTTCTTTTTTTAAATGAAAATTAAATAAAATTCATAAATATATAGTTTTATTTTCTACTCAGAATTTCGAATCAAAGCGTCTGGTATTGGGCTGCAATGCTATTTGTTGGGGTTGTTGGGTTAAGTGCAAGTGTGCGGAAAAACATAATTTCTTATACACTTATGCTAAGATGTACCTTAATATGTAGCATCGAGAAGAAAAACGAAATTCTAATTTTGGGGTTTAGGTCTCATATTGGCCAGCACAATAAAAGAAATCTTGATGTGTTCGTCCGTCTCTCTCTCCGTCTGTATGAACGCTCGGATCTTGTAGAGTATAAGAACTAGCTAAACCCAACCTCGCACATTGGACACCTCTTTTAAAAATTCTTAATATTATATTTTCTACAACCTACAGTTCCAGTTGGTATAGCCAAAGTATCATTCATTATAATCGGAGGATAAATATCGGAGATAATGCAATATAATATTTATGAGCCGGAAGTTTGAACAGCCTCATTGACAATATCACAGAAAGAGGCACCTGAATTGGTAGAGTTTTGGCTTCAGACCTTAATGTAGCGACATCTAGTCACCAAGATTTGATCTAAACAATTTTTAGATAATAATATTAATAGTAAAACTTATTTGATTTTATAGTTTGATTAGAAGGACTTCTGGTATAAATCAAGAATCTGTACCCATCACCATATATTACCCTCCTCAGATCGTATCTAGAGGATGCAAAAGATTCTAGGTTAACATTAAAGTTTATTCTAACTTCGGCTGGAAAAATGTACAGCTGTAGTACCACTCGAAAAAACATTATAATCCTATTCCTCTATAATCTCTCCAAGAGCGGGTATATCAACCCCTATGAATGCTAAAATCAATTTGTGGAAATCGGATAATACATTCTAACATTATAATGCTAACTATATATGCGAACGATTTGGCAGTTTTCTACTTTTTAGCTTGTGAATATCAAGCAGCAGTATCCTGTAACACAGGCAAGCTTCTATACATGGAATATTGCTCTGAATTTTTCCTAAATGTGGGGCAATGTTAGACATCCTACGAAAAAAGAAGGCTTTCCGCAATATAGCTAGGCAGCGAACTCCTCTCGCTGTAAAAAGAAGCCCAATATCTTCTGGGTGTCAGCTTGGATGTTCGAATCGAGTAAAATATTCGTACTATTTCAAGATAAGACCTTGCATCTTATTACATAAGAAATTCAATACTTCTATGCCTATGGCACCCTCAGTAGGTGCACTTTATCTGCGTGCCGGAGTTAAAAGTTTTCTGAAAAATATTTTGTTTAATCTTTTCTGTTGTCATAGAAGACCTTCCTTATAACTGATTTTTAATTTAAAGTTCAACGATCGGCGGCCAAAGATCGTGAGAAAAAGCGAATTTCCTCACGTAGTACTCCCGTAACCAACATAAAAAATGTTTCACATAAATCTAAAGGAATCTAAACAAATCCAGATGTGCCTAAACTTTTTAATTATCATTATTTTTATTCCTCTCAAAATAAAATAATTTCCTGAAACAAGAGTGAGAAAAATGAGATTTGAATCAACATAGGCGTTGCTCAACACTTACGATACCCTGCACCCTAATTTGTACAAAAGTTAGGTTAATTGACGTCGCCATGTAAGCATGAAATATGGATAGGTGGGGGTTTGGAAATCTCATGTTTGCAAAAAAGCCATCATAGTTTTTATTAGTCTAAAAATTTTGGATTCAACTTAAATTTTAAAAGTCTACTAACAATTTTTAGGGAAAAAGGCTTCTAGGGTTCGATTTTTTTGAAGATGTTTTTGAAAGTATGTATTGAATTTTTGTCTGTTCCATCTTGCAACAATTTTTTATTAATATATAAACATTTTGCATCAAGGAATGCTGAAGGGTTTAATAATCATAACCAATTCTTGCTTCAAGGTGTTATAAAAAAAGTTGTGAACTTTGGGAATACAATTTTTTAAGTGATGTCAAGAATACAGGAGGGTACATTTAGTCGGTTTGTACACCGCCCACTTTTTTAAGTTCTACGCATACAAAACTTTTGTAAATACAAATTTTTAAATAATGGGTAAAACCTTTGTTCAAATTATTCTCACGGCACCGAAACAGAGAAATGGGAGGAAATGGCCATACCCATCGGTTTTGCCATCCCTTTATCATTTATCAAAGTTTCTCGATTTGATTCGATTTTGAAATATTTCAGCAGATACTATAATATATTTTTCTAAACGCCATATAACTCGAAATCGGCTTTGGCCGTATTTGTGACATTTCCTAGCCAAACTTTGAAAGTTTGGAACAAATCGATATCGATATACAGTGCTTCTCAAAACTATAGTACAGTGTAATTTTTAGAGTTTCATAACTTTCGGACAGGAGTCGAATATTAGGAAATAATGTGTCAGGAAGGCGTAAATATATAAATTTTTTTTTTCGTTTTTGTAAATAATTTTTATTTTTTATTTTATAATAAAATGCCACAAGGTATGGCTTTTAGTTAAGAGGTGAGAGCCGAAATATAGAGTATATGATAAAAATTTTGGAAAAATATGTACACCGATGTAAGAATTTTCTTTAATAATATTGAGAAATAAATAATAATCTACGGAGAAAAGATAGTACATAGGATTTTCTTCTGAGAAATAAACAATCCAAGTAAAAAGGATAGTTCATAGAGTTTCTTTCTGTATCATATAACTGATATATTTCAAATTAGGTATTTTTCGCTTCAGCCCTGATAAAATGGTTACAAAATGTTAAAATTCATAATGTTAAAAAAATACAAGCTCACTGTATAAATTTAAATTGTAATTTTTATTTAGACAAGAAAACATTTTTGAGTTTGAGTTTCTCCATTTCCTCCACTGTGCGTAGTCTCTATTAACTCAGAAAAATACTCGAATATCCGTTTTTCAAACGTTCTTCAAACGAGTTTTTAGAACTGCAATATAGATCTACAAGATGGATTTAGTAATCCTTTATAAAAATATCTGAATAATAAGCCATAAACTTAAGTTGGAGATTCAATTGACTTTCTACCTAACCTGCTCTAGACTCAGTTTATTCTCACCTAAATATTTTCTCCCAGTGCACCATCATTATTAGCCATACAAATCGTACAAACCATGTCCATTTGGTTTGTATCTAATGGGCTTTATTGTAAACATTTAAGAGTGGATTTGGGCCCCTTTATTATTAGTATTATTTTTTTTTTGTGTTGTTGTCGCTCCATATTGCGCATGGAACTAAACGGCACCTCATCAACACATCAGCATTAGTCCCATCAGTCCGCCGGCATCAGAGTCCCCTACCAAATGCATATAATGGTAATGATAATAATAAAAAAATAAAAATTTCAAACCTTAAACTTTTGGGCATAAAAAAAAAAAACAGAAAAACTCAGCACATGTTGCTGTTGTTCGCTGTATGGGGAACAAAAATATTTATGATTATGAGAAATACAAGGCAGGCTTATTATAAAATACAACAACTTTTTCCAAATCAAAAGAAAAGTAGCCGCTACCAACAACAACGAAAAAAATGAATAAGATTGCGACTGAGCCACGTTTATTTAAATGTGTCCGAGACTTAAGTAGCTTGAAAACGTTGCCCAACTGTGGACAGAGCTCAGCTCCGAGCTGGGACTTGGTTATTTTTTTTTTATAGATTTGTTTGTCCGCTTGTATGTACATATGGAGGCGATATCGACAGGTAGCCCAAATATTTATAGTGTTCAATAATTGAGATACACATTAATGAGTTTGACTCAGAATAGTAGTAGCGCCCATTATTTCATATATTGTATAGCCCAGATAGAGCCTAAACTCAACCTTTTGTAAATGTAAATAATAATTTTGGACTAGTATCTATCTATCTATACTGGATACAACTCTTTTAGTGAACGTGGGACGCGCGGCGCGGCTTTTGTCGGCATGCTGCAGCTTTGATTGTCTTGCAACTTATTAGTTGTTGTTATTTGTTTGACTAGACACAGTCATATATTTTGCCCGTTGGCCTCGGGATTGGGGTCTTGAGAACTTGGCATTATTATTATAATGTTGTTGTTATCGACTTGGCCTGGCCGGCTAGCTGGCTGGCTGGCTGACTGTCGACCGTCGGACGCTGTCTTGCCAGCTGGAAGCCGCTGCTGTCTGTGGTGATAATGGGACAACGTCGAGAAAAATAACTTGGCTTAATCTTCAGGTGCGTGTGTAATCATTTGTGCCCTTTTCTTTGGCGTTGTCAACATAGCTGGCTTATGTGAATCAGAATTATGTGACGATCGTTCTCTCTCTCTTGCGGCGGCGGCAAAACGTTTTTGAACACACGAAACTGCAGTCCACACAACTCCGGTTTGCTTCCATTGTCCAGCGCAGCAGCAGCTTCTACTTTAATAAAGACATCGCGCATAATTATGGATTTGTTGTAGTAGCCGGGCTGCATTGGCCCCAACAGTTGGCCAACTGGACGGCACTGATCCCCCAACTCCGACACCAACCATCCTCTCCACTGCAATTCGTTCTGCTTCGTTTTTCTTAGTGTTGCTCGCATTTGGAACTGTCGCTTTTTAATAAGTCGTAGATTGGCATTATTGTCATGAGCTCCAAGCAACCCATACGGCCTGCCAACTTGGGTTCCACTCCTCTGAGCCGAGCCTGCTGTGCTGCTGTTGCTGCACACTATCGCTTAATTCCTCTATTGCATTTTCTGGCATTCCACTTGCATTCGCTGCTCCCTGTTTCTGGATCTCTCTCTCTGTGTCTGCGCTTTAAGTTCTTTTAAAAGTTCCGACGAATTTGTTTATATTTAGTTTGGTTTTTTTTTAATTTAATTTCTGTGCATCTATGCACAAATGCAAATGCACTCAATTAAATTGATATACTCATAAAATATGCCCACTTTTGGCTACTGCGTAACTTTTTAAATTTTTTTGACTCCAATTTGGTTAGCTTTTATGTGAGCCATAAAAATTTATATTTAGCTTGAGCTAGTTTTTTAAAAGCCTTGACTACAAGTGGCAAGAAACTTTTACAACTGTCTGGTAACTGCTATGACATTTTTAATAAATAAATATCTTTTAATTTAATGGAAAATAATTGTAATTTTATAGCTTTTTTTAAAAACAATTCATAAATCATAATCATGCTTAAAAATTGCAATAAAACAGCGCAAAAACTTTAGGAAACTGTTTTTTTGTAAACTCAGGAATTTTATTTACTACACAGCCACACAAAAAAAAAGTATCGTGGTCTGCGGTCGAGGACTATGTTTTTTCTGTGATATATCGGAATTAACCCGGCGAGTCTTGGCTTTATGGTAAGCTCAAAAAAAACCATAAAACATAATATTTTGGTGGCAATTTGAAAAATCAAATGTGCTGTGATTTTTTTTGACATCGAATTTGCATCCAGAGACGCAAAAATATTGTTTGGGGTTTGGCTAGAAAATATTGCCAAGCTGCACAGGGGAAGAAACGGTATGAATTTAAATTTCCGTCAAAAATAATTGAAATATTTATTTAAAAGAATATTTTTACCGAAGAAGTAAAAGAAACAATATAAGGGAACCCGTGTTTCTTTAAATATATATTTATTTCAAGTTTTATAAAGTTTAAAATTGGAAGAAATAATATATAGTATTGTTTTGAACTATTATTAATTACCTCAATAAACTTTTTATGTTTTTAGTAAGTAAAAATAATATAATCAATATTTGAGGATGAATATTTCTCCTTTCGTGCCTCCATATGGGCCGTTTCTCCCACTATGCGCTGGATCAAACTGCTGTTAGTAGATAATACATCGAAATAACAACATGGCATGACCTCATGTCACGACGCATTTTTTTTGTGGCCATGTTATCATGATAAGTATTTCATAGTTCATTCCCATTACACACACTTGCCAAAAACTTAGGTAATTTTGATATCTGGATCCACTTCTGATATCCATTGAACTAAGACCTTAGCCAGAGCACTTTATCCATTGAGACACAAATTTTAACTCGAGTATTATAAGGGACTAACATACTACTTTTAATGGTAAAAAAAAGGAAATTTTGATTTTTCGGAGTGTTTCCTAAAGTAAACGTCCTCAAATTTTTTATCAGCAATTTTGTAAATATAAGAACACTAGAACTTGCTTAGCTGAACCACCCATCGATGTCTACACTTACGATAGATTTATTTTTTTGCAATCTACTTTAAAATCTTACAAATAATCTCAGGGTTACATACTCTCGTAAAATCTCCATCTAAAACAAATAGTGTGACTATTCTTTTTTATATGACGTTTTACGTTAAACAAAGAAATTTACAATTGAAAAAAGATTTTCAAACTAAAATTAAAACTGATTTTCAATTTCAAAAAATCGATAATTTTTCAGAAAAATGAAATTCAACGTTTCAGTATAATATATAATTATTTCGAGAAAAATGAAAATGAGTTACAAATTTTCAGTTGTTTTTGAGAACAAAGAAATTTAAATAAAAAGCAATTTGTTAGAGACATTTTTCAACGCTTCAGAACAAATCATGCACACTCTAAGATTCGACATTCCATGAAACGAATCAGAATATAAGTCAAATTCAAAAGTTCGTTTTTATTGATTTCAGATAGAAGCGTTGTCCATAAATCATGCTCACCACAAATAGTATCGGACGAGATAATTTTCGTAAAACATGTCTGACATTTTACCCAAAGTTTTAAAAACTGTATTACCTGAAAATTCAGTAAAACAGAAGATTTAGAAATACAACATTAAAAATTTAAGCACTTATAATTACGAAATTCCAAAAACTATTTTTGAAAAAATGTTCGAGCATTTGCGAAAAAAATTCATTACATACAGGATCGGGAGAGTATTACTAAGCTCTTGAAATATTTCAAATACACAGAATTAACTAGTTTTAGAAGATGTTAATAATAATTATTATTTCTTGAAGTATTTTTCTCTCTAAATAAGCATTTTTTTTATTATTTTTGTCCGGAAATTTGTTCTTAAAATTACGATAAAAAATTTAATATGTATTAATTATGAAATTTCTTAATGTCAATTTTCAGTCGTATACAAATTTCTTAACATATTTTTCCCATGAACTTCCCCAAATATTATGAAAATTTTCATTTAAATTACGAATAATATTAATTACCTTAAATTTTATATAAAAATCGGTTCAATTCTTCATCTGTACGGAGATTATTATTATTCATTACAGTCAATTAATTTTTAAATTAAACAATACTTTTTTTCACAGTCTTATGAAATGCAGTCTAAAAAACGTCTCTAAAATAATTCGATGATTTTACTAGGAAATTAATATATAAATATTGGGGAAACTTATTTAGAGTGTCATATTTTTAGACCTATGACTCAAAAATTAAGCTTTCATTCACTAAAACTAAGTAAGTAAGGATTTAGTAGGGCTATTTTATATTGAAACACCAAAAATCATAATTGATATAAAAAAAAAATTTTTGATTTTTAATAAAAATAAATGCTTTCGAAAAAATCTGTACTTTGTGCCTTTTGCAGCCAACTACGATCTTGACTATGACGATGCATATCTAGGTTGTGTTTCCAATTAGCAGTAAGAATGTTTATTAACTCTTGCGGATCTAGGAATGGGGAGTTCTTCACCTCGAAGTATACACATATATTTACAGAGCTTATTTTAGGTCGTCTGAAAATGCCTCCACTTTTCGGATTTGCCAATGATTGGACAGGTTTTAATGTCAGACATTAGGGATCACGTCAGGTGAATTTCCTGCGCTCAGTCTGAGAACATCCCCTTTATTAACACTAAAATTTGTTAAATCCTCCAATATGCACAAAAATAAGCATTTCTTCAACATAGAGATTAGACTAGGCTTTCAAAACTTTTTATAAGCATCAAAACAAATAATTTATAATAATAATAAAGCAAGAAGCACATCAAAAAAATAAATTTTCAGCATGGACCTTATAATATGGTAAGGGACAGTACTCCATCTCAGTTGTGTCTAGTAGTTGATGGTCATGTGCCTTCACCATAGAATATTAGAAATTCAGAGCAAAAATATCAATTCTGGCTAAAACTCTAGAAAACTTTTTCAATTTGGCTTTAAGTGTTACTTTGATTTAATTTGTTTTGATGTTCTGCATAAATAGTTGGAAATCTCCTCCAAAAATATAACGACTCCCTATGGCTATACGCAGAAATCCCTCATCAGCTTTCTGTGGTAAATTAAAGACAGCCCTTGCCAGCTAATAAAACCAAACTTTATACGCCTAAGTGACTGCTGTGACGTTTTAAAACGATTTCACATAATTTTCCTAGCAAATAGTTGGATATCTCTATTAAAGATGTATTTATTATACTCAGAAGATGTCCCTTTTTTGTTTCGTGCGGCTTGCTGACAAAGCTGTCAAGCAAATGGCCCACATCAAGCTCTAATCCCACGCTTTAATAGCTGCCACATAAACACCAACACCCCGTATACAGATAAGAGCAGATACTCTACAATACTTTAATCCTCTACACTACTCAACACAGTTTGTGCAACGATCTTGAAACATATTCAAATTAACAAATGTGTTTTAATCTCCGACAACAAATTTGAATTGTATTTTGTAGATAGATACACACTAAAATATATGGTATGTAGTATATATGTCTACATATATCGTTTGTAGCTGTGTGAATATGTTTGGAACACCCGCTGCTCGTCAGGTTCCAGGCTTTATCTTGGGCATGCCTCCTGCCAGTGCTGGTAAATAAAACAAATTCAACAAATTCTTGTCTCTTGCTGACCCGCTAGCCAGCGAGCGGGCTTGGTACGTTGTTGGTATTGTTGAACAGGTCGATCGATCTATGACAGATGAGATCATGTTGACTTGGCACAAAGGCGCACCATAGCGTAGCAGTGGCAGTTTGCTGCGTCGCCGTCGCAGTCAACGTCAGCGTCCCCGTACCGTCCCGGCACATTCAAGCTGCCGGCGCGCGAGTCCTGTTGCTTTTTGATGATGTATCGTTTTGGAGTTTTGGAACGTAGTACGTCCGATGTCTGTGGTAGTTTTGTTGCCATTTGGTTTCACGCTAGGTTCGTTCGTCATCTCATGCGCAAATTCATATTCAAAGTGACATTTATACCATGCTCTCTACCCATTCCAAGCGATATGATTTGACTTGCCTTCCTTTTAAATGTTTGAACAGCGTTGAAAACCTTTTTTTTTTGCACATAGTATCTCATGGATGTGAATGGTTCTTAGCGACAATAGGTGTTTATTATTGTTGATGATTTGTTGTATTTGTTGACAGTTTATTTTTGCTTATAAAGCGACATGCGGATTTATTTAGGATGCTATGCATTTTGTCATAAATCCTACTGTTTTTTCTAGAAATTAGCATGGATTACACTTAGAGAAATAGAGAGATATGCATTTTTATTTAAAAAAAAATCTAAAAAGAAATAGTTGATTTTATTCAATTAAATTCTGATGTGCTGTTTGAAAAATGAGCAAATTTCTCAAAGACCGGCTTTTCATGCTCCTTAATATCAGAGAATAATTGCATGTCAGAATTTCTCTTGATTTATGTTAAATGTAATCAACTATTCCAGCCTCGGGATGAAAAAATAAAATTTAGAACCATTAATTATTGCCTACTTAAACAAAGTTAATAAAAGAAACTTACAAAAAGAGTTCATAGACGGAATGCAGTCCAATGATAAAAACCAAATACAAAAAAAATTAGCTTCAAAATGTTTTTTTTTTTTTTTTTTTTTTTTGGATAGTAGGAGGGGGGAAATCTTCAGAAAGACACCCGGGGAGGGTAGTGTCGGATTCGCATTCTGCGCCTACCTGACTAAAAACCCCCCTCCTATTTGGTTGCCAACCTTTACGGTTCTAAACCTCAGAGTGTGGGGGTACCATCAGAGGGTGTATGAGGGGGTGCTTGACGCGGTATATTATGTATGATCGGTTGAACCGATCTCGTTTATGAGAGGGGGGTGCACGAAGCGGTATATTATGTATGATCGGTTGAACCGATCTCAATTTCCCATTTAGTCGCCTTTTACGACAAGCAGAGGAACACTGAGGTGGATATTCTTAATCCGCCACCTCACGGATAGCTTCAAAATAAATTTCAGTTTAGCTTTAGTACTTGCTGTTTAAACCAGTTGCGAATTATAAGCAAAAACTAAGAAAATCGTGTAAATTTATACTTTACTAACTATGCCATTGGGCAGTGATGTGCAATCTCTCAATTTACACAACTAGTGAAGATAGAGCACCAAAATCTGCCGCAGCGCAAACAGCTCATGGACGAACTCTCTCATTTTTGCTTGATTGCGGTTCTTGTTCTTTCGTGCGCTTTTGCTTACTGCGCTGCTTACTCATACAAGGAAATTTTTTAATATACGAGATAGGGCCGTGCCTACCACTGCTTTAGATTTACGTAAAGACTTTTTTTATTTTCCTGAAAATTTAATACATTACGTTTTTATGAGTTTATTTTATTTAACAAATAATATTTTATCAATAATTATGGAAGTTTCACATTTTTAAGGTGATTTTTTTGAAGACAAATAGACAAAAGATAAAAATTGACTGCCTGGAACAGCTGATAGGCTAACAAGGATGGTATCTTATGATATTCTCATCAGAAATAATGTAAAAAAAATTAAGTTTAGTTTCAAACAAAATTACGTCAAACAAAATATTTTAGTACAAATACGGAGACATTTTGTTATTATAATAAATGAATAGTTCCCTGAGTGACCATTATTGTTAGACACCACCTGGGAGGGCCATGGGGATCTCTATTAATAACTGGTTCGAAGACAATCAGGGTTCTACGTTTTATAGCCAATAGAGACTTCCCAACGTACGGATAATAAAATATAAATTAATTCTCAATTATAAAGGTTTTGTAGCACAGAGCAACATAGGCATTCAGTCTGAAAATATAAAGCTGGATATAAAGTTGCCTTCACAAAAATCTTCAAAATGAAAACTATTTTTAAAATCGTTTAAAGCCACATTCTATCTTATTAGACTTAATGCTATTCAAAAGATAGATTACTTTATAGAATATTGCAACTCAACCCTCTACCCATGAACCTCCTTCAATACTTTATTTCAATATTCTATAGAAATCCTCGTAGAGCCCAATACCCTAAATACTTCAACAGTTCAATAAGCTAACCTTGCAAATATGTACCATGTACATTATCTAAGAACCAGTCCTGGAAACTTCTGAAGCTCTGGCTATAATCTCTTTGGTAATTTACTAAGTATGTATTAACTCATTTTATAATTGTAAACGGTGTGATTTTAATAGAGTCTGGATTTCCGAAAGGGATATCGCTTAAGCCAGTTGTCACTTTTGACAAACTTAAATTTCATTTTATTCAGTAAGGACTTTCATTTCATCATCGATAAGATTTACACCACAAGAACGTCTTCAAATCTTCGAAGATTTATATTCAAAATCAGAGTTCTATTGTAAAAACTTACTGACCGAATAATCGTCCAACAGAACGTGCAATTCGATCGATGTTACTGAACTCATGTTCGACATTCCTCTGACGTCCGCCGACCAAACTAGGATGAGAACAGCAGAGTCTAGTATCCTTGTGTTATTTTTTAGTTTAAACATGCTTAAAAAAACACCCTTTCTTAATAAATCAGTTCTTGAAAAGTGACATGACGTATTATGATCAATCCAAAAAGGACTCTCAATTGAAGAAATAAATGATTATTTCCTCAACCCAGAATTCTCTAGAGCCCTTTTTCTATGCGTCTTACTATCCCTTATTTGTGTAACCGCGCAACAAAATGTTCTTTCCTGTACACAACTAGAAACTTACAAATTACAATGATTTTGGAAAGGCTGGATCGCTTCAGCTCTCTAAGAACATCATGATCTATGTGTTTTGGTTCCTTGCCCTCTTGATGACTTGAGATACTATGATTTATCCAAAGAGGTCTCTCATCTGAAAAAATTGAAGAGTATTTCCTCAAAACAAAATTTTTTAAAGTTCTTTTTCTCTGTATGTGACAATCCCCTATTTCTATAGCCGTGTAACAAAAAGTTCTTTGTTAACTTTCAAATTACAATGATTTCGGAAAGCCTGGATAGCTTGAGCTCTCTAAGAACATCATGAGCTATGTGTTTTGGTTCCTTGGCAGCTTGATGACCCTATATCATGCTACCAATCAGATTAATTTGCTGTTACTAGTCAACATTAATCCTTTCCCTTGTTTTGGGGATAGAAATGCTGTGATCCCTTAGATGATGAAAAAGGCTTAGTCAGCTAATCGCTGCCAGTCGGGATCATCTAGATATCTTGTCTAATAATTGTGTAGAGCTAACTAAGGAATGGACTTTGGAGTATATCGTTTGCAGTATGTTAAAACATAGTTGAGAGTTCAAACTGGTCAAAATTGTAAAAAATGTCCTGATAGCCCAATTCTTCAAAAATTCTGTTTTCCAAATATTAACTAAGACGGACAGGGTTCTCACGTAGCACTTGTTAACATTTTCCATATGTTCGTCATTTCCACAGCTATGACTGAAATTATTATTAAATTATAATAAATAGCCCACTTTAGGTCAATATTGTCAAAAATCTCCTGATAGCCCAACTATCCAAAAATTCAGTTTTCCCTTTATTAGAAGGACAGAGACATGATGTGCTCTGTTGCGAACATTTTCCATATTTTCCTCATCTCAGCAGCTATCAACAGACATAAGTTCAATAACTAACCCACTTTTTTCTCTCAGTGCATGACTATTTGCATGCGCGTAAAGACTTCTTTGCAGATTACCAGTTGCCAATTCACACTCACATTTACACGCACACTGACCAAAAAAAACACACACACACACAAATAGAGTCCAAAGTGTGGGCATTTCTTGTACGGCCTAATAGTGGGCTTGCTTCCGTGGCAGCCACAACAACAACGACGACGACAACTAGAGCTGCAACAAAACCGGACAGCTGACATTTTTGTGCATGCCACTGGACCATGCCTCAATACACACAGATACTCACACACACACCACATGGTACACATTATCAAAAACTCCTCCTTCTGTTTCAGTTTTTGCAATTGTTGTCCAATGCTTGCCATCTCACTCGAACTGGCCTGGGTCATTGTCTTGGCAATTGTTCGCATTGGCATTGGGCCAGTTTGACGTATGCCTTCTGTTTGTTTTCCAAATCTTGTTGACAGTTTGTAGCAGCAGTCAAAAGGCAAAAGTAGATGCATCTCAGAGCAGCAATCAATCAATTTTGGGAAAGAAAAACATAAGGAGCAAACAGCAGTTCCTTGTAACTGGCAGAAAAGTCATCCCATATGTATGGGACCCATGGGGAATCTATATCTGTATCTCTCACCGGGACTGGCTAACCGCATTCTGCGTAATCAATTGTGCTGCCCAAATTCAATGGGAGAGGCACGCACCAAGTAACAACATAAAGGCAGCTAACGGTTGGTTTGCCCAGTTATTGTAGGGTATAGGAAGGGTATTATAGGAGGAGTAACCATTTCCGACCACTGTCTAATAGTGAACAGCATCAATGCACGCGTGGATTTAGGCGTATACGCTTGTCCAGCTGTTCGTCCGTTTGTATGAACGCTGACATATAGGAGAACAGAAGAAAGACGTGTAGAAGATCCACGAAAATCAAACCGTACCAAAGAACTGATTTTTAAACTAAGATGTTAAAGCGTTATGCGTCGTGAATCTGTGTTATGATAAACGTGGTTTAGCGATCTAGCGGCAACAAATAGCTTGCGCCATCTAGCGGTCATACTACGATAGATCAGAAGAGAGATATAAAAGATCGAAGAAAACTAAAGAGTATTAAAGAAAAGATTATTAAACTAAGATATGAAAGCGTTTTGCGTCGTGGATCTGTGTTATGATAAACTTAATTTAGCCATCTTCCAGCATCAACTAGCTTACGCCGTCTAGCTTTCATACTACGATGAGATATAGGAGATCAGAAGAGAGATAAAGAGCCTCAAGGAACACCTCAAAAGGAGTTTTCTAGACGTCGCAATTAGCCAATTGAAAAATTGATTTTTGGTTTGGGATTTCGGAATCTGTATCAAAAATTCAAAAATCCATTTCACGACTGGATTCTGGCGTTACTTCAAGAAACCCCTTAAAAGGAGCTTTTTGAACGTCGGAACTAAAAACCGATTTTCGGATTGGGAGTTCAGAATCCGTATCAAAACTTCAAGACTCGCATTTCATGACTGAATTCTGACATCGGAACTACCCAATTGAAAGGTTTATTTTAGAATCCGTATGAAAGGTTCAAAATCCACCTCACGACTGGATTATGGCGTAACCACAAGAAACCCCTTAAAGGGAGCATTTTGAACGTCGGAACTACCCAATTGAAAAATCTATTTTTGGAATCCGTATGAAAGATTCAAAATATCGCACCCCACGACTGGATTCTGGCGTAACCTCAAGAAACCCCTTAAAAGGAGTTTTTTAAACGTCGGAACTACCCAATTGAAAAATCTGATTTTTGGAATCTGTATGAAAGTTTCAAAAATCCCCTTCACGACTGGATTCTGGCGTAACCTGAAGAAACTCCTCAAAAGGAGTTTTTTAAACGTAGGTACTTCCCGAATTGAAAAAGCGATTTATGGGTCTGGAACTTCAGAATCCATATCAAAGGTTCAAAAATCTACCTCACGATTGGATTCTCAGGTAACATCAAGATACCTCTTTAAAAGGAGTTTTTATTCAAGCTACCCGAGGACTGGATTGTGGCGATTTACCTCTAGAAACTCCTTAAAGAGTTCAGATTCTTTATCGATATGAGTTCAAAAATCTACAGCACGGCTAAATTCGGGTTTAACCTCAACGAAACTACTTCTAAGGGAGTTTTTTGGATGTCGGAACAACCCAATAAAGAGCTTTTGTAGGGACTAAGTAAAGGAAAAGGTTTATAGAAAGGCTCCTAGCCCTTAGCCCCAAGTATCAACTTTTGTTTTTTTTTTTTTGAAATTTGGGAGCAGTGTATCCGACGTTCCAGCAGTTCGCCGGGTTTATAAGCTCTTAAATATATTTTTTTGGTTTACTGGTCAATCCAGGTCTTTTGTATTGTCCGCAAGCGTGCACAATTAGATATGACAACTGGGCAGAGCCCCAGCAACATGTAAAAAAAAATTCCCCGTTTACAGCACGCTCCACACTACTATCTCCACAAGCTGCTCCCTCACACAGCGCCATGAGTAATTACAATTTAATACAAAAACAATTCAGTTGTTGTAGCAACAACAACAACAGCAACAAAAGCAATTGTTGTACAACGACGATCCAAAAAGTGTACAACTCATACAAGCCGCGTTATGCCGCTTTGATCACAACAACAATGCTTGCCACAACAAAACAACTTCTTTGGTATTGTTGTTATTGCTGTTATATGGCCAGAGAAATGTAAAAAAGAAATCCATCTTCGCCGACGCGGCATACCATGCCATGTAGTCCCTCTATAATCGTCATCATCATCATCATCGTCGTCATCATATCCAGATACTTACATGTGTTTGAATGCACAGCTCCATTTAGTGGCACAAAGGCGCTGCGCTGCTCTGCTCGTTCTCGACCAAGTGTGATTCGGTTAGAGTAGCTTGCGCCGTCTAAGTAAAAACATTCAGTACTGACTACTACTTGAATCCACAATTCATGTAAACAAAAAAATAGAAAAAAATTGTGGAAAAACCGTCAAGGTAGTTCAACTACAGTCAAGGTGTAAAAGAGAGCATCTCTCTATTGAGAGTATGACTCAAGCACAGTGGGCTGGGAGTAAGAGAACTGCATTGGGGTTATGGATGTCAGAATTTATTGTGTGTTTCTGATATTTAAAACGTTATGGAGCAAGAGTTTTTGGATGCTAAAATTTTAACTAGATGATTTTGATTTGCATATATACTTAAGGAAAAATAATATTTTATGACAGCACGAAGGCCTTGTTGCGCCTGGCCATATAATTAAGTTGTAATTTTGAATAGGTTCCATTCCTATATTTTTTAACCCCCGACGCAAAAAGAGGGGTGTTATAAGTTTGACGTGTCTGTCTGTCTGTTTGTCTGTCTGTCTATGGCATCGTAGCTCCCGAACGCATGCAGTGATTTCAATTTAGTTTTTTTTGTATTAAAGGTGACTTATGTGCGAGTGTTGTTAGACATGTTTGATGATAATCGGTTGAGCCGTTTAAAAGTTGTGGGGAGTAAAAGTGGGGAGAAAAACATCAACTTTGTCCGATTGGCTTAAAATTTGGTCCTATTGTAGCTGACGACGTCACTGATTCGAATCTGAGATTATTTTTGCTCTATCTCTTCTCGTTTAGAAGTTATGGCCATATGAAGTTAAAAACATCAACTTTGTCCGATTGGCTTAAAATTTGGTCCTATTGTAACTGACGACGTCATTGATTCGAATCTGAGATTATTTTTGCTCTATCTCTTCTCGTTTAGAAGTTATGGCCATATGAAGTTAAAAACATCAACTTTGTCCGATTGGCTTAAAATTTGGTCCTATTGTAGCTGACGACGCCACTGATTCGAATCTGAGGTTATTTTTAACCCCCGACGCAAAAAGAGGGGTGTTATAAGTTTGAAGTGTCTGTCTGTTTGTCTGTCTGTCTGTCTATGGCATCGTAACTCCCAAACGCATGCAGTGATTTCAATTTAGTTTTTTTTTGTATTAAAGATGACTTATGTGCGAGTGTTGTTAGACATGTTTGATGAAAATCGGTTGAGCTGTTTAAAAGTTGTGGGGAGTGAAAGTGGGGAGAATGCGTAAAAAAAGCAAACGAACTTGACCTTAAATGTAATCTATACCTTAACAAGAATCTAAATTATAGTGAGTATACTATAATATACTCAAGTCTAACTTAACCTAACCTACCTATAAAAAGTATGAAATAAAAAATTAAATTAAAAATTTAAAAAACCCCCGAACTTAAGTAATTTTCATTTAAAAAGTAAAAAATAATAAAAGAAACTTAATGTTAAAGTACCTAAGAATCTATTAATAATTCTAAAAAAATACGTCGCGTTGGGGGACCGCTCCTAAACTAACAATTTAAATACAAATAGTCTAATTAAGCAACAAAGATTAACTTGAAAACAAAATTAAGGAAATACTTCAAAAACTTTCAAAGAATTACTTCAAAAAATTTGCATGTAAGATACGACCGTCAACGACGTCTGCCCTCGCGTGTCCCCCAACGCGACGTATTTTTTTTAGAATTATTAATAGATTCTTAGGTACTTTAACATTAAGTTTCTTTTATTATTTTTTACTTTTTAAATGAAAATTACTTAAGTTCGGGGTTTTTTAAATTTTTAATTTAATTTTTTTTTAAATGTAATGTAAATTAGAAATGGGTGGAATCTTATTTTCTTTATGTGTAGGCCCAATTTTCTACTTTACAGACTTTTAACTAAAATTGCAACTAGAATTTTACTTAAACTAATCCTTGCACCTAAATCTCGAAGCCAACCATAAAAGTAATTTTGCAGATTTTCAGTGCAATAAGACTTAACATTTTTTGCAACGTCAACAACAAACTAAAGATTTATATTATTGTAGGATTACCAAGTAACGTCTTCAACCATCGGCAGATCATTTATCTGAAGTGTCATTTCTGAGTTCTTCCTAAAAAATATATTGATCCAAAAAGAATGTTAAGTCGCATTAAAAAAAAATTATAAAGTTTTATATCAGGACTAAGCTACTTACATATGTATACACTGTGACGACTTGAACGATCGTCATATTTTAAATGTATTTTAGGCTCGATTCGCCCAACAATAAGACAACATATTTGGAAAGAAAGTTCCGATTTTTATTTTTTATGGGATCTTTTCAATTAAATATAATTTTCAGGAAAATTTAAAAGTTTTTATTCGAAGGAATACCATATGTGGTATCTATAAATTTTCAGGCAATTGAAATTCGTAAAATCAATCAATTGTTTTCTTTTTTTCTTACTAGGGGATTCAACCCCTACTTGCTTCGCTAGACAATTCCTTCTTTATTTATATAGCCTGTGTTGTGATTTTTGGCTTTCTGACAGTCTTCACTTTTTCTATCCATTTCGATATGACTTGAAGCTACACGGTGCATAGTATAGTTACAGATGGTAAATTTATGACCTGATTTATATCAAAAGGAGACACTCAAAAAAAATATCACAAAGGGTCCAAGCTTTCCATTCTACTTTTTTTGCCTAATATTTTTCATTCATATTCATATTTTCATCGCTTTTTCAGCAATACGGACTTGGCAACCTTTATTAGTAAGGCTACGCCTAATTCCGAAATTTCTCGCGACGAGAAACAACAAATTTAAATCATTTCAAGGTTATACATTTTCTGTAGAAAATAATAAAAAAAAAGAAGTAATGAATTTTGTTCTTACTTGTTTTACACTAGTTTTAAAATTTAAGGGTCATCGAGTGTTTTTTTAGGAAAATTTGCTTACGAGATACTGATGAATAAATTAAATAGTGCCCAAAAACAATTTTTTTGAAAAAATCTCAAAAATGGATCTTAACAAAAAAAATGGCGTACATAAAGTCGGGCGCGGACGACTTTAGGATACCCTGTACCACTAAGCTTGTAATAAAGTCAGATTTCTTCACAAAAATCCAAAAACAGAAGAATTTTTAAGCATACATTTTTTTATTGACCGATCGTTCCTATTAGAGCTATATGATATAGTCAACCGATTTAAATAAAATTTCACACAGTGCTTAAATACCTTAAAAGATCTGAATGCCAAATTTATTTCAAATATCTTTACAATCAAACAAAACACATAGAATTTTGTATAAAAAATTTCCAAACGCCAAATCTGGTTACGATATCTTTATTAAAAAACGAAATATAGCGATTTTTTCTTTAAATAAGTTATTTTGGCCGATCGGTCCTATGGGAGCTATATGATATAGTCAACCGATTTCGATTTCAAATTTGGTACAGTGATTGGGAACTATAAAAAACTTTCGAATACCAAATTTGGTTACGATATCTTCATAAACAAACGAATTATTCGTCTAAAACGCTTTTTTTTTGTCTCAAACACCCGCATGGGAGCTATATAATTTATCCGCGATATCAAAAAAATAAAATAAACGTGTCTCCTATGGAATAATATGGGATCTAATGTGAAAGTTTGGTTACTCTAGCTTTTACCATCTCTAAGATCTAGGCGTTCATACGGACAGACAGTAAGACAGACGGACGGACAGACGGACGGACAGACGGACATGGGTATATCGACTTCTCTATTCACCCTGATCATATTTTAGGTAACTTTAAGGTGTCTCCGACGTCTCCTTCTATATGTTACATACATTTTCGGCTTGCCCAAACTTAATATACCCTTTGACCATACGGTACAGGGTATAAAAATGTATATTACTTATATTAAGCAAGTGCCTTCAATTAATGCAAAAGCATCTAAGTTTAAATTGTAGCCCCACTAACAATTTCATTAAATAATACTAAATTAGTTCAGCTTTCAATTTGAATTGGATGTGCTGGTTCCACTGTGCAAAGTCAGCCACAGACTCCGCCGGAGTGCTTTGGCCCAAACAATTCAATAATACAATAACAACAATCATAATAATAACACAAACACAACAACAGCTACAATACGCATTACAACAAAAGCAAGTTGAAGTTAAAAAGCGCAACAAGCACACCAACACACATGAACACACACCCGCACAACCGCACACACACGTGTGTGTATATAAACATCATCCATCCATCCATACACATACTCGTACATCATAACGCACCGCAAAACTCCGACGACTGATGAACGACCTTATTCCACTCACAATCAGTCAAAATTGAAAATTTATTGAATAACGTACGCGAGAAAAAAAAAATTGTACATAAAAGCCAAAAAGAGTTTAAATACCGTACAACTATATATGACTTGGCATGTGTTTGTGTGCGTGTGTGTGTGTGTTGAGATCAACAAAGGATTTTTTTTTTTTTTACCAAAATAGCTCGTGTCAAAAGACTTTGATCCATTAATCAATATGCCGCGTAACGTGAACGTTGCCGCCGCCGCCAACCTGGTCGGTCGGCCGGTCGTTCCATGGGTTTGGTGCCTCATGTTGGTGGCTTTCTGCTGTTTGTTGTAAGTTTGTTTGATGAGCCATAGCCAAAGCAATACACATTGTATACTATAGCTCATACGATATATACATATAGCCAGATCCACAAGTGAACAAACAACAAAAGCACAGCTGTATATTTACTTTTTGGTGCGCGGTCAAGATCATGATGAGGCATAAACAAAATATCATAATGATGTTAAAGATGATATGGCTGTCGCTATTGCGGTAACTCCGCTCCTCCTCTGCTCTCCTCTTCCGCTCAACCGCATCATTGTGGGGGCATCTGGCTGACGTTTATTGTTCCAGTAATGCTCGAAAAGCATGTGACATGTGTAAGTGATATCGTTAATGCCGCCTTTAAGTAGTAATTATGTCTTCAATTGGGCATTGATTTACCTTCAATTGCTGCATAACTTTGATCAGATGTTAGAAAGGTGGATGTGTTGGGTTTTGGTGATGTGAAGCTGAAGCGTTCCAATGATTTTTGGAACTATGCGTAATATATTGCGAAATAAATTAAAATGCTATATTCTAGTTTCTTATTTCTCAGTCACAGATGTGCAAACTTGATTAAAGAGTGACTGGGAAATATAGCCGAAGGTGAACAAAGAACCCTTTTTTCCTAGAAACCGCAGAGTCACGTACTTCGTTTTCTTAGCTTTGCAGACTTCGGTCGACTCAAGCCTGTCGAGAGGGGGGTGAGATAGGAGGGAATCACATCGGACGGATTTTTATCAGGGACTCTGTTAAGTTACTGTCGAACTATCGTGATTGAAGCCAATGGTGTAGAGGGGTTGGAGCATTTTCCCCCCGGGATTTTCTCTCTACGGGCCTGGGTGGACCATAGCTTCCGCAACAATCTTTCTCCATTTTTCCCTCTCTAGAACGACATTTCTCCAGTATCAGACTTCTTTCTCATATCATAGTCCTTTAAACGGTTGATGGGTCAATACCGTTGTTGATCATTTATTCTCCGAGGCAGTTGTTGTGGGTTCATAACTATATTTTTTATACTAGGACTAGGGCGTAACCTAAAGCCTAGTCCCTTTCGGTGGTTTCACCTATGTTTTTTTGATCCTAGTGCTTCCATCGAGATACACTTCCTCAAATTACATCATCATCACTGGATGGCGATTATAGCAGATTGAAAACGAGATGTGAGAGGCATTAGATCGATCAGACCGATCGAGAAAAGAGAAGGGAGGTCTCCACCCAGTCCCGGAGTTTTCTCAAGGACCCGGTGTAATTACTGACGTACTGTCGTGATTCAAGCTAATCTTGTATTAGAGAGGCCGGTAGATTTTCTCCCCCGGGCACGGACTTTCTCTACCCGATCCTGCTTTCGATCCACCATCAAGTTGCACCTCGCTTCCCTATGTGACTCACCTACAATAGAATAAAAAAAATTGTAATTTTTAGGCTTATCTGACATTTCATAATCATTTTTATGTACCTTCCACGAAACCATAGATTTACCATTTTTAAATTTTTTGTGAAACGAAATGGATCTGTTCGTGCGTTTTGACGCCTCTTCATTATTTTCTTTGGGAGTTCCATATCGTGCTGAAAAACAAATAAATCTTAAGCCATTTGAAAATTAAAGTAAATTATACCATTATCTTATGAAATACCACCAGAATATATGAAAAAACTGCACAAGCATTTAATGGACAGGTCATTTATTCGATCTTATTTTTAACACACAAATTTCATGGGAACAAAAAAAAATTTGTTTAAATTTTTGTTTAATAAATTACCATTTATATCAAAATTTTATTCAACTTCTTCATTTTTTGATAATTAATCGCCGAAATTAAAGTTTGAACCCTCCTAAAAAAACACCCTTTACTTCAAAATGCGCCAACATCTGATAAACAGCTTACACGGTAATATTTTGGTTGGCATAATTCGATGGCAAACGGTCCACTTGTATATAGATCTAAAATTTGTGGATTTATCCAAATTTGTAACCGTCAGAAGCGGAAGAAAAAAATTTCTTCAGATGTCCAAATTTAGTTTAAAGTATGATTTCTGACTGAATAAAATCAAAAACTAGACTGCTTCATAGACCATATTTACATTTTAACAGAGTCTCAGAAGTTTAGAAGGAACTGAATACATCCTGAATCCCACCCTGTCTCTATAGCTACTACATTAAAGTAATTTTTTTATTGGGTTTGCTTTTGACGTAACAATAATGTCACTATTTTATAGAAATCTTAAGTTAACTTTACAGATATGCTTGATATTCAAAAGCTTGGAGAATTCGTTTCAAAGCACTCAAATTTTCTTTATTTTAACTGAAGATTCTTTCAAGTATGTCCAATATAGTGGAAAAGGAAGTCGAAGGAAATACATTTGAGAACAATACGTGTCCAATATTAATTAGCTAGAGCTGAAAAAAGTTTAGGGAAATACTAGAGAAATATCTAGAGAGTTCTGAAAATACATATTATATAAAGGTTTCTAAACGTTGTATTATACTTTCTTAAAAAAAAGGGTCATCGAGTGAAGAAAAGTGATTTAAGAAAGAAAGTGAAGAAATTGTAAGAAAGTGATTTTTACACAAATTTTGTTGTTCTTAAGCACCTTTTTCGAGATTTTTTGGAAAACATATTTTTGGTCCCTTTTTTCAGTTATTCGTCAATATCTCGCGAATAACATTTAGTACGGTTTATTATAGTGTTTTGTCAAAAAATATTGAATAAAAACCAATTGAAAGCCGTCTAAAGATTTTTAGCACAACCCCGCTTAGATTAATTTCCTACAAAAACGCTCCAAATCCATGTAGTTACGCAAAAGGTCACAATAGATCGTTTTGAATGCCTAACACTGGTTATTATTTTGACAATTCCTGGTAAAGATATTCTATACCGGCGCTTAGTAGCACTTGAAGTAGCCCAGTCTGTTTAGTCAAGAGCTGAAACCAAAACAAAACGGCCAACCTCAAAAAGCTTTTGGAACTGTTGGCTAGAGGCCACTCTACTGCATGACGTAGTCGTCTCCTGTAATTGCCCCCTAATCTTTCAGACAAAACTTAGCTGCGATTTGTTTTTTTTTTACCACTATACATATGGTTTTTTTGTTGGAGCTTATTGTTGTCATAATTATTGTTTAGTGGCGCATCCTGCGCCGTGTTCAACTTGTTGCCTAACAGAACTGGCAGGACATGCTTTTGTGCGCCAGCCGGATGAAGCCCGGTAACTCTCTACTCTGTTTGTATGTTGTTGTTGCTGCTGCTGTTCCCTTACTGCAAAAGTACAAATGTAAAACATAAATCGCGCACACAAACGAATGACTGGCGATTGGATGCGGGATTAAAGAGCAAAGATATCGAATTACACACCTGACGACGGCAGACCTTAAAATTAAGTAGGTACAACAAAAATGGAAAAAAAAAAGTAAAGGAACAGAAAAAGAATCGAAGTAGCAGACAAAAGCTAAGCCATCGTATTTTATGTGAACTTTTCTCAAGATCTTATTTTTTTTTTTTGGGGTAGCTGCTGCTGTTCCTGCTTTAACTGCGCCTCCAACTGGCCAGGGCAACAACACAGCAGCAGCACCAGCAGCCCCAGCAACATTTGCCAAGTGTCAAAGTCAGCTGGCTGCATTTGGGCCAAACTAACCGAGAGCCAACAACTTGGTAACAGCTAATAATAACCAAGTGGCTGCAGTGCATCCTTTGCCAACAACTGCTCTCGAGCATACTTTATGGGCATTAAAAATTCAAGTGGCAGCAATTTTTCGTTAAAAACTTCAAATAAATGCCGCAGGCCAAACGTATGCAAAAAACTTACACAAAATGAAGGTCGATTGGGAGTAGTGAAGTTTGGATACTCTAAAAAAAAGTGCGTCATAGAAAAGTGAAGGCTAAGGAGGTTCGGGTTTGGTTTAACAAGAGCGCATCTGTTTAAGCCAGGTGAGTACCCTTAAGGGCAGTTCTTCATTTCGAAGAATATACTTATACTATATTTTAGAACTCGCAAAAGACGATCAAGCCATTTTTCAACTTTTGAGGGATGGGTTCGAACCCAATAACCTCACGTTTATCCGCCAATGGCTTAAGCTATGTTATATAAAGCCTCTTCAAAATTTCAGGGATGCTACATTAATTCATAGAATATGTTAAACCATTTTTAGAACACATTTTGCAAATAAAAATAATTTTTTTTTAAGCACTTTTGCTTTTATGGGGTAATTATATAATATAATAAGCAGAAAATGTATGCAAAAAATTTAGATGTAAATCTCCCCCGAAGTAAGGCTTCATTGTTTCTTCATATGTAAATAATACTTATAAAAATTAAAAATTTTTTAAAGCTTTTGCAGCTGGTAGAATTCGAGAACATTTTTTTTAACCAAACCATTTCAATAATAAAAAATTTCGGTGTTTCGAACTAAATTAGAAAAGGTTCGGTTTGAGCCTATATGGACAAATTTTTTTGTCTATATTTTATTATGGTCTTAAAATTCTTATAAATATAGAATATACACGGTAAAAAAATATAAAATTAATGACTTTGTCTTACCTTTATGTTTTTTTTTGCTTTGCTTAATATAAACGGGCTTAATACACATTTTTTCAAAATTACAATTTTTAAAAATCCTGTACCAAGGGACATTATAAATTAATTTTAAAAAAGGTGAATAATTTTATTAATCGATAAACTCGATTCGATTTTTGGGTAGTGGTTCAGAATAATTTTTTTTGGCGGCTGACCCCCGAATGGGAATGGGAAGGAATTTTTGTCATTGGTATCGAGTTCTTTCTATATACACCTTGTAAGAGTATTCCAAACAAAATCAACGTTCCCAGTTTCTGTTTCCAAAGCCGTTGTTGCTGTTGTTGTTGTTGTTGTTGTTGTTGTTGTATCTGTAGTTGTAGTTGTTGCCGCGCTCGCCAATTTAATGTGTCGGCGTGTTTATCGGCTAATGAAGTTGACAACACGCGGATTAGCGCATTTAGTTTGCCGATTGCAGCACTCCCCCTTCGCGATGCCTCTGCTGCCGCTGCTGCGGCTTTGCCTCTGCCACTGCAACGCTGCGTTGCGTCGCCGCGTCGGCGCTGGCATTAGCACAAACAACATAACTTAATAACGTTAACGATGAATATTATTTTTATGCTCAGAGATTGCCGCTACGTAGTTATATAGATGCACTCGAAAAAATTTGGACTTTGGGTCCAGATAGACTATGGAAATGTACTTGGTGCAAAAAGTAAGTTTGGGGGGTGTTAAACAATAAGTCGTTAAAATTAACAGGTCCGATTAACGCCAATCCTATTGAAAGTTGTAAAAGTAAGTCCTGTAGACTGTTTTTTCCCTATACCACACACAAAGTGCCTCGACTTGGGTTTCGATAAAAGACAAGATTGTTGATGCCCAGTTACTTTTTTTGACATACTTTATTTTGATCATATATGTATGTACAATCCAGGGTAAATTTGATATGCAAAATAAAACTATATCTTTTAAATAATCGGCTTTCTCAACTATTTTCGGAGAAGAACACTTCTCTCAAATAGCCCAAACTTGCAAATAATCTGGAAAGACGGAATCCGAAACTTTACATTTACATTTATTTTAATATTTTGTTTACATTTTGATTTCTATTACACTAGTCGACGATGAAAAATCTCCAGAGATGAGACTTATATTTTATGTTAGGGCAATGTTTCAGCATTCAAAATCCGTATTTTTTATTATCCTCTTATACCCTGTTTTTTTCTAGGACTATTTTAGTGAAAAAGGAGCTTTTTCAAAAAACGGTTTCACATATGATGTCATAAAATCTGTACTGATTCGAATTTTTTGAAATTTTTTTTTCTCTGAAAAGTAGAATAGAGTACCTTTCCATAATGTCCCAAATCATAAATCTCGGATGTCTAAAGAAAAAACTACAGCTGAAACTGTGAGCCCGAAATGCCAAAAAACACAGCATTTTGGTGACTTTTTCTACAAAAAAAGCCATTTATTTTAGAAAAAGTCTTAGACACCTGAAAATTTTATTATTTTAAGTTATTGGTCATGATATGTAGATGCGATTTCTATATAACTTTATATTTTATGATAAAAGATGACCGACTTATTGCATTTTTAGTAAAATTAGAAAAAAAATTTTTTTTTGTAAATTTTTATTTTTCGTCTCTTTTAACTGCATTTAACCTTTGAAAAGTGGTTCACTCTTCTATAATTAAATTTTTTTTTGAAAGTAGATGTTAGTAGCTTTCAAATAAGCAACTATTCGAAGAATTCGAGCTGCCCATTGAACACCACAAGCTGAATCCATCATGAAGAGAACACGAAAAATTATGATTTTTCCAAATAAATACAGTATTTTTTCTTTATTTTTATTTATTATTTATTATTTTTATGATTTGGGACATTATGGAATGGTAAAAAAACAGGGTATAAGAGGATAATAAAAAATACGGATTTTGAATGCTGAAACATTGCCCTAACATAAAATATAAGTCTCATCTCTGGAGATTTTTCATCGTCGACTATGGGTAGTGTTTTGTTAAAGCACCATTATAAAGAAAAAATACTGTATTTATTTGGGAAAATCATAATTTTTCGTGTACTCTTCATGATGGATTCAGCTTGTGGTGTTCAATGGGCAGCTCGAATTCTTCGAATAGTTGCTTTATTTGAAAGCTACTAACATCTACTTTCAAAAAAAAATTTAATTATAGAAGAGTGAACCACTTTTCAAAGGTTAAATGCAGTTAAAAGAGACGAAAAATAAAAATTGCCAAAAAAAAAATTTTTTTTCTAATTTTACTAAAAATGCAATAAGTTGGTCATCTTTTATCATAAAAATATAAAGTTATATAGAAATAGCATCTAGATATCATGACCAATAACTTAAAATAATAAAATTTTCAGGCGTCTAAGACTTTTTCTAAAATAAATGGCTTTTTTTGTAGAAAAAGTCACCAAAATGCTGTGTTTTTTGGCATTTCGGGCTCACAGTTTCAGCTGTAGTTTTTTCTTTAGACATCCGAGATTTATGATTTGGGACATTATGGAAAGGTACTCTATTCTACTTTTCAGAGAAAAAAATTTCAAAAATTCGAATCAGTACAGATTTTATGACATCATATGTGAAACCGTTTTTTGAAAAAGCTCCTTTTTCACTAAAATAGTCCTAGAAAAAAACAGGGTATAAGAGGATAATAAAAAATACGGATTTTGAATGCTGAAACATTGCCCTAACATAAAATATAAGTCTCATCTCTGGAGAAAAAAAGTGTGAAATTTGTCGACTAGTGTTATTTGGGGTTAAGGGTTACCCCATTTTAAAACTCTTAATAATATTAGCATACCCAAACAAAAAACATGTTCGACCTTTAAGATTTTTTAATTGTTTTTTAATAGTAAAATGTAATGTAATGTTTTAATAGTAATAGAAATGCCTCAAATTTGCTCCTAGGGAAAGGAGGGCTGCAAAACTTATGGTACTTATTTCAATATTTTCCTTAAATTTTGGGCTCTGTCTCCGTTTTCGCAGAAAAATATGATATGCATTTCCATTGACTAATTTAAAAAAAAAAATAAAAATTGTAGCTCCCCCACTAAAGTGAAATTATTAACGTTTTTTTTTTTGTTTCTTCAATAGATACCATTAAAAAGTTAGAAATGGCTTCAAATTTGCACATAATCCCTAAAGTAAGCTTTTGACTTTGTTTTCAAGGTTCCAAAGTTCACGCCGAAATTTAGGTTTCCTTTGACATAAGAAATAATGGACCATGGGATAATAAAGTATCAGAGCAATGTCAGAAATGTTTTTGTATACCCTGTACCGTATGGTACCAAGGGTATATTAAGTTTGTGCAAGCCGAAAATGTATGTAACATATAGAAGGAGACGTCGGAGACACCCCAAAGTTACCTAAAATATGATCAGGGTGAATAGAGAAGTCGATATACCCATGTCCGTCTGTCCGTCTGTCCGTCCGTCCGTCCGTCCGTCTGTCCGTCCGTGTGAACGCCTAGATCTCAGAGATGGTAAGAGCTAGAGTTACCAAACTTTCACATTAGATCCCAAATTATTCCATAGGAGGCAAGTTTATTTTATTTTTTTGATATCGGGGATAAATTATATAGCTCCCATGGGGGTGTTTGAGACGACCTCGACAAAAAAAAACGTTTTAGATGAATAATTCGTTTGTTTATGAAGATATCGTAACGAAATTTGGTATTCGAAAGTTTATAGTTCCCAATCACTGTACCAAATTTGATCGAAATCGGTTGACTATATCATATAGCTCCCATAGGACCGATCGGCCAAAGTAACTTTTTAAAGAAAAATTCGCTATATTTCGTTTTTTAATAAAGATATCCTAACCAGATTTGGCGTTTGGAAATTTTTTAGACCACTTAAGCAATGTGCCAAATTTGAACAAAATCGGTTGACTATATCATATAGCTCTCATAGGTCCGATCTTCCAAAAAATCGATTTTTTAACAAAATTTGTTGTGTATCGTTTGTTTGTTAAGATATTGGGACCAAATTTGACATTCGTGAGTATTTTATAGTTCCTAAGCACTGTACTAAATTTAATCCAAATCGTTTGACTAGATCATATAGCTCCCATAGGACCAATCGGTCCAAAAACACGTTTTTTATACAAAATTCGATGTGTTTTGTTTGTTTGTAAAGATATTTGAAATAAATTTGGCATTCATATCTTTTTTAAGGTATTTAAGCACTGTGTCAAATTTTATTGAAATCGGTTGACTATATCATATAGCTCCCATAGGAACGATCGGTCAAAAAAAAATGTTTGCTTAAAAATTCTTCTGTTTTTGGTTTTTTGTGAAGAAATCGGACTTTATTACAAGCTAGTGGTACAGGGTATCCTAAAGTCGTCCGCGCCCGATTTTACGTCCGCCATTTTTTTTATTTCAATTTATTCCACAATTTTCATATATATAGTAACTTTAAGAGTTCAGGCTTTAATTACCTTTTCTACTTAATTTTAATATTAAATGACTTCAAGAAATTTACAATGATAGGATAATATGCAAGACTGTGGAAAAAATCAAAAACCAACTAAAGTGCATAGAAATGGTTTTAATTTGGGCAGAAGAATTCGATTTATCTTAAGTTCTCGAAATACTTATTTTGTCGCGATTTATAGTCTTTTGTATGAAATATACCAATTTTGGAAACAATTTTTTTTAACTTACCTTTCAACAAAATTTTGTGTTTCAAAAACTTGAAAAAAATATATAAATTTTTCGAAAGCTTTATATATATTTGTTCGTTAAGGAACATTCATTTAAATATTTTTATTTCTTCAAATAAATTATTTTTTAAGCAAAATTTTAAAGACGCTTAGTACCAAAACTCTTAACTAAAATTTTAAAATTTTTTTAAATCTTCATATATTTCAAATCTTCGTATATTTCGATTATTAGAGTTTATTTTGTTTTTAATCAGTAAAAGTTAGGCAAGAAACGAATAAGCATAAAAATATTTTTTGTACTTCAATTAAGATCAGATTATTTTTGTAAATAAAATATTTGTTTTCATTTTAAGGAACAGATTCTACAGTTTCGAAAATTTGTATTTAAATAAATAAAAAGTTCCTTATATTTTGTTTTAATCAGTAATAGTACTTAAAATAAGCGAAATCGATTCTCAAAAAAGTAATATTTTTGTACTTAAATTAAACTTACATTTCTATAAATAAATTTTTTTTATAATTTTTGGGAAAATTTTTGATTCACAAACATTTTTTTGAGTGTAGCTCTATAGAGCTCATGGCCTGCAATCTGCAATCTGGCGGCATCAGCATCAGCTCCGAGCTTATGGCATTGCTCATAGCGGGAAATACTGCATAGCACCCAAATGGACCTAGTTCGGGGCGCAGTCCCAAATGCAATGCTCGTAAAAATGCGCTTAAGTCTTTGGCCGTATTCAAATTGCCTTAGCTAGCATTCATATTTTTTTTTTAGTATTTGTATTTTTTTGTATAGTTTTTATTCAAATGTTATTTGTTGGCGTTCCAAGTCCATTACTTGTCCTGCCCATCAGCCAGTGGTAGAGAGCGTCGAAACGAGTTTTCCCCGCCATCCACCAGATGTAAAAGTAGCCGTGTGGTGACATCAAAAGTTATACGACGTGATAAAACAATAAATATTTTTACCATTTACAGTTCAATTATGGATTCGTTTACCATATAAGCCGCATAAATTTGTCATACAAACGATGCTACTGCTCCATGTTGACAGCAATGGCCACGCTTGACGTTGACGTCGACAGCGACGCCAGCTGCGCTGCCGCTTGACTAGTTTGGTTTTGTTTTTGTTATTAGCTTTCAGCTACTGCTTAATGGATGGACTTCTGGGGCGCTAATCAAACACATGTCACTAATTTTAGTTTACTACCAAAATTAAGTGATCGTTATGGCATTTGATTATGCATAGACACAATAATACGTTATTTTAAAACATGCAAATCGCGAGATACAAATATTTATTTATTTAATTTTTAATCAAATTTTGCACATAAAAATCAAGCTAGTAGTATGATTTTGCTATTGTCAGGCGGATTTTGTTTATTTTTTTTTGTTGTGGGTAAGCCCAGTGTATCTCTAGTGTGGGCTATAAGACATTTCTATCATAATATTTACTCGGGTTTTATGCGTAAGTGAAAGAAACCGGATCGGTAAGGCTTTAAGATGTTTTGCTATGAATTTAATGTGATTTAACAAAAAATGTACATATAAAATACTCAGGATCAATGGAACCGGGAACAGGTACCTGCATCGTAGTTCTTAGGCGCCAATGCTTAAGTAGTTTTGAAATCAAAGTAATTTAAAGATTAAGCATTAATATCACTAGTTTACAAATATAAGGATCATCGAGTGAACCTTCGTAAAAACGTGTTCTTTAGGGTAATTTAATCGTTTTTCATATCGATAGAAAATTTTATTCACGAGATATTAAGGAAAAACTAAAACAACTGCGCAAAAACATATTTTTCGAAGATATCTCGAAAACGATGCTTATGAAAAAAAAATGGTTTCCATTTTCGTTTTTATCGACGGCAAATTACCCTAAACTAGTTTATTTTATGATAATAGTTCCAGTGTTCCCCTGTATGCTTTTCAGGCTAACCCACGCTACACCTCCGTTGAATAGAGTGTGTGGTAAGTACTAAATTCTTTCCCCGCTTACTCAGATGGAATATAGAATTGGCACCTTCTGCACTTGTGAGGGGAATCTTCCAAAATCCTTTCGGAATACCGCCCAACATCTTCAAATGAAACTTCGTTCAAAATTTTAGACCTCCTGCTCTTTGCGTTTGTTATGTATTCATAGATCTCCCCCATAAGACCCACCTTTTTTATTTGCAGCCTAACTTGTTCCCAAAAAGCAAGACGAAGGAAATCAATATTGCCATGTTTCACTCCCTATCCACCTGTATAGGACTCCTTCTTTCAAAATCCTTTAGGAATTCCGCCCAACATCTTCAAATGAAACTTCGTTCAAAATTTTAGACCTCCTGCTCTTTGCGTTTGTTATGTATTCATAGATCTCCCCCATAAGACCCACCTTTTTTATTTGCAGCCTAACTTGTTCCCAAAGAGCAAGACGAAGAAAATCAATATTACAAATGGTGCATTATGTTTGTGCAAGTCAAAAATGTATGTAATATAGAGAGGGAGGCGTTGGATACCTCCTAAATTTATCTTTAGCTTGATCAAAGTGACTATAGAAGTCGATATAGGCACATCAGTCTGTTCGTTCGTCTGCGTATCCGTCTTTTTGTCCATCTGTCCATTCTTTTTCTATTCGTCTATCAGTCCGTCCGCCCTGTCTTTCTGCCTGTCTGTCTTCCTCTGTCATCCTCGACTCTCAAACTCTATTACGAGATTCACGGAAAATATCTTTCCATGAATAGCTGGCGGCTTGTAGTTTATGATCAATAGATCTTCTCCATATTTTTGCTGGCGCACCAATGCGACGACCTGAGGGTTCCTGTCGAACGAGATTCTCGTTGGATTTCCGAAGGGTATGCCCAATCCATCGCCAATTACGCTCGCATACTTCTTCTGACGCAGGATCCTGATTAGTTGCGTTCCAGAGATCTACATTACTAATACGATTGGACCACCATATAAGTAGAATCCATTATTGCAAAAGGAGCCTGTCTGTCTGGATCGTCTAGACGGCCGCATTTCACAAATAATAAGAGCAAAAGCAATAACTCTTTGGATTTAGTACTATTATTATACCATAGGAAACAAGTTTATCCATTTTTTTTTTTTGACATTGGCGTTATAATATATAAGTACTATTGGAGCATTATATGGCATCATCGAAAAGCACAAGCCGGACCATCAGAAAACGATTTGTTAGGAACGTTGAAAACCATTGAGTACTAAATCGTTTTTGAATAAACCTAATCTATAAAGGACTTCAGAGGAAAATGTCCTGTAAGCGTTAGCATACGAATGCGCTTTTCAAAAGGTGATCGATAGTAAATTAATAATTCGGTGTATACAATGATATCAAAAGTTTTTATGAAAGTCCGATATGCCCTATTATTTATTTTTGTTTCCTTGAGAAGTAGTTGCATGGGCTCAAGTATTTATAATTGTACAATGCTTAAATTGTTGTTCTCATTCAGAATACGATATACCGTAATTTTTGTCATCTTTTGACAAAAAAAAATATTTTTTTTTCATACATTTTTAAAAAATATATACACAGAAAACCTATTCTTGTCAATTTCTATGCAATTCCAATTCTTGGTGCCACAGACATGACTGGCAACGGTTTAAAAATTTTTTTAGATCAAAATTTCTTTTAGGGTTTGTCCATTAATTATCGTAAGAGTTTTTAAACAACGATGAAAATAGTTGTTTGAATAAATTTTCTTCGAAGGAATTTGCTACCATTAGGCATCCATCAAATTTGCAAAGCCTTCTTTCCCTTTATATTCTTGAGGCAGTTTCCAATCAGCTCATTAAAATGGTCTGGTCACACTGGCAAACTTTGCATGCAGAATAAATAAGTGGACCGACCCCATTAACTTACTTATTTTTGGCATCAGCAGTGGTGCTCCTCTACGCCCAAAAGGAAGAAACAGAAGCCGGTCAAGAAGGAGATGGCTTGATGTCGTCGTAGCAGGCCTGAAGACGATGAACATTCGGAATTGGGAAGACGCTGCGAGAGAGTGAACTGAAAGAAGATTGTTGATGAAGGAGGTCAACCCCGGACTGTGAAAAAGAAGTTGAGTCCAAAACTAGTCGAAGCAGACCTGAAGACGATGAAAATTCGCAATTGGAAAGACGAAGTGAGAGAGAGAGGCAACTGGAAGAAGATTGTTGATAAAGGAGATCAACCCCGGCCTGTGAAGCTAAGAAGAAGAAGTCGGTCCCAAAAAAAGTGGGCTCTTAAAGAAAAGGGTTCCAAAGGCAGTTACACTACTCTTTCAAAAAGTCAATTTCGAATGAGGAGAGTTATATTGATAGTCCACTAACAACCTAGTCCAAACCATAATATATTTTTCCATTCTTGTTTTTTAAACATAATTTAATACGTTCTAAATTGTCTTCAATATGAGGGAAAATGCATTTCTAGCCAGTGGCGGATTTAAATATTAACATAACTTTCCGCCCTTTTTCCACAAAAAAAATAAACATATGTATATTAAATGCGATTGTGATTGTCATCAGTGCTTTATTACAATATAGTTGTAGTAGGTAGTAGTAGTAGGTGACTCCAATTTTGCCGTCCCTTAATTCTGACGCCCTAGCCTATAGCCTATGTAGCCTGTTCCTTAAATCCGCCACTGCTTCTAGCATTTCCGCTAGTATTAACAGTGATTTCGACTTACCAAATTCTGCTATCAAAGTCTCCTTAAAGAACACCTTTTACCTGAACTAAAGCAAAAACAACGTAACACTTATATATTATATAACCCATAATGCGTTTTCGCGCCTTCCAGCTAATGAAAGACGTTAAAATGAAATCAGAAACACTTTTATTCTCTATTACCTAATACCGCACCAATATATGTAGGTATACGGGGATTTCATATGCAAAGCTAAGATATTTTTATGATTGCAAACAAAATGAAGACTGTCTTTGATATAACTTTAATCGCAGCCTAAGTCGACGATTAATTTTACTGCTTATTTGTTTTCAACGGGCATAATAAAAAATTATAATGCCTTCAGCCATATTCTTGTATACATTTTTTCTTGTCTTTGAGAGGTCGGCAAAATAAAATTTAAAATTTATGTTATCGACAACGTGGAACGGGGTTGCTTCAGCTTCTGCGAAATCTTATACGCAAAACTGATGATGATGATGATGACGACAACGACGAAGGCGATGCAAATGATGCCGCCGCCGTAGATTTTTTTTTGTATATATTAGCAATTTTTTTTTGCTCAACTTGGTTATTGGTAGCTGGTTTGTTTGACGTTGATAATTTAGCAAAAATTTTCAATATTTTGACAGCATTGTGTGTTGAGTTTTAGAACTGAATTAATTTTCGCACAAGATGAGCTTCTTATCGATGTCAAGGCAACATGACAGCTGCAATTAGGGTGACCCACACCTAGCTCTGCATAGTGCTGGGATTTGCTGCTGCCTCAGACGACCGACCGACCCTTTGTATGGCCAACAAATTATACAACCTGCAGCACATGCCAACTGCCCTTCACTGGCAACCATTCTTCAACAGCAGTGCGAACTTGCACCTGCGGCACCGCGTTGGCGTTTGGGGATGACGAGCACAATTGCTTCCTTTGACGCTCTATTACACACATAATCACACGCAGCCCTGGGTGACGCACTTTACATTTTAAAAAACTTTGCTCAAATTACATAGTATTCAACACCCTGCCCGTGAGGGAAGGACCCCACTTAAGGACCACCGCTTGTGCGGTTCCCGAGCAATTTCATTTAATTTCAGCTTTGGAAACTATGCATACTAAAGCACGGTAAAGTGGGCGCCTTTTGGGGGCGTTAGTCTTTTGTGTAGCTTCTTTAACGCTTGGCGTGCAACGCTCATCTGCCAAGCCAAGGGGGCACCCTTACCTAGACTATTATGTGGTTGCGTTTAATTATATGGCTGGTTGGGACACGGCAGTACTTGGACACGATTTGTTTTTCATAAAGTTAGTTTACATTGTCACATGTTTGTACACATAGTACAATAAAATCCCATTTGTTGGGGTTGGCTTTAGGCTTTTCAAGGTTTATTTTGTCTGCTTTGACTATCATTAATGGGCATAAAATTATATTATTTGTGGTGATTTTGATGTGGCAAGCAGGCAGGCAACTGTTGCCTATAATTATTACAAATATTTTTGTCTTTAAAAAGGACTTTTTGAAAAATTATTTCAACTAACAGCTGTTTGGAAGTTTAAAAAAAAAAGAGGAGTTCTAAGGAATTATATTGGCAACAAGGTATTTTTATTTGTTAAAGTTCTGCTCCATAACTTATTAGGGTATTAGAAACTTCAACTTTGTCGTTTGTTACGACATGGAATACCCTTAACTCGTCGAATTGTGCAAAAAAATACGTACCAATTATATGATAGTTTTCGTGATGTATGAGAATAGATGTTTTGATAACTTGATGCAACTGGTTTTAATTTTGTATGGTAGCTATATAAATTATTGATCCAACTTTGTTCAACCTTCACACGAATATTTCGTCAACAGCAAAACGATATTTAAAAAAATGGCGTGCGTAGAAGTCGGGCGCGGACGTACTTTGGGATACCCTGTATCACTAGCTGTGCAACAAAATCCGGTTCCTTGATAAAAAACCAAATAACAGAATACAATGTTTGTAACGCACAAAATTAGTTTTTGACTGATCGTTCCTATGAGAGCTATATCAATATAGTCAACATGATTTCGATTAGCAATTTGAGCACAGTGCTTTGGTACCTTTCAAAAGATCTGAATGCACGAATTTAGTTCAAATATCTTTGACAAACAAACGAAACACAACGAATTTTTTATAAAAAACGTTTATTTTTTGGACGCGCATATCCTCCTGTAGGAGCTGATATGATATAGTACAACCGATTTTGATTAAATTTAGTACACTGCTCAAGGAACTATAAAAAACTACCGAATACCAATTTTGATTTTAATATCTATATAACAAACGAATAACATATAAATTTTGTTCAAAACTCGATTTTTTGGAAGATCGGCCCTAGGGGAGCTATATGATATAGTCATACCGATTCTGCTTAAATTTGATACACTGCTTGAGATCTATAAAAAACTTTTGAATGCTTAATATTGGTTAACATATCGTAGCGATTGAGCCATGGTCCGTAAGGGGACCTAGAAACACAAATTTTGGTAAGCTCTAACGAACAAATCCACATCCAAATTTTATTAATGCTGACCCATACCTCCAAAATCGATTATCCGTGTTTTCTTCAAATAGCTTCTTTGACGTTACTTTTAATTTTCATCAAAATCTGTAGAAGTGTTGTACATTTTTTCGAGAAAAAATGTGCAGGGTATTACATTGTCGGGCACCGCCTGTATTCGACTGTATTACATTTTTTTTAATCGGTTAGGACTTAAAAATATTACTGGTTTACAAATTTAAGGGTTATCTCGTGAACCTTCATAAAAAAGCGTTTTTTAGGGTAATTTGGGGACGAGAAACACGAAAATGGCAAAATTAATATATTTTTTTTGGCGCCCTATTGAAGATGGAAGTTCGAAGTTACTGATTTACTATGAAAATGGTTAAAATGCAGCTCATGCAAGGCGAAAATTATGTGATGTGTATGGAGAAGATGGGTTGACCAAACGCCAATGTCAAAATTGGATTGCAAAATTTTGTTCCGGCAATTTCGATCTTGAGGATGAACCACGTCCTGGAAGGCCTCTTGAAGCCGATGTGTTGGTCGATGCAAATATTTAAATAACAACTCGAAAGATTACTGAAAGATTCAATTTGTCTAACGCGACCGTTTACAAGCACATAAAACGTCTAGGATTAATTTCGAAGCTTGGCATATGGGTTCCTCATCTTCGTATAGAACGAAATTTGCTTCGTCGCACTTACGATCACAAAGATGTGATCCATTTTTGAAGCGCATTGTTACTGGCGACTAAAAGTGGGTTGTTTACAAGAATGTAAAGCGCAAGAGATCATGGTTTAAAAAGGATGAACCAGCTCAAAGCCGAAAGTCACCAAAAAAGGTTATGTTGTCTGTTTGGTGGGATTTCCAAGGGATCGTTTATTTTGAACTTTTGCCCGACCATACCATGATTAATTCTGAAGTGTATTGAGATCAGCTGGACAAATTGAGTGATGCACTCAAACAGAAGAGGCCAAAATTGATCAAAAGAAAAGGTGTAGTGTTCCACCAGGATAATGCGAGACCTCGAAGAAGTTTAATGAGTCGACAAAAGCTTTAATGGGATATGTTACCACACCCACCATATTTTCTCCAGGCTTAGCATCTTCGGACTATTACTTGTTCGGGTCTCTGAAAATTTTTTGGATGGGAGAACCTTTACCTCAAATCAGGACGTCAAAACCCACTGGATAAGTTTTTTGCCTGCAAGGATCAAAAACTTTAAGAACATGGAATCAATCTCTTTCCAGAAAGATGGCAAAAAAGTATTGGATCAAAATGGATAATAAATAATTTCATAAAATGTTAGACAATAAAAAAAAATCGTGTTGTAGTGAACGACCCAATAATAATTGGAGTAACACATTATCCATTAGATTCACAGATGGAATCAAACAATTTCTTTTATATACTCGAAAATAAAATAATTATTCTCCATTCTAAATGTTACTTCTTAACTTACTCAGTGCTTTAACGAATTGTGGATCGTAAGCCCACATAAGTAAAATATTTACGTTTTACGCATTTGTGGGTAATTGCAAATAAAATATGTAATATTTATTAAAACACACATATTAATGAGGAATGGTTAATTTATTATTACAACCAACTATATGCCTTGCATACCCCTGAAAATTGGTTGTGGTGCAGCCGTTGGTACCGGTAAGGCTATGGTATATCATCCATTCTCAAAAAATACGAGTATATAGAACACTCAGGAATTTAAGAGGCTAATTTATACATATTTTTCTTTTTGAATTTTTATGAACGTACAAGACAAGAATATTTACATCTTCATAAAATTAAAATCCCTTATTCGACTTGCTTTTGTACCAACTAAAAGATGTCTTATGGAACTAATAAAACCATCTGCAGCTGTTTACACATGGCCAAAAGAGTTATTCGAATCAAATTCGAAACTAAATCACGTCAAATCTTTATGAAATTGATCACAAAAATTGTTCTTTTTATGCAATAGTTCCATTATCAACTCAGGGTGCAGAAATTTGAAGACAGCCAATCATCCTTCAGGTGTAACCATAGAGGCTCGATATAAAGCCGCCATTTACCTTTGATTAGATCTTACTTACGCTTTGTACTTGGCCATGTGTGTAAACCCTAAATTCGATCATATGCAGGCGGCCTTTTGTAATTGAATAATAGCTGAGTCGAGAGCTCAGTTTCTATATATTTTGCACACCTTGAACCTTGTGTAAATTGAGCTCTAATCAATGTGTGCCGATCAAAGTGAGCTCCATGCCAGAGCACACAACGCAAAAGGAGTGAAGAAATCCTTTTCAAGCAGCTCATGTTTACCAAAAGGTGCCGAAAATAGTGAAAGGCTTTACAAAGCACACACATGAGATGACGTCGTGGCAGAAGAATAGGCAACTGGCCAACCCATTAACAAAATTAGTTATATAAGAGTTCCTCTTGTCTGGATTTAGAACCCTTGGCGCAAATTAATTGCATTTACTGCAGAAATTTGATATTTTCAAACACCTACGCCGATATGTTGTTGGAAGCGCAGACAAAGGTGCAGGCTTAGAGTATAACATGACATGAAACTCTAAACTTGAGCTACTAAAGGAGCTACTCCTTCCTTGTTGTTCATTAATTATTACCAGTTTTGTGTTAATTGATAATATTTAATAAACAAGCGTCGCGTTTATCAGACAACAAACAATCTTCAAATGAGAGCGTCTAACTAGTTGGCTGGATGGTCGGTTAACTGGTTAGCTGGTCTCTTGGAAAAGGCCACACAAGCACAGTGCTTCAAGACATGGCTCTATCTAGCATCAGCAGCCGCCATACGGCTACTGCACTGCCCTGAACCGCAAAATCCTCAGCAGTGACAAACCTCCACAATGCAGTGAAAACACGTTAAACAATTCAGAGATGTAGATAAGTTCATCATCAGCAGCAGCCTGCTTCTCATGCGGCTGACTTTAGGTTGGACGCCGGCTGGTGTTGACGTTTAGTAGGCGGTTCCTTGAGTGCCGCTTAAACGCTCATAATGCCGCCGACACAGCCACAACTTATCGACAGATTTATATCGACTGTGTGTATGTGTGTGTGTCTGTCAGGTCCAAGTCTGCGTCTGCAGTGTGCTTATGGTTTGCCTTGAGTTTGAGTTTTTTGCCGCAGGATCTGCGATAAATCACTTTGAACTGCGGCGTTGCGGCGGCAGCCATCAAAATCAATAAAGACAACATTTAAGAGAGGTGTATACAATAAAATGTTGATGTCTTGATCAACAAAGACACGGCCATACGAATTTTGATTCGTTCCACTCATGTAGGTCTTCATCAGCGCCATGTGTGTGCGTTTAGACCATTTTGTTTGGGTGCAGGTAGTGTTAGGCAGTGGCGTAGTTAGCCTTTGGATAGTAGGTGCGGCTAAGGGCGGAAGACGTAGTCAAACTGCAACTTATGGAAACCCCACAAGAAAGAGTCCAGCTCGTTAGCCAGCTTAGTCGGCTGGTTGAGCCATGCCACAAGCAGTTCGAGGAGTATCTGATTAAAGCCACATGATCTTCACTTTCATATCATTGAAGTCCCAAAAACTTGATGAACATGATTGTTAGCTTCATTTGATGGTGTCTCTCTCACAACCGGACTCTTCAAAATCCGGCAATTATGTTATACTTTTCGATGTACCTGTTAATCAAAAAATGGACTTCGTCACTAAGCTTCATTTTTTTGCATCAGCATTTGCAATTTGTAAATGACAAAGCGATTCGTCTTTAGGCCGAAAAATAGTATGAAAACTGGAAAATTAACCATCAGGTAAATAATTGCCATTGTAATCTCAATCTTCACTGGAACCGTCGAGAAAAGTACGTGTATGGTAGTGGCTTTAGTCGGCGAAAGTTTTTTCCAGATGATTTGAAATGCTCCTTAAACACTTTAGGCCTGAGAAAAATAAGCCGTTTAAGTTATAGGTTAGGGTACTCCGGTTGACCCCTGGGGGAGTCAACTGCATACTCCCTAATGGAACCGTGTACAATGCACGTTTATTCGCCAAGTATGCGCGTATGCTTGGTGAACGCCAATAGCTCTTGAGGTGCCCTGTCAGCTGCCTCTTCCAGTGAGGTAAGCCAGGGTTTTCCCAGGTACTTCATTTTAGATGCATATAAGGCGCGGCAGCGGCAAATGAGTTGCTCAAGAGACTCTTTGGCCTCTGTCTCCCTACACTTCCTGCATTAGCCTTGTAATTCGCAGTCTGAGTCTCCGAGGACTGCAGAAAGGCGCCACAATTTGGTATCGCTTATCGTTGTTGTTGTTGTGGCAGTAGATGTACAACTGTCCTGGCCTGCTTCAACCAATACAGATTTGTGACTGATGGCGACACGCATAGGGGTATTATTCCCTCCGTGATCGCCGGGTGTAGCAGTCATACTTTGCACCGTCTTTTGGGCTGACATCCCAGCTCGAGTTGTTTCCGTAGAGGACTTCAGAGAACGGGGGCTTAGCTATACATTTTGTTCTTAGGAACCCACTCACAGCATTTTATTGCGACTACCTCCTCTCACCATGGCTCCAACGTAGCCGCACCAGTCTCGGAAATCCGGATACTGCCGCGCTGTTGTATCAGCTAGACCGTGCACTGGCCCATGCATCGAGGGAGGACAAGTGCCTGACTTGAGTTAGTACGCAGTCCATTGCCCAGCCGGTACCCTCTTAGAGGGTTCAGCCAGAGGATTTTCTCCAGCCGTTGAATTTATGTTTTGATAATTTTAAAATAAAACTAGAGAATACCGTATTTGCACTAGAGCTTAATCCCTGCAAAGTTACATATGTCGTCAGCAAATTTTCTGGATATTTAATTGCTCTAAGTTGTAAAAACTTAAAAGAAAGCTGAAGGATCACTTTATGAAGAAAACAAGATCTTTTAATTGTCTTGTTAGGATTTTGGAACTGATAAAAACATTAAAAAAAAACCCTTTAAAATGCCTAAAAACATTAACAATAAAAATAATTTAAAACAGCAACTTTTGACTCAGAACAACATGGATTTTGTAGTAATAACATTTAGTCAACCTATATTTATTTATAAACAACTCCAACCTATTTAATATTTAGTCTAATCAAATTTATTTATTTATAAACAGCTCATATTTAATTAATTTTTATGTAAATGGTGTAAACTATAAATTTTGGCCATATGGGGGTGATAACCTCAACCCCAATCTACGCCACTGGTGCTAGGCATTGATTTATGTGCATGCATGATTGAAAGATTAATGTCATAGCTACAAATTAATTGACAAAATTAATATGAACGCTTGAGAACCAACAAAAATAATTTTTATTATCAATCCTTCTAACTTTTATGACTAATTTATAACTCGCTTAATTATTTATTTTACCTTTAGTACAAAATCATAAATATTTAAAAAACCCAAGTTGGCGCCTATCAATGCCTAATTTAATTGGCAGCACTTTAACAAACAAATCGTTTTGGCAGCGCTTGCTTGGCCGCACTGCTCATTTACCGGCATTTGGCATATCGATAACAACAGAGTCGATTTATAAACAAAAAACAAAAAAAAAAACAAAAATCTAGAGTGCTACTTCTTTGTAGACAAATTTTAACTATTCTATTTTTTTTTTTGATCTGTATAAACAAAATTATAAGTGGACTCCGTTGATGTAAATAGTAAGTATTAGCAAAAAAAAATCAAAACACATAACGCAACGTGCAACAGCCGGCTTAAGCACATTATTTCATTGCGCGGGACAGAATTCAAAAGTATATTAGCTATTTGTTGTTGCAAATTATGTAAAATGCATTGTTTACAATTATTTAAAAGTGCACTTACATTTAAGCACTGCAAACGCATGCTTTAGTAAAATGTTTCAGCGTCGTCCGCCTGCTTTTGGCAACGCCCAACTGCAGTCAGCGTCGACGCCAACGTCTGTGATCTTGATGCAGTAATGTTGTGGCAACAACAAAAATATTCCATTGATAGTTTTCGAACTTTGGCGGCTGCAGCCAAATAGACGGCAACGATAGCGCTACTAACAAGTGTGCTGCTGCAATTAGCTTGCGGGGAGGTAGTGTCGCTAATGATCTTGGTGCTGTGCCATATCAAAAATAGCCACAACACACAGTTGGCTGACTATCGTGCTGAAGTAATAACGTTAACAGCGCGCGCGTGCACCTTGAACGCGCATCACATAATCTGGTACAAACAATAACAGTCTAAGCAATAATTAATATTTAACTTGTATCTTTGCAGATTACCAAATTTGTACTATTTATGTATAGAAAATATGGCTCATATAACCGAAAAAAGAACATCTGCAAAGCCGCACACATTATCGGCCACTAAGGAGAACGCCAAGTTTCCAGCGCGTAGCAATGGCATTGAAATTCTCGATTTTCATGAGTCCTGGCTTGAAGAGGTTGAAATCTACAAGGATAAATTACTACATAGCCAGCTAAAACATCAGCAGCAAAAGCAGCAGCAGCAGCCTACAATAAGTACACAACAGCTTGTCGTACAAAATCGTGGTCGTGTAATAGAACGCACAAACAAAGTGGTAAATAATTCCGATGCCAAATCTCCAGCAGCAGCAGCGCCGAAGCAGATTCCCAAAAAGCAGGTTTCACCTAAACGTCGTGTTGTACGCGATAGAGGTGGCTCCAGTTCGCCAACCAAATCAGAACGTAAAGCTTCACGTGGCTCAGCACCTAAGGCAGCCGTTGTGGGCACACCACAGACAGAGCCAAACAAGAAGGTGCAGGTAAGTTATCTGCTTGTATTCCACAATCATTGTTCATGCATACGCACCAATTAACTTCATAACCATTCCTTCATTATTTCATGTGCTCCATTGTGTTGTGTTGTTTTGTTGGCTGTTTTTTTTTTTTTGCTTTTGCCTTAATCCTAACACAAGCAGATGCTTTTAAAGCGCTCACATGATGAGAACCTTGACAAGCCTGCCAGCACAAATAAACGAACTAACACGGCAAACTCCGTAAAGAACGAACAGCAATCGGAGAAAGTTTCAAGCAACAGCACCATTAAACAAAACAGTAATATAGTCGTTACCGCGTTCCATGGCAGTAGTTTGTTAATTGCTCAACCGCATGATGATAAATCTAAGATACTAACTCAAAATGGTCTAACGAAATCTGCAGCTACGGCACTGGAGACCAGTCTGTATGCCTCGCTATATTCGCCGCCGCCGCAGAGCACTGGAACTTATAGTGCACGTCTTAACTCCGGCGAATATACTAACTACTCGGGTGTGTCTATGAACAAACCGAGCGATCAAGAGCGTTACCGCAACGAGGAGGATCCGTGTGCAGGTGAGTTTGTGTTGTTTAACAAATTAAAATGGCATAAAATAATTTGATTTATTCAAAACGGCAGCCATTGATGAAGTAAACTGCTACGATGAGTCTGAATCAGATGAGGAATACGTTGGCGAACCATTCTTTCTCGACGATGAAAATGAAGATTGTCGTCAGAGCAAACAAATACATCATAGTGCAGAAAAAAAACCATCCAATGAATCTGTTGCCACTACAGATACGGTTACTTCTGTCTATAGTAAGCCTGACTGCATACTCTCGCCCAGTCTTTTTCCAAATGTGCCGCCCTATTTGAACTTTACCTCGCATGTTGATAGAGGTCCAGCAATGCCGCCGTCCCTGCATCGTGTGCTGAAGTGGAAACTAAGTCCAGTCATGCCAAAAATTGTTAAGCGAGTGGTGCTAAACTCCGGTTTTCGTATTATCAAAAGTAATTATCCATGATATTTAAACAAACAATTAGGATACTCTTAAAGTTTGATGAGTATTTTTATTGTTTGTCTAAACATAAATTTTCTAACCTAATTAGTTGTTGTATATTAGATACCACCGACTGGATGGCTGTATGGGAAAAGCACATGAAGAGTCCAGGATTTCGCACAATTCGTTCACATCAAAAATATAATCATATGCCAGGTTCATTTCGTATTGGACGTAAGGACACTATGTGGCGTAGTATATACGTTCATATGAAGAAGTTTGGTAAAAATGAATTCGGATTCATGCAAAAGTATATACATATAGTGGATAAAAGTTTGTTTCTGTTATGCTAATAACCATTTTGTTTGCAGATCTTATGTTATGCCGGATGATTTGGAGAATCTGCGTCGTGCTTGGCCGAAGAGTGCGTCAAAGCTGAATAAATGGATTGTAAAGCCGCCAGCCAGCGCTCGTGGCACAGGCATACGTATTGTAAATAAGTGGAGCCAGTTTCCCAAAGATCGTCCGCTAGTCGTGCAAAAGTAAGTATTATAATTAGCAGGATTTTGTATATTGTATTCATTTGTTTATATTTCAAGGTACATTGAACGTCCGTTGTTGATCAACGACAACAAATTCGATATGCGCATATACGTGATATTGACCTCTATTAATCCATTGCGTATCTACATGTACAAAGATGGTCTGGCGCGGTTTGCAGCCGTCAAGTATAGTTCGGAATTGAACAACCTGGACGAGCGTTGCATGCATCTAACGAACTATAGCATTAACAAATATTCGCAAAATTATACCAAAAACGAGGATATCAACGCGTGTCAGGGCCATAAATGGACTCTGCAATCTTTGTGGTCGTGTCTAGAAAGCCGTGGAGTTAATACAAAACGTCTTTGGGCTACCTTGCGTAATTTAGTCATTAGAGGCATAGTGAGCGGCGAATCCGGCCTTAATCGCATGTATAGGCAGAGTGTTAATTTCCGGTATAATTGTTTTGAGCTCTTTGGTTTCGACGTACTGCTGGATGAAAACATTGTGCCTTGGCTGCTGGAGATTAACATATCGCCATCACTGCACTCCGAGTTGCCACTGGACTTGCATGTCAAGGGACCTCTTATACAGGCGGTTTTGAACACAGCGCTGTATCAGGTGCCACCCAAGCTTAACGAGCAACAGCAGCGAGACATTCTGGAGGAGCTCAATCTTAAAGGTCCTCTTTGCATTGACAAAAGACTATTTACAACCTGCCTTACTGCCGATGAAGTGCGTAAACACAATCAGTTTACAAGCCGTAGTGTGGAGTTCCGTGAGGAGTACATTGATACAATACTTGATAATTTACTGCCAGATGATGTGCGCTGCCTCATAATTGCCGAAGATGAACTTGCACGTTGTCAGCCTTTGGAGCGCATATTCCCTACAGCTGGAACACATGTATACTTGAAGTTTTTTGAAAACTCGCGTTACTATAATCGCTTGTTGGACGCCTGGGAGACTAAGTACGGTAAAGAGCGTGAGAAGGGCATTGCTTTATTGTCTGGTTTCTGTAAAGACAAATACCATCTGCAAGTTTCTGATGCTGCCTTGGAAAAGGTTTGTGCAAACTTTTTAATATTTAAATATTATTTATGGTTACTTTTAAAATTGTCAGGAACCCAATGTGGCTTTGACCGAGATCGATATGCTGCATGTTAAAAAGGATGACGATTTGGATAGTCCAGGTTATAGTATGGCGACCGGAAATCTAGAACCACGACGACCCGAAGTACAGACTATAGACTGATATACTTAGACAAATTGACAGCAGTTAGTGATCAAAAAAGTTTACGTTTTCTATTTGCGTTTAGTTTTTCAATTTGGGTTATATTTAAAAAAAAAAATTAATAAAGTTTAAACATTTTTCTGGTTATTTTTGGAAACAAACTGCACGAGCTATGAAATTTTGAAAAGTAAAAAGGCCGCGCGCCTGTTTAAGAGGCTTGTGTGTTGCACAGTGCCGATATTTCAGCAAAGTCGCTTTACAACACTGTTATAGTAGTCGATATGCGCCATTGCTGCCGATAACGATTGCGCACTCACCGTATATGAGTATTTTAAACCGATAACACTCGGTTGCTAACAATGAATGGACATGGACGTATTCTAGAACGAAAACGCGAAATTAATTACTATAAAAAAGTGCGCTGTGAATTCGCAACTATTAAACTGACCACAAACACCAATACAAGTGCACATAAATAGCAAACAATAGGTTTTTGCGCGTAAGATAAACGGCTTGCTGAGTGGCGTCACGTAGCCGTCCGCAGCGAGCTGCCTGCAACTGATCGATATTCACACATACTTAAAAAAAAGCACACAAACAGTTGTAATGGAGGCGGAAAACCCATTGGATGATGACGGAGATGTTCGGGGAAGAGGCGTTAGTGAAAATAGCATTTCGCTCACAAGTGTGGAAACAATAGCAGCCACAGCAAAAGAGTTAGAACCCGCAGCGGGCGCGACGACAATGCTAACGAAGCAAAATTTAAGCAAACGAATGATAAGCGACGCAGAAGTTATTACGGCGTCATCAGCCGCGGTAGCCAGCAGCATTAACAAATCGCAATTGGAGAACGAATGTCAAAGCAAAAGCGCGTTGGGGTCAACAGAGTCGGACCAACAAATATCACCAACAGTAAACAAAGCGGTGCTAATGGAAAACAATGTAAATGCGCGCGGAAATAGCATTTCAGAGCACTACAACAATAACACGAAACCAATACAACAGCAACAACAATTGCAGGCAGGCGATGCAAATGCCACAACGACAGCAAATTACGTCAAAGTGGCAACAGACGCGTTAGAGGAATCCGACAAGACAGGTAAAGGGGGGAAAAAAAAATCTAACATGCCAACTGCTCTGCTTAGTATACCATATTTGTTTGTGTGTTTGTACGATCTTGTTTGTCTTTTATAGAGCGCAATCACAAAAAGAAGAAAAAAGATAAGGAACGCGAACGCAGTGAGAGGGATATAGATAAAAGACGCCGCAGTACAGACTCAAGCCAACAGCGCAAGGATCGGGAGCCTGGCAGCAGTTCAAAATCCTCGTCAAATCGTCGCGGCAGCGATTACAAAACCTCGACTTCATCGTCTGCATCGCGGGGCAAAGACAAAAATCAGGAAAGAACTGAGCGCGATCGCGAAAAGGTTAGCAACGCCACACATGAACTTTTGGGTGTTTTTAACTATTTGCGTTTTTGTTTTTACAGATTCCATCGTCGTCCTCGAGTTCCTCATCACATTCGCATCGGCGTCGCAGCTCTGAAAGCAGTCGTAGCAGCAACAATAGCAGTAGCAAACCTGGCGACGATAAACAGCGACCGGAAGTGTTGCAACAGGCTGTAGTGACCGAAATTGAGCAGCAAATCAAAACAGAGGAATTTGGCAGCAAAAAGCAGCCACAGCAAGTACTTAACAACATCAAGCTGGAGAGCTCAATCAAAAAAGAACCAAACACAATGGAAAACAAGCCTATGTGTAATGGTGATGCATCAAGCATAGCCACGACTATTAAAATAGAGGCCTTGGCGCAAAAGTCGCGCGACGAAGTAACAAGACAGCTCAAGTTTGCCGATGCAACGCCTAAAAAACTAAAAGCTACAGAAAATAGTCTGAATGTCGCTTTAATGCCTTCGCCGGCACCGAAATCGTCGTCTTCATCGAATAGCAGCAGCAATCATCATTCCTCTAGTTCCAGTGCGCGCAAATCCTACTCATCTTCCTCGAGCAGTCATCATAAAGCTAGCTCGTCGAGTTCTTCATCCTCGCGCCATTCTTCAGGTTCGTCCTCCTCGCGTGATTGCTCCAAATGCTATAAACGCTCTAAGATACGACGCAGCAGTGTTGGCATTCAGACGGTACAACATGCACCTGCTACGAGTGCTTGGCAAACAGTGCAAAGCTTGGAACAAAAACCTAATCGAAAGGCGCCTATTGGCTTAGAACATCTTAAATTCGGACATTACTTTCAAGTAGAACAATATCCCAATGGTGGTGCTTCCATTGTTCATCTATATCAGCATGAAATTGATGCACTCTCGCCTGATGAAATGGAAGAGCTAGTGGATGAGTTTTTTAGTGTTTGCTTTGCAGAAGATGAGCAAGGTTATGCACATCATGTGATGGGCATTGTGCACGACGCAGCACGCTATATACCCGATCTATTGGAGCATATGGCCGAAAATTATTCGACGCTGACGGTAAAAGCGGGCGTCTTGGGGCGTAACTCTGATATTGAAACCTGCACCATGGCACAGTACAATGAACAAGTAAGTCCCTTTCGCTAATGTAACACTGCAGAAAGCAAAAACGTCTTAGCTGCCCAGTAAAATTTGCATTTGTAAGGAAACAAATTGTTACCAGCCACGACAACAAATGCTTTGCTTTCTTCAATGGGCACACCATTATATTATCGAAATTAGAAGAGATTATTTTAATGTAAAATTCTTTTTGCAGGTGGTGCGCAATTACTGTCAAGGAACTTTTCGCTATGGGCCTTTGCATCAAATCAGCTTGGTCGGCAAAGTGCATGAGGAAGTTGGCGGTTATTTTCCAGATCTGCTTGGACGCATTGAAATGAATCCGTTCTTACGAAAGGTACATTGTAGATATTTATAGCAGATAATTTAAAAGTTTTTACATCAGAATCAGCCTTGCCCAGTTTGAAAGAAAATTAATATACACGGACATAATACACTGAAAGCAAAATTTTTCCACTGTATTTAGGTTACAGCTATAATTTACTTCGCTTAAAAAATTTATGATTGTAAAAAAATTTATAAGGCGCAGTAGTTGCCCTGCATACGGCATGAAACATGAACCATACTGATCCATTTTCAACCATCTCGTATTCCGCCCGTTTAGTAGTATATAAGTTTTAGTAGTTTATTCCAATAATACAAATTGAGTGCATAAAAGCAAATCCGTTTTACTCATAAACGCAATCCAGCTTAGCAGTTCTACAGAATATTTTTAATTTCATTGCCCGTCTTTTATTTAAATTTTAGAGCATTTCTTAGAATTGTGTAATAATATTTATTTTGTAGACCATGCCTTGGGCCGTCAATTCCATCCTGCAAACGGATCCACGTCAATCAAATGACGGACCCATATTGTGGATACGCGCTGGTGAGCAACTGGTACCCACTGCCGAGCTGAACAGCAAGACGCCGCTTAAGCGGCAGAGGTAGGTTAAAGAGCGAATTTTATAGAATTTTTATTAACTTAGGTTTTATACAATCTATAGGACGCGCATAAATGAGCTTCGAAACTTACAATACTTACCACGCTTGTCCGAGGCACGCGAAACCATGATCGAGGATCGCACTAAGGCGCATGCAGATCATGTAGGACATGGACACGAGCGCATTACTACCGCCGCAGTTGGTAAGTAATAAATTCACAGCTTTTACCTACACATATATTAATGCATTCAATTGTTTATATAATAGGCATTCTTAAGGCTGTGCACTGCGGACAACCATATACCCAAAACCGCATTACCAAAGATGTGGTTGCCTTTGCTGCTCAAGACTTTAATACTTTGGTTGAAATGTTACAACTGGATTTGCATGAGCCGCCTATATCGCAGTGTGTACAGTGGATAGAGGATGCTAAGCTGAACCAGCTACGTCGCGATGGCATACGCTATGCGCGCATACAATTATGTGACAATGATATATACTTTTTGCCACGAAATATCATACATCAGTTCCGCACTGTTACGGCAGTCACAAGCGTAGGTAAGTGGTCAATAATCGTCATGAAAAGAAAGTGCATCATCTTTTGATTCTTTATTTCTATTTTTTATATATCCTTCAGCTTGGCATCTGCGATTGCGTCAGTATTATCCCGGTCAGGAGGTTATCAATGAGAAAAACAATCCAGTGCTTGCTGAAACGCCGCATTACAAGGAAAAGCAAACAATTTTGCCAAACCCTATAGGACATGAGGAAACCGCCAAAAAGACACCTTCAAAGCGTACACACGATGGCAAAGCCAAGCGTAAACTAATTGATCTGGAAGGCAAAGAACGACGCTCAAGTGAGAGCAGCATAGAGGACAAGGATGGTAATGCATCACCTACTGCCAATAGCAATAGTAGCAGCACAAGTGGCAGTAGTATTGCCTCTAAAAAGAAACCGACCAAAGACGATTCCAAGATTGATATGCGTAAAATGGTGCTGGAGCACAAGTATAAGCTGAACAAAACAGCAGCCGCAGTGCCTAATGCGCCAGAAAAGGATAAGAGCAAACCCAAGGAGGAGAAACCTCGGGAAAAACAGACTGTTGTTGTAAATAAAGAACGCAATAGCAACAGCGATGTAACGCCCGTAAAGAAACACAAGGAGAACGAAAAACAGCCTGTAGTAGTGGCATCTTCGCCTGCTAAAATGCCTCGTTTTTCTACAGATCTGACGCACACAAATTCTACACCAACCGCTGTATCAGCGCATCCCATTTTGCCCGGACTGCCACCGCCGTTAGTGCCTCAAACGCCGTTCATGCATCGAGAAGCATATGTTAACAGCTTAAATCAAAAAGAGCCTGAAATCAAAATACAAGTGAAAATAGTATCTGATGAACCAACAACGCCTATAAATCAATCAAACACAACTGCCAGCAACATTGTGAATGCATCACCCGCTGCTATTTCTGCAGCACCAGTAACAATCAATGATATCATCCCAATATCCAATACCCCTATAAATGAGAATAATATTATTTGCTCCACTACAAACTCCATTGAAGAGATCGCCTCGCCCTTGCGCGGCTTAGAGGTGGGCAACGAGCTGATTGTGGAGAGCACACCGCAACTATTTGTGGATCATGAAGAGGAAGTTACTGAGGAAATCGTCGAAATGGATATATCGACTGCAACGCCGCCACCACCTCCGCCTTTGACAGCAGCGCCGCTGCCACCTCCTCAAATGGTCGAGGTTGTGCTCCCAGCTACATTAGCACCTTTATCGCACATGTCTGTGGTACTGCCACCATTGCCTCCTTTGCCACCTTCACGCATGGTTGCACCGCCACCACCGCCGCCACCACCATCAGCAGCAGTAGCTGGCACCACTGCAAACGCAATTGCACTGAAACCCACCTATAAAACGTTCAATTTACCTTCGCATAAGATTATCATAGCCGGCGCCGGCCCAAGAGTAACAGCAAAGACATCAACCACACCAGTAGATCTGCTGGGCTCCATAATGGCCAGCATGGATAAACCCAGTATTGCGGGAGCACCATCATCTGCATCAACCTCGGCAACAACGAACTCCTCAAACCCTAATACTACTACTTATTAACAAGACAGTCGACAGAGGCTGCTTTTGACATTATGACATATGAGTTTTCAATGCTTAGTGGGTGGCATAATCAATGTACTGTGAGTGGTGTCCAATATCCTAGCAGTATTGCACTCACATAAACTTGAAGCTATTTCGCTGCATAATGTTACAATTGTTTGTACATTTTTTTATTTAAGAGCAGAGCCAAGCTTCGTCTAACGATTGCTAAGGCTGATTTATATTATTTTTTTTTTGTATATAATAATTGCATATGTATACACAAAACAAATGTATATATATATGCAAGCACACATACACCAACACACCTATATTTGATAATATTGTAACTAGTTGTTTAAGTCATGAAAGCGACACCTTTTAGACATGTAGTTTTTTATTTATTTACACTCAAAGAATGCTGCAGGCACTTTAGATACAAAAAAAAAACAGCAAATATTAATGTACTTTAAGCGGCAAATTTTGCATTGTAATGTAAATGAGCATATACTATATATATATATATATTTGTAAAATCAAGTTTTGACGCGTTTTTAGCATACAGTGCGCATTGATATCAGGGGCATTACTGATAATCCCAGTTTTATTTCTGTTGTGAAAAAGCGTTTAAAGTGCAAAACACAATACACACGCAAGTTCTAACAATTATGAATACCATATATAACGGTAGTTTTTAAAGCCAATGTAGCTTAAACGTTGATGAAACAATAAAGATTCAGATCGTACAAAATATTGCAAAAAGTTACATATCACTTAGTAGTAAATAACATAAAAACTGTTTAACTGTTTATAAGATAACCAACCCTTTAAACAATGATTATACATAACAAATTGTTGTTAAAAGGAATGCTTAAGGCTTTCTCTAAGCTTGATATCACTTAAAGTTTACAACTTGGCGCGCAGTTCCTCAATGCGACTGTTGGCCGAACGCTGCAAGTCCATTAATTTCATGGCAAAGCCCATATTGCCCTGTATTTTAATTTTACCCTGGAAAAAGGCCTTTTGTGGTGGCAGCTTTCCTGTTAGCAGCTCGAAGACGTCATCATCGCTGATAACAAAAGTAACATCGCATTTTTCTGCAACAAAAATTTTGTATTTATATATATACTATACAAATTTATACAGTAAATACTTACGTGTGCCATTGAAAATAACTTTGCCCTTGCCTGTCTTGGCATCGATTACCCAGAAACCAGTTTGTCCCTTGGGTCCATTGTTAACCCTGAATCCATAGACAGCTCGCACTTTTTCAATAAGATTATCCTTATCCTCCTGCATAGCCTGCTCGAGAAGCTTCAACAGTGGAGTCACCTTAAAACCTTCGTCGCTTGTGGCATTGTTTGCTGCAGCTGTCAAATTGTGTCTGATTTTATTTGCAGCCGGGAAACCCAGGCGGTAAAGTGCTACCACAACGGCGCCACCAAGACCCAAATTGTGTTGCAAAGCTACAGTGCAATTGGGCACTTGACGCTTCTCAGCCAAACCGCGCAGCTGCCAGCATAGCTCGGCACACTGAGCCAGACCAGTGGCACCCAATGGATGGCCCTTGGATATTAAACCTCCACTTGGATTTACCACAAACTTGCCACCGTATGTATTATCACCACGATCAATGAACTCGCCAGCCTTGCCCTCGGGACACAGACCCAAGCCTTCGTAAGTGATCAACTCATTAGCTGAGAAGCAATCGTGCAGCTCAACGACTTGCACATCCTGTGGTTTATAACCACTCTTGGCAAACAAACGCTGACTGGCCAAGCGAGTCATATCATAGCCAGCAATGTTCATTAGGCTCTTGGCACTAAAAGTTGACTCTGGATCAGTGGCCATTTCCATGCCGACAATTTCCACAGCCTGGGATTCGAGACCATTGCGGCGCACAAATTGCTCAGATGCCAAAATGGCCGCACCAGAGCCATCAGAGGTGGGGCAGCATTGTAGCTTGGTCAAAACACCTTCAACCACCTGTGTACTCTTCATAATCTGTTCCAAAGTGTATTCATCGCGGAATTGTGAGTAACTAAGCAATCGATAATATTTTTAATATAGATAAGATTTGGCGGTTTATTAACTACACACTTACGGATTATTCACTGAGTGCTTGTGATTCTTCCACGCAATCTTGCCAAAGTGCTCTGGTTTGGTGCCATACTTTTTCATATGCTCTTTGCCGGCATTGCCAAATATTTGCGCGGCCATGGGTCCTGCGCCGATTTCCGTCAGCTCGCTCATTTCAGTAATGTGTCGTTCCATGGGATTGACACGATCAAAGTACTGGAGGGTAAAATAAATGCATAATAATGTGAGATGGATATAATTAGAAACTGCTCTGGCCTATTCGTTTTGTACTTTTACTGGATGGACTAATTAGCAGCGAAGCAGCAGCACAAAATTGCAAACTCGTCTTAAAATTGATTAACATGTTCGTGGGTAAGCGATTTTAACATAGTTCAAAACTAGTTAGTTTACTAGTTGAAATGTGTTTAATTTTGGCGCATTGCACCTTAATTAGCTTTCAAGTCAAAACCAGTTTTCTACTTAAAAACCAAACAACTACAAGTTCTGGAGAGAGGCCAGTACAAAAGAATTGTATACCCTTTCGTGTTCTTGTTTTCACTTACCTTAGACGACAAAGAACCACGTTCCATTTTTTCAAAACCCAAAGCCAACACGCAATCTGCATTTCCTGACTCAATAATCTGTTTGGCCAGATACAAAGCGCTGGAACCGGTAGAGCAGTTATTGTTGACATTGTAGACTGGAATGCCGGTCATGCCCACTTCATAAAGTGCGCGCTGTCCACAAGTGGAATCTCCATAAACATAGCCGACAGCCGCTTGCTGTATGTCTGTATATTTCAGTTTTGCATCCTGCAAAGCTTTAGTTACGGCTTCCTTTGCAAAATCTGGATAGCAAACATCGGCCCTGCGTCCAGGCTTCTCAAACTGTAATATCAAAATATATAATTATAGCCTTTATTATCTGTGTCGCAGGTTGCCTAATCGTATCTATGCTACAAATATACATAATTCTAATCAGTCCACTTGATGGGGGTATAATCCAGCGCGATAAAGCTTTTGGCAACCAATTGGAAAAAAAACAAGATTTTCTACTTTGACCGAAGTGCACCACAGTTCAAAGTCCGAGTGCGATAAAAGCCGTATTGCTCAACTTCTTTGGTGGTAATTGCAGCTTCTTTGTTCATAGTAGATTTTGCCAACAAATTAACGATACAAGACACTTTAACACACCTTTGTCATGCCGACACCAACAACATAAACACGGGTCTTGGACATTTTGACTTCACTTCTATATTGCTAAATTCTCAACAATTTATTAAAAAATTAATCCAAGTTAATAGAAGCAACCGTAGCCTTGCGCTTTTAAACAACAATTAAACTTAACAATTATATGAAGCAATCTCAAAGTCTAGTTGAATGAAAGTTGCCTTTCATCGATAAACTGCACAATTAGTTTTTGCACATCGACTGCGTGTAGACATCGCCCAGCTATCGATATAATATGCGTTATCGCTTGCGTGCAATATCTTATCGATGTCTGACGTAGACGCTAATCAACACCAGCTGATAAGATTGTTTATTTTTATTGGCGACCCCCTAAAGCTCAGTCGGCATCTATTTAGAGCCGATCTGCCTGAGTTTAAGACTCAGTCGCAAGTTTTTGCCAAGCATTAAACACACCAGCATTAATTTGCAATAATCTAAACAAAATGACAAAGACAAGAGTTTATGTTATCGGCGTTGGCATGACCAAGGCAAGTGCATGCAACCGTTGAACTTCGTATCTAATAATAAATTTAAATATAACCTTTTTTTTTAATTTTGTAGTTTGAAAAGCCTGGTCGCCGCACTGATGTTTGTTACCCTGACTTTGCAAAAGAAGCTGTAACCAAAGCTTTACAGGACGCAAAACTGAAATATACAGACATTCAGCAAGCGGCTGTCGGTTATGTTTATGGAGATTCCACTTGTGGACAGCGCGCACTTTATGAAGTGGGCATGACCGGCATTCCAGTCTACAATGTCAATAATAACTGCTCTACCGGTTCCACCGCTTTGTACCTAGCCAAACAGATTATTGAATCAGGCCATGTAGATTGTATGTTGGCGTTGGGTTTTGAAAAAATGGAACGCGGCTCATTGAAATCAAAGGTGTGTACGCAGCTAGAGCAATGCAAAGTTTTATTATAATCCTGTCCCTATAGTACAATGATCGTGCCAGTCCATTAGAACGTCATGTCAAAGAAATGGGTACACTGACTGACATTGTTGCCGCTCCCATGGCCGCTCAAATATTTGGCAATGCTGGCAAGGAACATATGCAGAAGTATGGCACAAAACCTGAGCATTTTGGCAAGATCGCCTGGAAGAACCACAAGCACTCTGTCAACAACCCGTAAGTTTCTATCAAGCAAGTAGCCTTAAGTCGAAAGTTCGCCGGACTGTTCAAAAGACACAAGCCTTATCTTATCAGATGTTTGTTAGGCACTATCAAAGCGAACTTTATGATGTGTACAATGGATGGAACTCTTTTTAGCATATTGCAATAATTCTTATCTTCTAACTCTTTGTTGCAGTTACTCTCAGTTTAGAGATGAGTACACTTTCGAGCAAATTATGAAGTCCCCGCAAATATTTGAGGGCGTGCTAACCAAGCTGCAGTGTTGTCCCACCTCTGATGGCGCTGGTGCTGCCATTTTGGCCTCTGAGCAGTTCGTTCGTCGTCACGGCTTGGAAGCTCAAGCTGTGGAAATTGTTGGCATGGAAATGGCTACCGATCCTGAGTCCACTTTCAGTAAAAAGAGCCTCATGAGCATTGCCGGCTACGATATGACACGTTTGGCTGCTCAACGTCTTTTTGCGAAAAGCGGTTTTACCCCAGCGGATGTGCAGGTCGTTGAGCTGCATGATTGCTTCTCGGCAAATGAATTAATCACCTATGAAGGTTTGGGTCTGTGTCCTGAGGGCGAAGCTGGCGAGTTTATTGATCGTGGTGATAACACATACGGTGGCAAATATGTGGTTAATCCTAGTGGAGGTTTAATCTCTAAGGGCCATCCTTTGGGTGCAACTGGCTTGGCTCAGTGTGCCGAGCTTTGCTGGCAGTTGCGTGGTCTGGCTGAGAAACGTCAAGTGGACAATGTAAAATTGGCGCTTCAGCACAATTTGGGTCTGGGTGGTGCCGTTGTTGTGACACTTTATCGTTTAGGCTTTCCCGGTGCTGGTACCAAGGCAAAGTTGTAAATTATTAATTGAACGGTGAGCTTGTAAATATAGTTCGGCATTTAAAAGTAAAACTTTTATAAATAATAAATAAAACTTGCATTATTTATTTATTTTTTTTAAATAATTGGCGAGAACTTTTGGATTCAAAAAAATATATATTGCAGACCAGAATTTGAAATAAAAACAAGAAGGAATTTCGTAAATAAAGATGGAAGCTTCAACGGAATTTATCATATCTGAAAACTACTAAAAAAGAAAAAAAAAATTTTTGTAATGAAATTTTTCCATACAAAATGGAATTCAAAGCAGCTGAACTACCAGGCGAACAGAAATGCAGAAAATTCAGAAGGCAACTTTAAATTAGCAACTTAAAGTATGCTACAAAATTTTGACAAAAAAATAATTTTTGAAAAAAAAGTGTGGCATACTTTTAGTGACACTTTTACAAAAAATTTTATTCTGCAGCCACTTGCTTATGATTTCTGTTCGCCTGGTAGCTGAAATCCGTTCAGAGTCAAAAATTAGCGAAAATCGATTAAAATTTTTATTTTTTTGCCAAATCGTCCGCAGTAAATTAAAATATTTGAATTTCATTAACGGTTTTAAGTTGTTCAATAGGTATGGAGCAACAAAATGTTTTTTTCCATAGATTCCTTGACTTCCTTAGCCAGAATATTTGAAGTATTTTAGAGCTAAGCAACTGAAACAAATTATCCTTTTTTAAAAACAAAAAACATGGTTTTTTAAGTTTTTCAGTTTATTTTTATTTCAAAATAATAATATTTATACAATTTATAATAAATTATTGTTATTTACAATTTTAGCTTTTTATTTATATTATTTGATAAATTTAGTTTGTTTAACAATTTGTATATATTTAAATAAAAAAAAAATGTTAAAATATGTAAACATTAGTTATATATAGAAACTAAGTAAAATTAAAAGGATTGTAAAAACTATTTAATTTTATTTGAATAAATAAATAATTGAAACGAAAAATTTAGTTTTTTTTTAATTTGGAAGTTTTCAGTTGGGTTTCGGAAATTTCAGGCTCAAATAACCGAATGACCTTGAGATTGCCCGGCTCAGAAACAGCAGTACGACAAAATTTTATACAAATTTACCTTTCGAAAAATATAAAAAAATTGTAGCCCACCAAAGTAAAAGAGTTAAACTAAATCGTTACAGCGAAAAAATTGTATATGTATATGTAATATTTTGCCGAGCTAAAAAATAAAAAAAAACTTTAATTTTGCAATTTTTCCATACAAAATGGTATTCAAAGCAGCTGAACTACCAGGCGAACAGAAATGCAGAAAATTCAGAAGGCAACTTTAAATTAGCAACTTAAAGTATGCTACAAAATATTGACAAAAAAATAATTTTTGAAAAAATAGTGTGGCATACTTTTAGTGACACTTTTACAAAAAATTTGATTCTGCAGGCACTTGCTTATGATTTCTGTTCGCCTGGTAGCTGAAATCCGTTCAGAGTCAAAATTTAGTGAAAATCGAATCATTTTTTTTTTTTTTGCCAAATCTCAGTAAATTCAGATATTTGAATTTTAGTAACGGTTTTAAGCGGCTTTCAACAACAAAATGTTTCTTTCCATAGATTCCTTCAGCCAGAATATTTGAAGTATTTTTAGAGCTAAGCAACTGAAACAAAATATCCTTTTTTAAAAATAAAAAACATGGTTTTTATAGTTTTCAGTTTATTTTTATTTCAAAAATAATAATATTATACAATTTATAATAAAATATTGTTATTTACAAGTTTAGCTTGTTTATTTATATTATTTGATAAATTTAGTTAGCTTAGTTAGTTTAACAATTTGTATATATTTAAATAAAACAGAAAAAATGTTTAAATATGTAAACGTTAGTTATATATAGAAAATAAGAAGCAAAATTAAAAGGATTGTAAAAACTATTTAATTTTATTTGAATAAATAAATAATTAAAACGAAAAAACATTTTTTTTTTAAATTTTGAAGTTTTCAATTGGGTTGTGGAAATTGCAGGCTCAAATAGATTGCTTAATCAAATGACCTTGAGATTGGGCCGCTCAGAAACAGCAGCACGAAAAATTAAAAAAAAATTTAGCCCACTAAAGTAGAGGTTAAAAACTAAATCGTTACAGCGTCCCAGAATGTTCAATACAAACGCAAAAAAATTGTAAATGTATATGTAGCCAACCACTGCTGAATCTGAAAACAGCTAAAAAATAAAAAATAAAATTTAATTTTGCAATTTTTCCATACAAAATGGTATTCAAAGCAGCTGAACTACCAGGCGAACAGAAATGCAGAAAATTCAGAAGGCAACTTTAAATTAGCAACTTAAAGTATGCTACAAAATATTGACAAAATAATAATTTTTGAAAAAAAAGTGTGGCATACTTTTAGTGACACTTTTACAAAAAATTTTATTCTGCAGCCGCTTGCTTATGATTTCTGTTCGCCTGGTAGCTGAAATCCGTTCAGAGTCAAAATTTAGTGAAAATCGAATCATTTTTTTTTTTTTTTGCCAAATCTCAGTAAATTCAGATATTTGAATTTGAGTAACGGTTTTAGGCTGTTTAATAGGTTTTTAATAATAAAATGTTTTTTCCGTAGATTCATCCATTCAGAATGTTTGATTTATTTTTAGAGCCCAGCAACTGAAACAAAATATCCTTTTTTATAATCAAAAAAAGCCTTTGTTTAAGGTTATTGATTTTATTTTTATTTTGACAATAATAATAATAATTGTACAAATTATAATACACACAGTTTTAATAAATAATATTCTTAAAATATTAAATAAAAGTAATATTCTTGTATTTAGTATTATTATTATTATAGTCATATAACATTTTGTATCTAATTTCTAAAATTTTAAAATGTAAAAAATATTAAATTAAAATAATATTTTTTTATTTAGTATTTAATATATTACATAATTTACTATTATAGTCATATAACATTTTGTATCTAATTTCTCATGAATAAACTTTTCTACTTAAATATTAAAAAAAAGGCAGTATTTATTTTTTCCTTAAAAAGTTGTAGGCGAGAAGAACTTTCAGATTGGAAAGAGATATAAATTGCTGGAAAATGTAAAAAAGAATATAAAATAAAAATAAAAAGAATTTCGTAAATAAATATGAAAACATCAGCGGATTTTATCGTATCTCAAAACAAAATTTTGTTTAATACATAATTACAGTCAAAATTTTATATATTGTACAAATGCAAAGCATTTTTTTACTGTTTACATTTTCTACAGCAATGACTTAAAATATATTCCGACTTTTTGGTGTTCCAAAGATAACGGCTAGATGTTGCATCAGTAGTTAATTCGAGCGTCGCGACGCGTCGTTGGTATAGAGTATTTTAGAGTCGGGTAGGCACGACAGAACCATTCTCGATCTGATGAAGGCTTTGAAAATTGGAGTATGTAACGCAGTCGAGTAGTCCCGAAGCATATACATCTACCGGGATAGGTGGAGCCCCTTGCTTTAAAGTATAAAAGAAACCAAATACAGAATTGTGTTTAGAAATTTAAAATAGTTTAATATAAATATGTAGTATTAAAAATTGGTTGTTTCCCAAATTTGAACTCATGATTAAGAATAAATGGAAATCGATTTAAAATTAAAAAAAATAATTTTACTAATAAAATTTACTTGTTTTTTAAATTCGCATAGTTTTCAAATTTTCTTTCCGATTTCGACCACTCATCTTTCATTTTAAGCTTCCATGAATGATACATAAATTTTCAATTTTTTTCCATATATTTTTAAATTCGTTTTTTCTTTTGTTTTCTACATATCTCCAAACTTTTTAGCAAACCAAAATATATTGAAGAACTAAACGATAACTAATTTAATTATGCATAAATTTAAATAAATAACTACCAACCTCTTAATTAAATAAAAATTAGATTAAAAAATAAAGAAAGAAAATTTAAGTATATGTGTTTGAATAAAAAATTAACTTGAGAATGCAACACAGGCTAGGATTTTGGCGCTCAAGTTAAATATTTAAATATCTGCAATATCGATAACAAAATGTAAAGAATCGTGCACCGCTCAGTCGATAAATTACAAATTTCCAAACGAACAATAGCTCAATGCTACGCCACAATTGCAGTGGCAGTGGCTCTAAAACTGTACGAAGCATTCAAACCAAACCATGCGAAACATCGTTTTGAAGTTAAAAATAACAACTTTACTGTTGAATGTTCAAAATTGGCTTACAACAAACATTATGACTTTTGGCTTGTACAGTTTACAGATCTACGTTTACATATGAAAGGTAAACTAATACTAAGGCACCCAATTTATTTGTTGGGTTGTTTAATAGATATTTTGAATATCCATTGATAATCAACGATATTAAAAATCTCCCAAAACAAAAATTGCATATGCTTGTTCTTATCAAAAGCTATATACTAAAGTAAAAAAAAATAAATAAAAACGAGACTACATAATTTATCGCTGAAAATAGCAGCCTAGATATATACAATTTTGTATGTGCGTTGGTCCAATTTACGACCTCTCATTATAAATAAACAAATAATTTGTTTATATGCAAATTATTAAAAATAAATTGGCACGAAAACGGCTAATTTTATTTTAAATAAATAAAAGACTAGCACGTGTTAGTTAGAACCAGTTTATACACAAATTACTATGAGGCATTATAGGATGGGTCATCTGTTGGCTTGGTTGTTAAGCATTTAGCTTGGAATATGCCTGCCCATGGGGGATGCTCTTCAACATATGCGAAGTTCAATACTACTGAATTTTAGCCATGGATTGTGGAGTAGCCGACCAAACCAACAGATGGCCCACCATACACAAAGCCATACAATTATTTGAGTTGGTCAGAAGTAGTTATACAAAAATGACTTCTCTTTCAAATAAAAATTTTTTGACATACCAAAATGAATAATTAAAAAAAATTGTTTTGCATAGTAGCTCCAGTTGGATTCGCTTGAATAGTCTGCCCTTTTTTTTATCAGACCTTCATTGTTGAATAACTTAATTAAGAACCTGTATGATATGACAATCAGATAAATACGACTTTAAAATACCTAATACTCTTGTATATAAAGAGTTAACAAATATATAGCAAAGCCTTTTAAAGTCAATTGATGTTTGGGACCATGTTTACGAAATGATTTTGGGTCGCTGAAATTGAACTTACGTTGAAAAAACACCGGCACTGTAAGGCCTCATCATAACCTTAAAAAATCCCATAAGAGGAAGTATTTTGAGTGTTACATTGGAAACCCAAACTTTTTATAATTTTTTTCGAACTTAGTGTCAAAAATCCTCTCAATATATTTTAAATTTTACCAATAAACTCGAATTAGCACGGGAACAGATAACTAGTTTCTTATATAGAAAATTATTAAAAGAGAAAGTAAAAGTTTTTTGAAATTTTAAAAGAACCCATTTCGTTTTTCTTCTACACATGAAAAATTGTTAATAATCCGATGAATTTTTTACCGCATATAATATCATTTTCTATCTATAGTTCTTTGGATTATATTAAAAGATACTTGAAAGCAGTTTGAGCCAGCGGTTTTTTAAAACTTCATTAAAATGATAAGCCTTAGCCAGAGTGCGTTGATAGACTTAACTCGATGAGCTTTATTCGATATTTGGCCATTAGCCAATGCAATCCATGATGCATCAAATTTAACAAATTTTGGGGCTATGCATATGAGTAATACCTGCGATATTTCTTTGGGAAAAATTTTCCACGATATTTTTGGACAAAAATAACAATTCACAATTTATTCGATATAATAATATCAAAATATGCAAAAGGTTCTACTAAAAATAAATTCCTTGTAGATGAGTTCGCTATACTCAGGGAAGTTCGATTTCAATAGCAAAAACTAGTATACTCATAGTTTTCAAGAGGTATAGAGTATAACCTACAAACGAATTGACTGAAATTAATTATACGACCCCAACAACTCTAAACGAAATTTCACTTTCTGTTTTAAGTGTCGAAATTGAGAAAGGCGAACAAAGAGCGCAAAAATATTATACAATTTGCCAAAGAGAGCAGTGATAATTACTGAGGGGAAGAGCGCCAGCTGTTTATTTATGAGAATTCAGTGAGACGAAGAGCTAGACATGAACCCCCACACAAATAATTCTCGGTATTTATGGAACAGCGATCTTGGCAAATATAAATTTGAGATTAGTGTTATGCGATTTTTGACATGTAAATGATGATTCAGCAAAATGGCGACAAAATCGTTTGGCATGACATAAGCAAACCCTCATATGGACTATTTTACTTAGGAAATTTATTGAACATTATTACAAAAACGACCAAATGATTTCTGGACCTTGAGGACTCGACTCGGTTACTAAACTAACAGACCATTCAACTACAGCTACACATATAAAATATCACATATAACTAGTTTACACATAAAGCCTGTTTTCTACAAAACTACTCCGTTTTCTTTTTCAGTGTAGTACGCTTGCCACAGCAACGACGTATGACAAATATCCAGCTGGCCAAGGATATGCCCAAGACCAAGCCGACTACCAAATAACAATCCAACGAGTAGTAGACAAAACGTGACATTTCCACAGCGCTGGATTTCAACAAAGGTGCGCCACCTGTTTCGGCAACATGTTCCACCCACCACAGTGCTGTCTGTAGTGCCTCCTGCGGACGATGATGATAGGAGTGGGATACCAGCTTGGCAGCGTCGGCGTATCTGTAAGAAAAAATAAACTAAGTGGCTTGTTTGGAGTTGGCTTTAAGAACTCACTTTTTATCCAAGGCTTTTTTGACGGCACGTATGACGCTATTCTCACCGATGTCCTCAAAGTTAAGCTTAACGCCCATGCCGCGTTGCATGAGCGCGGCTACGTTCAGGAACTGATCGCCATACATAGGCGTGGCCACCACAGGCACGCCACAGTAGGCTGCCTCAGAGGAACCCATCAGACCGCCGTGTGTCATAAATACCTTAACATTGGGATGACAAAGTATATCACGTTGTGGCAACCACTTCATAATATGCATATTGGCAGGTTTGTTGGGTAAGGTCTCGTTTTCCCACTTCCAAATGACTTGTTGCTTCAAACGCGCTGCAGCACGCACAATGCCGTCACGTTTGGCGGCAGACAAACTATTGGCACGTATCATGGAGCCCCAGCTGATGAGCACCACGCCATGCTCCGCATTATCCAGCAGACGTTGCAGATCCGCAGGCAGTGGCTCCGCTTTTTGTATGTGTACGCCACCCAGTTCTATGACATTGGGCGGAAGTGGCTTGGGACCACTCAGCGAGTAGTGCTGATTGACAAAGAATACAGAGGTATTTTTGGCCATATCACCAACCGAGGGCAAATTGTGACCAAATTTGTACTGCACCAAGGCATCCGCAGCGGGTATGGAGAAAAATCTAAAAAGTCATATAAAGGTTGAGAAAATGGGAAATTGGTAAACTATTGGTAAACCTACTTGTACAGCATATTGAGACCATGGAAAGAGATCCAATTAGCCAGACGTCCGCCGAAATCCATATCCTGTGATTGCCCCATAAACAAAGCGGGCATATATGAGGGTATTATGGGCATGCCCATGCGTTCATAATGCCAGGGCATCATGGCACAGCTGCTCAGAGCTATGACAGGCGCCTGCAGTATATGTGCTACGCCCAGCATGCAGTCACTGTTAAACTGCTCCATGATAATCACATCATAGGTGCCGGGACGACGCTTTAGTATCTGCTGCATGGAATCGGAGCGCAAGGTAGTATTGCAGGCTTGCTTACCCCACTCATACAGCAAGAAGAATTCCAAAAAGTGACCATAGAAGGTGCGTTTATCAAACATCTGTGGATATATAAGACATTTTAATAATACATACTATATTCATGAGTAAAAACTAACGCACCTTTAGGTCCACGGCGTTAGTCAGCACATCCACGCCAGTAATGGGAAAGTCCTTATAGCGTGCGGGTGGATGCTTGTCCGGAAAATGACTGACCACGCTGACATCATGTCCAGCCTCTGCCAGACCACGCATTATTGGATGAAAGAAATGAAAGTGACTCAGGCCGGGATGCGGAAACAGGCCGAGAATTTTTAGCGGATGTCCGGACTCCACGCTGCCCGAAAAAGCGCAGAGCGCACAAAGCAAGGGTAGCCACATGTTTTCAAAATAGCAATACGGGCTGTAAAAATAAAAAACGCTGTAAACACTTGTTGAAATAAATGCAAAAAATAAAAGCCAACACTGCGCATGACCGAAATGCCAAGAAATTACATAAAGAGTGCAAAAGACCTGACCAAAGTGATTCAAGTGCAGGGTCAATTGGATTGCATCACATGCGGCTAAAATTTAGCAAAACTTATGTATGTATCTGTTCAAGCCAGACAAACGTGTCTCATCCTTGGCCAAGCTCAAATTAATTTCCTGTTTCTCACTTTTTCCTCGCACCGACCGACCGATACAGATACCTCACAATCTATACTTGTTCGAACACACTTACTGCTAAGACTTGCGGCAAACGACTGACAATGAATTTGAAAGAGCAGCACATTTAAAAACAAAAAAAAAAACAGCTGATGAGCTGTACGAACCGGAGACGGTGCGGCGGTGTGCGGCAGTTTGCCACACGCTGGGAGAGCGAAAAAATCGGTCAATGTACGATATGCAGTCGAGCTATTGTATTTGAGTTAGTACGTTAAATTTATGTCCGAAAATGTGCAGAGAGCATTGTGCTCAAAATATATATATTCGTACATCACTCCGAAAAGATCATCGTAATGATTTGACGAAAATCGTGCGCCGACCGGTTCGCGCACACGAGACCAATTGACTGCCACTACTTAGTCTATACGACAGTTTTTATTATCTTTTAAGTGGAAAATAAAACACACATTGGAAACGTGAGGCCGTTTGTTATCATCATGACTGTCTTGCGAGATATCGCTAAATTATCGGCGCTATGTAACTATTTGTTTATGTCTTAGAATGTATACAAAGTCATTGTTACAGACTTTAGAGGTAGCTATAAGATACAAAAATGCAAGGTTTGCACTGCGTTTGGCTTTTGCGTCTCCATTCATTTAATTGGGGTTAATAATTGCTACTACAGGGTGTGACATTTCTTATGTCCGTATTGTAACATTGAATAATTTAAACATTTGATAACCGATTGATTTGAAATTTTCATGTTTTGGAAACGTCAATTCAGTACAATTTCAATCATGTATCGCTTCACTCTAAAAGAAAGCGCCAAAGTAGTTACTTTGTGCTTTGAAAAAGTCGTTCAGATGTGAACGAAAATATTATGGCAAACAGGTATGACTGACGAGGTCTCTGGTGGCGTTTATAAGTAATAATTGCCGCATTTGGGGAGAGCAGAATCCACACGAGCTACATGCAACGCCCTGGACGTCTGATGTCAAAAGATCGGCGACAATTGAATGGTCACCGACATCCCCTGATTTGACCCCTCCAGACTTTTTTGCGGGGATTTTTTGAAAAGCAAAGTGTACGCCAGCAAGTCTTAGACCTTTGAAGTGCTTAAGGAAAACAATGCTGCCGAAACTCATCGCTATACCACCCGAGATGCTCGAAAAGATAATGGAAAACAAAGCAAAAAGGGTATATTTAGGTGTGTCCAATATGGGCGGCCACTTGATTGATGTTGTGTCCCAAAAATTAGTCTACATAAATAGGAAAGGTTCAAATTAAATGAAAATACCACATATACAGAAATCGGTTTTTTTTTTAGAAGTTATTCAATGTTTACATGCCGCCATAAGAAATGGCGCACCCTTTAGAACCAACGAAGTTTTCTTACTTTAGATTTCCGTAATCCCACAGAGCTTACAATCACTTTAATACTATCAATTTGATAACCATAATATATGCCTTTTTATTAGAGATTAGAAAAGCTAACACAGGCCCACAAAAGAAATATATTGACAGGTCCAAAAAGCACATACACCAAGGGTTCTGAGATAACAACGAAAATTTTTTCCGATTTATAATTTTCAACTGTTCGCTGATTCTGTAAAGGGAGTCCAGAAACACCCAGCACGTCTGGGTTCGGACAAAAACAAGGCATTTTGCATGTTATCTCAGAACCCTAACGTAATAGTATTTTTTAGACCTCATTCAGTGACATAAAAAATATATAGTACGCTTTGACCTCCGAGTCCGAAAAACTATTTTTTTGTGTGCCTGTAATGTAACATAACTTAAAAAATAAAAATATTTATTGACTGATTATCGTTCGCGAATTTTCGAGTGTTTTCCATGAATCCAAAACAAGGCTTTCTTGAACCTGGATTCGGATTCCAATAATACATAGTAGATTCGGCTTGAGCCACGAACACGACTATGACTACAAAGTAAAGTAAAACAACTTAAAAAATTTTGAAAAAAGGATTCGGGTTCTACGATTTTATAGTATATATAAAAAAAAAATTCCCTGTTTGACCCCTTTGAGAGGTGGCATAGGGGATCTCTATTAATAAGTGTTCAAACAGAACAGCTGAATCCAAACGGTGGTGTCTTTAATTAATAGAGACTATCATAAATAGTATATATAGATGTGATCAAAAAGTGCTGATTAACATATTTAAAATTTATTAAAAAAATGGTTTTATATCTAAAAAAAAAGGTGTTATTTTACAAAAATTAAACTTTTTTTTTTAAATGCCTCATTCACAACAAGAATTAAACAACAAATAGTCAGTAGCTTACTTTAGGTTAGGATAGGCTGTTCAGTTAATAAAACGATATCACCAGGAGACCATAAAGTCGTTTGTGTGGCTTAAGTGAGGAGATACAAACGACCTTGAGAGACTCGAACGTCGAAGCTGGTTGTAAAACAATTTTGAGAATTCCACGAAACACTGCCGAAATCTTCTAAGAACGGTTTACTCAGCAACTGGCTACGGCGTTTCCTAAGAAGTTCCATAGTTTAGTCACAATTAAATAAAAAAAACACATTTTTGAACTTACCCATAACCCATAAGCTTAAAAATTAAATTTTTGGAAGAATTTTGAAGAATTTTGTGTTTATCTATGAATCGATTTACAATCATTAGATTTTCGTACCTTTTGTCTCGAATTGGACTTGAGAACCTTGAAATTTTAACCTGTTAACTTTAACTAATTTAACGTATACTAACCCTAATATATTTTTTACTAATATATATATTATATAATTAATAATGATATTATTATGATTATTAAATAACAATTAATTTTATTATTATTAAAGTATATAATTTTGAAAAGGTGTTACACTATAACAAAGTCTTTGTTAATTAAAGACTCCGACGTTCGTATACGGCTATAAGCTGTAAGTCCATGTTCTGTTCGAACAGTTATTAATAGAGATCCCCATGCCCCTCCAAGGGGCCAGTTAGGGAATTATTATTACACTATAAAAAATTTATTGCTTTAAAATTACATTTTTTAAACACAATACTTTCAATGGAAACTTGCGGCTTATTTAAATTTTTTTATTATTATTATTGCAAAATTTACTTACTGTCTAAAAAAAGGGAGATTGCAAATAAAATATGAAAAAAGAAAATTATATGGTGATCGATTAGCAAAAGAAAATAAAATAAACTTTATCTGCCTATATTAATATATCCCAATCCTAAGTTTAATTTTAATCAACTCAAAAATCTTACATTTACATTATTAATTTATAAGAATATACTGAAAGAGGTTACTTTGAGGAGCTCTTCGGCATGATCTTCTTTAGTTTTATACATTCGCACAAAGCTCTTAACTTCTTACCTTAATTTTAATTTAAATAAAATATAATAAATAAAATATTATAATATTTATTTATAATATTATATTATTATAATTAAAATTTTATAAATATTAGCAAAAGTATAAAGCCATAATAATTCAATATTTAAACGGGTTTTTTTTAGTAAAGTCAACCTTCTAAAACAATGTCTACCTTGAAATTTTGAAAATATACTCTAAGAATGTTGATATATCAAACCTTCAGATTTATTGACTACCTATAAAATTAACTTGCTGTTTACATTCGATATGATCAAAAAATCTAAAACCATGAAAGTTTTGGCTTTAAAACAGATTGAAATTTAACATTGCTCACAGACCAGTAAGCTCTTATTTTTTATATCTCGAAGCTTTTTCCCAAAATATAAATTTATAAAATTCTTTCCTTTTGTATTTTTGTTCCAACAAAACGATTACGGTTATGAAATGACTCTACCATTATTAGTTTCAGACAATTTCAGCGACTATCACAGAAAATCACACGCTTTAACTACTTTACACTATTACAAAATTTTATGCACATATGTACGAGATTGTATTAAAAAAAATATAATTACAGTATAATTATAAAATAGCTTAACACACTTTTATATTCAACAGTTTTTTGTTTCGAAAACAGATTTAAAATTGTTTACGTTCAGCTTTAGCTAACAACAAAAATTCCCGTTTTTAATCGAATTCATTACTTTCAATTGTTATTTATTTAAAAAGTAATAGACTGTTGCTTAAAAAAAATGTTACGTTTATTACCATTAAATGATTTATTAAGCCTTTAAAATAAAATGTTCATTGTACTATGGTAATAAAGTTTATTGCACTTTTTTGCTTAATTGAGTGTTGAGAATTTAATGCATGGTTTCGCAGAAAATTAAACAATAAAATTTAAATGAATTGATTAATTTGTACATCTTGAATGGATCGTTAAAGTCGTATATTATTTTAGTTAAATGGTAGTTTGAATAAATATAACCTGTTTTACCTCAAGAAAAATAATATTGGGGTTTTTATAAATCTTCTCGGCTTATGCATTTATATTTTTGGAAACTACTATGTACCATAAAGTATATCAATGATGAGGACGTTGAAGGCTTAGGCTAAACGAAGATAGTAAAAAGTATGATCCTTTATTGGGAATACAAATAGGTTTGAGTTCAAACAACAAACCAAATTATTCGCATTTAACGATGATCATCTATTTATGATACTAATTAAAACGAAATTTCTCAATTGGTATGGTAAAAAATCATTATAAGGGTACAGGGCGGTTGGCAAGAAGATGGATTTAAGAGGTTACTTACAGGCTCGAAATTTTTTTAAGTCGCTTTCGAAAAAATAAACGGAAAGTCTCACATAATTTTGAAATAATGCATTATTTATTATTTTCAGCTAATTATTGATTATTCATAATTTTTTGGGACACCCTATGCTCTGACAGCAGATAAAGGAAGACCATATGCTATATATGCTTTTTGGGAAATGGCAATAAAATAGTAAATAGATGATCATTAATTGTAAATATCAAATAGGTGAGGTTATAAACAAAAATTATTTGTATTCGCAAAGTCCAGCTGTTCTAGTCTATTTGTTAAGGAATTCCACATTTTAGTCAAGAACGCAATTCTATAGGTCTGTCGGCAGGATGAAGTATGGACAAAATCACCCTGGGCTCGAAGTTATCTAAGGAAATAGGTGATTTTAAAAAGTTCCTCTAATTTTGAAATAATTCACTATTTTACACTAATTTTTAAAATTAAGATCATAAGGCCCAACGCTAGTCCAGTGCCAGCCCTATTTTGGATTCGACTTAATTTGGCTTCAAATATTCAAATAAGTGCAAAAAAAATGTCATAAATATTTTTGCGAGAGCGTTATAGAAAGCTTATTTAGAGAACGGTCCAAGAAAGCAGTAAAAGTTAAAAAGAATCTTTTTTAAATTGAAAAATTCTTCGTTGTGTTTCATATTTTCTGCTGGCACAGCTAAGGACCAAAAGGTCTATGCTAGGCTGCACTCTCTTGTGTGGCCAGCCAGTGTAACCTAACCTAACCTTCATATTTTCTTCAGAAAAATTAGATCCCGAAAGAATATCTTCTACAGAAAATTTTAATCACACAAGAATTTCTCAAATAAGAATAAAAGATGCCACAAAGCTTTTTTAACTATGTAATCTTTAAGTATGGTAGATATTTTCTGCAGAAAATTTTAGTCCCAGAAAAAATATTTTCTACAAAAAAAATATTGAATCCAAAACAATTTCTTGAATAAGACCCTTTTATGTCAAAAGCCACACATTATTTTTATCACTAATCCTTCGGTTTGGTAGATATCTTTTACAAAAAATTTGAACCCCGAAAAAATATGTTTCTCAGAATATTTAAAGCCCCCAAAAAATTTCTTTGATAAGAAATATGATAATTGATAATTTTCTTTCGATAGTTTAAGATAATTGTAAATCTAGAGATTTCAAGTACATGGTTGTGTACAATTATGATATGGCTTGAATAACACTAGGTACAAAAATTATATTTATTGAATGAAGCTATTTTTCTTTTCTTGATAAGGCTATATAGGGTGGGCCATCTGTTGCTTTATTGTTACATGGTTGTACAATATGATATGGCTTGAATATCACTAGGTACAAAAATTATAATTATTGAATGAAGCTATTTCCTTTCTTGATAAGGCTATAAAGGGTGGGCCATCTGTTGCATTTTATTTGAATATTTTTCAACAAAATTGGGCAAATGTTTGCACCAAATGATGTTTGGAAACTACTCATTTATGAATGAAAAATAATATCGCCCAAATGGCTGCCGCGGCTGGCCCTACAATCCCGTATTTCGATTACTTTTTTTAGGGTTTCAATTGTTGGAACAGTTGAATCTTGTAAATGTGTAAGTGCAGATCCGCACACAAAATTCGACTATGAGTTTTTAACAGCCAAACCAACAGACGGCCCGCCCTATATGTGTAAGTGTTGTTCGATTTTATTTAATTTTCCTACTATACAAATCCAATTGATATTAACAATCATAAATAATCAAAAATCATTTTTATAGCGATAAGCTTCAAGCATAGCCTATAAGAATGACCCAATGATCATGAACTGCCAATAAGATGAAAGGGAAATTATACTTGCTACGCAGAGAAATTTCTAAAGAGATAAGAAGCAAAGAATCTGTACAAAAAATCTAGCTACATTTTATTGCCGTTTCAGCTTTTTTGCTACAGTAACATCCCGCCTAACAAAGACGTTCCAGACTACAGTAAACAATACTCGGATCATATAACCCCCGAGACACATAAGGCATAACAAAAACAAATAAACATCGAATGAGTTATAGATAAACCAATTCATATGCCGGGCGGCACTTTGGATCAACGGCGCACCCCGAGTTTCTATGACATGTTCGATCCACCAAAGTGCAAGTTCCAGCGGAGGCTGAGGACGTTGGCGGAAGGCAGCTGTAGAACTTTTAACACGAGCCGCAAAACTACAAATAAATTGTAAACATTTAAAATAAATACACGTTAATTTAGAGTCAAAATTCTATTTACTTTTTAGTTAGTATATGACGTAATGCCTGGGTTAAATTCCCTGCATTAAAGTTGGCAAAACTAACGATGACGCCAAACTGACGCTGTGCTATAGCACCGGCATTTAGAAACTGATCTCCGTAAAAAGGTGTAACCAGCATGGGCACGCCGCAGTGTACCGCCTCGGTGCTGCCCAGAAGACCGCCGTGGGTTATAAATGCCTTAACCTTGGGATGACATAGTAGATCACGCTGTGGCAGCCAGTTAAAGGTGTGCAAATTGGCGGGCTTTTCTGCGGGTGTTTCATTGGACCAGCGCATAATAAAGTTGTAGTTGCTAAACTCCGAAATGCAGCGGAAAAGCTCACGACGTTTGGCTGCGGGCAAACTGGTAGGATTAATCATGGAACCCCAGCTAATGTATATAATGCCCTCCTGCTGGCGCTTAAACAGCAGCTCCAGGTGCTGAGAAATGAATTTGATTATTTTGTTGTTAATGGTGTATCCAATAAAGATTACTTACCACTGGCAGCGGCTTACTCTCACCCACTTGCAGTCCGCTGACTTCTATTACATTGGGTGCATATGGACGTGGACCAGTTAAGGCATAATGCTGATTGATAAGCATTATACTAGTATTACGCACAATATCATTAACAGAGGGTAGACCTGCTCCAAATCGTTGTTTCACTAGCTCATCCGTGGCTGGTTGAGTTAGAAAACTTATCATAAAAAGCATTTTATTGAAAGAATCCCAAAATTATTCCACCTAACTCACTTGTATAGCAGATTTACAGTGTGAAAATGCACAAAGTTATTCACACGCGCCACATAATCCATTTCATCGGTGTAGGTCAAAAAATTCATGGGCATTATAGGGTTAAGAAAAGGTGTGCCCATGCGTTTATAGTGCCAAGGCATAATGGCACAACTGCTCAGTGCTATAACTGGTGCATTCAACTGATGGGCCACCGCAGTCATGCAGTCATTGGAGAAGTGCTCCAGTATGATGACATCATAACGTAAGCCGGAATTGAGCAATTGGTTTATAAGTGGTGAGTTAAGTGCCACCTTGCAGGAACGCAGACCCCAATCATGCAGCATAAAAAATGTTGGTATCTTGTATGGCAAACCCAGAAGAGTGGACTCCGACTCGAAGTTCTAAAAAGTTAATTTAAAAAAAACACGGTTTACAGCGAATTGATGATAGATATTAAGTCTTAAGGTGGAATTGTTATAAAGTAGAAAATTGTCTGCTATGGTTAGTCAATATTTTTGGCAGATGAGATTTTTTATAAAGTTTGCAAATTTTGTAGGAAGTCCAAGACGAAAAGCAAGCACTGGTGGCGCAGTCTGTCGTATTTTGGCCAAAAGTCTTTCATTTCCATAATATTTTTTTGGGAGATTTTACAGAATTGATTTATTTTTTTAACGTCCTCAGATTTTTTCAAGAAGATCACGAAGGCGATTCAGCAAACCCTCAAAAATCTTAAGCTTTAATTCTCAAAAATGTTTGAAATCAAAAGTTCATTTTACATTTGGTCGAGAAAAAACTTAATGCTTTCGATATTAGTTACCTTTACAAATACTTTCTGAAATTTATACGTAAATTATATTCTAAAAATGTTTAATCTTACTGCTAAGATTGAGAGTGTTTTGTATTGTATCGGGTTTTTCTATAGGGACGCTACAAAAGAAGACCGATAGAGATAGCAAGCGACGCCATATTTTTTCCCGCTTTCTTGACATTTCGCTTCAGTAAGGTTTGCCATTTCATCATGGAAAGATATACGATCCAACGAGTCGAAATTATTAAAATTTACTACCGAAATTCGGAGTCAGTGGACTCAACTTTAAGAGCGCTACGTCCAATTTATGGCCGTCATAATTGTCTTGCCAAATCAACAATTGAGCGTCTAGTGGAAAAATTTGAGTCCACAGGCACAGTACAAAATGTTCCCGTGCCAGTGAGACAAAAAAGGTGCCCGTAGTGTCGAGAATATTGCTACCGCTAGCGCATCAATTGAGGAAGACCCAAATTAGTCTATCAAACGTCGTTCTCAAGCGTTGGGCATCTCTGTGACGTCGTTGTTGCGAACTTTGCGAAAAGATATTGGCCTACATCCTTACAAGTTCAAATTGATGCAAGAACTGTAGCCGCTTGACCACCAGAAGCGTCGTATGTTCGTGAATTGGGCTGAGCAACAACTTGAAAATGATCCGGATTTTCATCAAAAAATCATCTTCAGCGATGAGGCTCATTCTGGCTGAATGGCTTCGTCAATTAGCAAAATATGTGTTATTTGTTAGGTACTCCGTTAGTCACATTTGCATCCCGAAATTACGGTTTGGTGCGGTTCATGGGCCAGCGGCGTCATTGGGCTGTACTTCTTCCGTGATGATCAAGGCCGGCACGTTACTGTGAATGGGAATCGCTATCGCTCAATGATAACCGAATATTTTTGGACCGAATTGGATGATATGGACTTGGACAACATGTGGTTTCAACAGGACGGAGCCACAAGCCACACAGGGAATGTTACAATCGATTTATTGAAAACCAAGTTTGGTGAACGTGTTATCTCACGAAATGGTCCAGTCAATTGGCCGTCTCGGTGATTTGACGCCGTTAGACTGTTTCCTCTGGGGCTACGTCAAGTCTATGTTCTATGCCAACAAGCCAGCGACGAATGATGAACTTCGTACGAAGATCGAACGTGAAATTTCAGCGGTATCGGGCGATTTAAGTCTTCTGCAGGCGTGCCCGTGGTGGCCATTGAAAAGAAATGGAGTTCCATATATAATGGCATCAAAGGTACTTTCACAGGAATAAAGAATTTCATTGATTTCCAAAACCGTTTTCGTTTTATTTAAAAAAACTTTTATAGCGCTCTTATTGAAAAGCCCTTTACATGAATTACGGAAAAGAGAGAACCAGAAATTCCAAAGAGAAAATATATTTCCAAATGTTTTGGGGAGAGACACGTTGCCCACATTTTGCGTGAAATAAACCAAGAATAAAACACACGATGCGCCTTTGCTTAAAACGTTTATTAAGCACGTTCAGAAAGTCAACTAATTAGAGCTCCGCATTTGAAATTCATACCATCTTCTTAAAGTCCAAATTTTTTCATAGATCTTCATGTTCGGATAAAGATTGCATCACAACGCATTTCTTGATAAAAAATGTGAAAGACTGATAGCCTGCATTACCTTTTAAATAATTCCACGAAGTGCCTTCTATTGCGCTCATTTGGCCAACTTGTTGAAACCGAATGTTTCATTTCGTCCAACTGAGGCAACTTCAACTGTCTCCCCAAATGCGGCACAATGGCTTGTCTAAGAAATCGTTTAGCCAAAAATGTATCTTAATACCGGCTAACATTACTGAATACCCCTAGTACATTGTTCTTGCACATGTAATCGTTTTTTTTCTTGATTGACAGCTCTGCCTTCACCGTAACCTGTGGTTGCGTATTCAGTTTAAAAAAAATTGTTAGTTCGTCAGCTTTTTTATAGACAATATAAATAATTTAACTCCTGAGTGGCAGACAACAATATACCTCCCAAGAGAATGCTGCACTGATGTTGGGGCAAAAACAAAAAATAACTGAAGTTGTGAATGAACATGATACCTGAGTCTTATACCCTATACGTGATACGGTCACGAGTACACTAGGTTTGTGAAATGTATGTAACTGGCAGACAGAGGAGTGGCGGTAAATAAGTTCTTTATACCTAAATATTTTATACAACCTGCGAGATACCTCTAGAACCTGATTGAATATTTTGCCTCGTTGCCTTGTATGGAGTTTTGAGCATTTTAGCTACATTAGATTTGAGAATTAAGGCTTAAATATTAGATTTTTGAGGGTTTGCTGAAAAAAATCTGAAAACGATCAAATTTCGCTTGTTCACCCAATTGTGAAATAAAGCTCCTGCATAGGGAGAATTTAGTCAGTTCGATTTGGGATCCACTTATCCAACAGCCATATTCTGAAAGACTTCGCCTTATAAGCCTTTCTCTTTAAATAATCTGAGAACATGCCACGGTGTACTTTTCTTGCATTATGGATTTCACAGAACTGCTAAATAAAGTTACTTGTGTCGTACCCAAGTAAAATTTTTAATTTTAGTAATTTTTTTTAAAAAATAACATTTAATTTTTATTTGTACACTAATATTGCAAATCAGTTTTTAATGTTAGTAGTTGAATATCACCCACCGGTCTAGGGACAAAATTGGAACACTAAGCAGCAAGAAATATATCCCGCCACCACGGCTCTAGCAGTTTGCATCGCGTATTGCTGTTATCCCGATCTCAAGCGTCTTGCGGATCCAGAGTACAAGCGAAAGGTGCACGAGCGGCGTAAATTGAAGGCATTGAGAAGAGTAAGCGAGAGTATACGAGAGTATCTTTCATTGGTTGGATTGTATTGTTCAAAATGTTTATAAGAAATGGATATTTGTGTAATGTGTGTACTTATTCCTCCAATTTTAGGTCAAATTGTTTCATAACGTGGCAAAAATGCTCAAAATATTGACAATTCAATCAGATTCTTGAAGTTATTGGCTCGAGTTATTGAGTGTAGCAGTGTTTCATCCCATTGGTGTTGCCCTAGAGATTAGCGCGATTTTTTGATTTGGATTTCCCTGCCTCTATTTTCTCGTGACCTTAGCAATAGGGCATTGTATCCCAGAAGTCACTTTAGTTCTCTTTCGTGTTCCACTACCCTATCAATACCCTTCCTGGTGTTCTCACATATTGGAAGTATGCATTATCTAGGTCGACGTTATGCTCCTCAAAAGCGCATCCGAATTACGCGGTCAACTGGATGTGGAGGACATTAGCAGATTCTTGGACCCTTCGTTACTTTCTAATGCATCCCGTATTAGTGGGGCAGGAGAAAATAAAAACCGAGGATCCAAAGAGACCCATTGAATTCTCATACTAACGCTGCTAAACTTCTTCGAACATATCGTTATGAAAAGCAAAAAGCTTCGATTGATTAATTTTTTTAGCTTCTTTCAACTTTTTCTTCAAGTTTCCGAACATGTGCCTTATCTTATTTTTTAATTTAATTTTTTTGTTTGAAGAGCTGCTTATGTTGCATCGAAGCCGAACTCAGAAGACCTGAAGGATAACTATAATTAATAAATAATTGTAGGCTGAAGTAGGCTTTCCCTGTTGGTCGTAAATTTACTACTGTTGAGACGCTAATAATAAGTATTTTAAAAATTAACGTAACTCAGTATAAGCTTGTATAGCAATGCAGATGTATCTTTTCTAGATGAAATGCGCAATTGGCAGCACAGAAGAAGCCCTGGGTTCAACTGCAGCAGGTGGCATAAGTGGGTGCAAACTTTTTATTAGGCACCGTAATCGTAAAATTGGAGATAATTTATTTTGAGAAAGCTCATTTGATAGGTATTGCTCTTTTTACGAGTACGGTGCCAGTACCTGCTAAAAAGTTTGCACCCATTTTTGCCTCCTTCTGCAGTTGACACCAGGGCGTCTCCTGTACTACGAATTGCGCATTTCATTGAGAACAGATACAACTGCAATGCTATACAAGCTTAGACTGCTTAAATGTTACGTTAATTTTGAAAATAGTTATTATTAACGTCTCAACTGTAGTCAATTTACAGCCAATACGGAACGCATACTTCAGACTACAATCATTTATTAACTATAGTTATCCTCCAGGCCTTCCGGGTTCGGACGTCGAAGCAACATAAGCAGCTTTTCCAACTAAAAAATTAAATATATGGTTTTCTGTCAAACTAAGATAAACGTGAATTTCTAAAAATGCACGATTCCGCGGTGATGAAACGGTAAAAATTTTTAATCAACCGGAGGAACTGGATGACGAAATGTTCCCACAAAACGCAACCTATGAAACGAAAGAATAAAGCTAAAGGAAGCTAAAAATATTAATTAATCTAAGCATTTGCTTTTGATAGCGATATGTTCGAAGAAGAAGACGCTACCAATTCCAGTGCCGAAAGATAATACTAACTAAAACACGAACAGGAAATGAAATACACAAAAGACACTTCCAAATAAATTTTAAAGAAATGGAAAAAACAACCCTGATCGATGCTCCAATATTTGTTTTCATATACTCAAGCTTCCGCCCCTTCAAGTCGATACCTCCCGTTCTTCTACCGTTGGGCATCATTATTATCATTATAGAGATCGCTTTATGAGCATTTTCGTTTGCTTCAGATATAGTCCAAGTTTCGCTTCTGTATGTTAGGACTGGTATGATGAACGCTTAATATTGTCCTTTTACTCGCAAGGACTCGTGCTCATAAATGACGGAAGTAATCCATACTATGCACTTTAAGCTAACATTCTTCTTCGCGTACGAGGTCTTCCTCTTTGAGCATAGCCTTGAGTGGTCGTTACAGCCCTCTAACCATTCCCGTCTCAAGTTTCTTCCTTCAGGACAAAATTCTTCAATTCGATGCTCCAATTTTGTCAGGACAAGCTTGTAGCTCCATATCACAAAAACAGGTACATTATATTATATGGAATTCCTTCATATACAGCCGCTAACCATCGCAAACGTGGTCTACCTCTCTTCTATTTTCTTATTTTCGCATATGAACGGACCATAATCATTGTAAAGATCATATGTCACACGGTTCTAACGAATTCAGCATCTCCAACTCAATACGTCTTGTTCTTATCCCATTGAGTGTCATTTTCTTTTCTCATAATAATTTCTCATCATATATTTTTCTTTGAAAGGACTCTGCTCTTCAATTACGGAATTTATCCATAGTAAACATGTTGAACTGATATTATTCTCTGAAAGAATTGGTTATCAAGTAGAGTTTCATTATCTGCAGATGGTTCTAGTACGATATTTAAAAGCAAGTAGAGAGGTTCTCTTGTCTCCAGCTTCATATTGACCATTCTTCTTCTTTGTATAGTTCTGCCTCCTATCGAATATTACGGTTGAATTTTGTATGGAGCATTAAGTTACGTAGTGGATGAATCTTACCTCTACACCAGGCGTTCTTCGTCCCATATTTTTGATTTCATTTTATTTCCGTAAACGCTGGTTCAGTGAATCTCCCAGGGAGATCATACGTCCCACGGTTCTAACGAATTCCGCTTCCAATTCGATAAGCCTTGTTCTTATCCCATTGTGACCAGCCCATCTGATTCACTATGCCATCATAGTAGAGATCATATATCTCATATATCCGCCTACAGAAAAAAATTCTCCAATTCGACACATATCGTTCTTCTCCCATTGGGTGCCATTTGGTTTTCTCATCATATGACCAGCCCATCCAATTCACTACGTCATCATCTCATGGCTTTAACGGATACTAACCGTAAGATTTAGACATAGCCCAAGGCTCGCTGCTCGTAGTAGTAGAGGTAGTATGATATTTAAAAGCAAGTCAGAAGGGGTTCTTTTGTCTCAATCCTAGATTAATTTTGCAATGACAGCTTCTCGTCTTCATCCAATATTTTTTAAAAAATGTTATCCAGGTGATTTTATTTCCGTATTCGCTGGTTCAGTGAATATATCATCGATATTATCCTCTGTCGATGATTAGTTAGTTATAAGTTGTTTTTATAAGAGCGTTCTTTACCTACCCAGTGGTTTATAATGTCCTTAGTTTCGTTTGCCCGGAGCTCAGGAAGTCGGCTTGTTCTAATAATCGATTTGCTCCTAACGTCAAAGAAACTCCTTACTGCCGCCTAATTTAAAGATCTTGACAATAAGGTATTGATAAGAGAATGGAAGTCTCTTGGTACTGACTCAGTACGCCAATGATCTTTGAAAAAGTTTTAATAGGTTATTAGCTACTTTTATAAAGTTCTGCGGATCAATTTTAAATACCTGATGCGCAACAGCTTCCATAATTTCTTCATAGTTAGGATAATTTGTGTATCGTTCTGGTCAACATTTTTTTTATCCAAAAATTTAACTTCAAAATGTTTTTAGATTAATTTAAAGTTTGTAATAAACTTTGGGTGCACTTGAAAATAATTTTAGTTGTTATCCCGACGAAATTGTTTTGTACTAATAAAAATATTTTATGAAATATTCCAGGCCTACTCGATGAAAATATTTTAAATTCACATTTTTCTTCGCTTTCAAATAAATTTTCTGTGCACTTGAAAATATTGTAATAATTTTAGTTGTTATCCCAACGAAATTGTTTTGTATAATGAAGTGAAGTAAAGAAAAGTTCCAGGCCTAGTTGCTGAAAATATTTTATGTAAAATTCCAGGCCTACTCGATGAAAATATAATATTTTAAATTTTCTAACAAATTTCACTTTTTTTTTTTCGCTTTTAATAAATTTTTTGTGCACTTGAAAATATTGTAATAATTTTAGTTGTTATCCCGACGAAATTGGTTTGTATAATGAAATAAAGTAATGAAAACTTCCAGGCCTAGTTGTTGAAAATATTTTATGTAAAATTCCAGGCCTACTCGATGAAAATATTTTAAGTTCTCTAACAAAGCTGAATTAACAAAGTTGGCTGTGAAAAGTATAAGCAAATTTGTTAATTTTTTGGAGAAGACGTTGCTGTCCCTTTTCTGCAGCAATAGCTACTCCTCCTATTAAACCTAGATGTCCTTTTCTAACTCAGTGGCTGCATACATTTCATTTAATGTTTTAACAGACTTTCTGACTGCTTTTTTGTCGAAGGGAACAGATTCAAAAGAAAAAATAGTGAAGATGTTAGTTCGTCATTAACGTATCGTGACTGTATTCTGGCAATTAACCTAATTAATGTATCCCTGGCCTGCTCAACTTAATTACACTTTGGGATTAATCGGCCAGTTCTTTTTGCTCTACTATTTCGCATATTTGTTGCATTATTCGTTCCGCGGTAATTTGTTTTACTTACTGATCAAAAACGGTATGCCGATAATGTAATTGCTTTTTTAGTATTTTTAAAACCTTTCACAGTCACGAAACACGTTAATACATATGTATTTCTTGTTAATTGTGATCTTATTTAATTAATGACAATTTAAAACTTGTTACAATGTAGCTTGTGTGTGTGTCCTAGCATGCTTCACTTGCACCCTTTTATGCCATTCGCCCCGAACTACCGACAGTTGTTGGGCTCATTGCTTCGGGCCGAATACTTCGACATTGAGCATCGCCAGAAAGTCGACCTAGCTTATTTCAATGTGATTCTGACTTTGCGTTGGATTGGCGCCTGTATATCATAGGACTTCGCCGAGTTCACTAATTGAGTACCGATGACGTCATATAATGATGCCGATTTTGGGGCAAAAGGAAAACCTAGGCGTCCATTCGATTTCTGTCTAACTATAAAATGAAGTCAGCAAGGGAAATTGCGAAACTATATTTTTATGTATACCCTCTAGTCCCACAGCGTGCCTCATAGCATGTTATTGCTTATCAATTGTGTACGTCCCCATTTTTACATTTTTTCCTTTTTTTTATATATTTGATTTATTTTGGTGAATTCCTTTTTTGCACTAGCAGTCACTGCATCACATTTGAAGTTAAAAAGCTAACCTGAAGAAATCCTAAAAAAAATCACATAAAACTATCGTCACAATAAGATTGTGAAATTCGGCTATTTTTAGAAACGATGAAGACGACACTGATAAAGACAACGGAGAGGACTATTCCAATGAATATACACAATAATCGGGAGATAGATCGGGAGGGCAAAATCATCAATCTCGGAAAAGATAAATCTAAAATTCCTTTGAATTTGTTCCTAGGGTACCATTCACCTTAATCGACCCCCGTATTGCCCATGGCTAGTGATTTAAAAGAAAAACCCAGAGGATAGTCTACGGAATTTTGTGTTGCTGCGTCTACTTTTGACATTTTCTTATCTATTTGAAAAGATAACCAAATCTGTAAGCTTTGTTTTTGGAGGTAATTTACGCGTTAAGAACAAACAATTCATAGGCTCTGAAGGCCAACAAGCATAAAAATCGACGTAGCTTTTTGTTTTGAATAAACCTTAAGCGCACTTGGTGGCTCGTGGGGCTATAGTCTTCGAAGCAGGCCTTACAAATTGACGGGTTTAAGGAATCGAATTTTCGAGTTGCTGGTTATCTATTATCACAACTATAAAAATTCTATTCGCTAAGCTGGTCAATTTGTAAGGCCTAATTCGAAGGTTATAGCACCGCGAGCTACCAAGTGCTTCATCGTTTTTTTTTTGTTTCGTGTTTTTTGGCAACCTTAGGATAGAATCTTCGTCACATCATTAGCAGCGGCCTCCATCTTTATAATGTTTACCTGCTCGTCTTGCAAATTTCTATGGATAAATTGTCAAAGCCTAATGCGAAACAGCTTCCATAATTTCATCTTCGTTGGGATATGTGTATATGCATTTTATAGAACGTAATTTTATTTACAATAATAAAACATTGCTGAACATATATCTTACTAATTAAATTTTTTTAAGAAAATTTCTAGATCCAAAAGAAAAAACATATTAAAATACAAAATGCCGCAAGTTAATGGAGCAGAAATTAAAGTTCAGTTTGAATTGGAGATGAAACCCTATCCGGATTCGGTTTTTGCCAATATTACTTATAAAGTTGTACGCTTTTTTTATCCTCCATGGGCCATACAAAGTGTGGGCGTCAAATATGCTGTCGACGATCCCCAACTGGATGTTTGGAAAGTTTTTCTCTTCGTGCTTTCAAACTTGCTGGCATTTACCATAGTTTTCTTAATTTATTGGCAATATTTTGGACGGAAAAAACAAAGTTCCACAACAATTGAGACCGATTTAATTCCTAACCTGCCAAATTATCATTTGTTAGAACGACAGGGTGTCCTAGTTAAAATTTGTTACCAAAAATGTAGCTTCTAAATGATTTTTAAACTTACCATTTGTAATAGACTATTGCTGCCTCGATGAAATTATTTTTTATAAGTAAAACTCCGGGTAATATTTCAGGTATAGTAGATTGTGCCAAAATACTTTAATTATTTTAGTTGTTATCCCGACGAAATTGTTTTGTATAATGAAGTGAAGTAAAGAAAAGTTCCAGGCCTAGATGTTGAAAATTTTTTGCGTTAATTTCCAAGCCCACTTGATGAAAATATTTTAAATTCTCTAACAAATTTCACTTTTTTCTCGCTTTCAAAAAAATTTTTGGTGCACTTAAAAATACTTTAATAATTTTAGTTGTTATCCCGACGAAATTGTTTTGTATAATGAAGTGAAGTAAAGAAAAGTTCCAGGCCTTGATGTTGAAAATATTTTATGTAAAATTCCAGGCCTACTCGATTAAAATATTTTAAATTCTCTAACAAAGCTGAATTAACAAAGTTGGCTGTAAAAAGTATAGCAAATTTGTTGTTGGTTTTTTAGTTTTTCTGTCCCTTTTCTGGAGCAATAGCTAATCCTACTTTTAAGGCTAGGTGTCCTTTTCAACTCTGGAGCTGCATACATATCACTTTCTTTTTTTCGACTATAAATACATTTTATGTGCTCATGTAAATATTTTTGGTTGTTTCAGTGAAATTATGTTATATAATGAAGTAGAACTCCTTGTCAACTTGATGGAAATAATTCAGGCTTCTTAGATTGGGGGTCCGCATCGATCAAATTTGGATGTGGATTTGTTCATTAGAGCAGCTTATTGGCAAGGAGATGTGAAATTTGTACATTTATGGATATAACTTTTGGTGTATTTGTCCGATTTCGTTAATTTTTGACATTCGGATGCATGAGATCAGGACATTCTGTCAAATTTCAGATAAAATTATGAAACGGTTCGGCTAAAAACCGCGAAAATCTACTGGGGAACGGGACAAGATATTGACATGATATAATAAACTTTATCTTCTCAGGAATTATGCGTATCAGGTATTCTGATATTGATGATTGGTATCTGCCACGCCTTCTTCTGTCCGTTACTTACATTGCACAAATCTAGTATACCCTACCATAGGTACCGGGTATAAAGTAGAGGTGGAGAACTATCGATAGTACTGTCGATGGTTGAGCACTATCCAGCTACCATCGATAGCATCCAGACATTTACGCAGGGCTGCCAGTATTGGCTATTTATAGCCAAAGTAGCTATATTTGATCAGCTGTGGCTAGAAAAAATATCATTCTTGGCTATGGCTATTTTAATGGCTATTTTCTCAAAATTTTAGCTACTTTTTGGCTATTATTCTGATTTCCCGCGCGTTTCGTCACTTATCAACTCTCTACATACATATATTATATGTTGTAAGCAGAGATTTATTACTTTAAGCAGAGTTCGTACTGTAGACGGAGATTTTAAGCAGAGTCTAAGCAGTTTATAAGCAAAGACTTATTGTACTTCTAAGCACAGATATTTAAACAGAGATTAGTGAAGATAATTTAGCTCTGTTAACTATAAGATTCTTTGCGATCCATGTCCCATGAGGTTGTGACTTGACCAATAAAAAAATTAGAGCACTGAATTTTTTCGTCGTATTCCCAAAATTAAAGTAATTACCCAGTCCCAAAATTAAAATAATTACCACCAATAACTACGCAAAACATAATTACTAACAAGTATGTATGTAAAAAATTTTATTACATAACTTAATATCCACAGTATTGCGTAAAAAGTACTCAACTATCAAAAAAGGGTTAGAAAATAAATATGAGAGTTAATTTTCGATTCATAATTTGGCTATTTACTTTTAGCTATTTTATATAGGAAGCTGGCTACTTTTGGCTATATTCGGTCCGCCAGATGGCTATACTGCCGTAACTTTTACTGGCTACCCTGCATTTACGATAGTGCCGATAGTGCTATCGATAGTTCTCCGATAGTTTGCCCGTTTATTTGCGGCGTCTACTAAAAAAATGTGTTTGAAAAAATTTTTTTAAACAGTGATACCTCAATAAAAAGAAATGGATCGCTTCCTTCAAAGAGGTATAGTGCCTACTTTTAAAGTACAGTTTGAACTCGGTAACCGCAACTAATAGAAATCTAGGTATATTAGTAAATTATTTATTTATTTTGACTATGTGTCGAATTTAAGGAAAACGTTGGGACTTCCTCACACTCAGTGTTTCAAAAGCTGAAAGGCAGGCATGCGATTGCAGCAGCATGGGCTCGGAGAAAGATTTGGCGACTGAGAGGCAAACACAAAAAAAGAAAAGTAAAATCTTACAAGAATGAAAATACTATAAAACGTCAGGTGACAAAAAATTGGCAAAGTGCATTATCTGCGGAAAGATAATCATCTGAAAAGATTCCACCTTGGCTCGGAAAATCATATCCCAGATTCCAGCACTCCAGCTGGAGGTATTTCGGCGGATACTGATAATATCGCATCGACAAGCGGCAGTTGTAGATCGTCGATGCATTCTGTAGCAATTTTGGATCAAAAAACATTAATATCGTATATTTTCTTGTCTAAAAATTAAACAAACTTTAAATTTAAAACCAAATATGTATATTATTGTGGACGGGACTATCGTCGACTATCGATAGTACTATCGTCAACTATTGATGGTTGTGAAATTACTATCGTCGACTATCGATGGCGCCGACTATCGATAGTTCTTCACCTCTAGTATAAAGAGTAGCCTCAAAAAAAGTTTGTAATTTCGTAAGTTGACAATGCGTCGACAGATTTAATTCAAACCACTTTTAAATAAAAGATATTTTTACTCTCTGGTTTTTGAGAAAAAAAGCGAGTTTTGCACAAAATTCGTTTCTTTATGAAAAAATACACAAAAACATCGATTAGTAAAAGATTGTCGTAACATCGCCGTGTCGGACTGTATTATATATTAATAAAAATTTCATCTTAATTGAACAAATTGGCGTGCGAAGCCAAAAATATAACAAACAACATTTTAATCCAGATGCTTAAGATCAATATGCTCAAAACTAGCTTAAAGCTTTTTTTTTTTAAGTAAAAAGATGAATTAAGGATGTCCGAACTTTTTATAATATACTATTGGATAATCTTGTATATAGTATGTCTTTCAAGGGTTGTAGGCTACAACTTGTAGCTCGACAAGCCGAAGAGTGTGGGAGTTGTCTCCCACCTGGTACCACCTAGTCACAATTTTTCAAACATTCACATATAATACAATTCATATACATCTCACCTGTAAATCGACTACATCGGTCAACAAAGGCATGCCCTCGAACACATAATCCGTATAATTTGTCACTGGCGACTTATTCGGAAAGTAGCTATACATGCTGATATTATGTCCACGTTCCGCCAAGGCCAAAAACATGGGTCGAAAGAAGTCAAAGTGACTCTTGCCGGGATGTGCAAACAAACCGAGTATTTGTGCGCCGTGTATTAAAGGTTGATTTAGCATCAAATTAAGCAGCAAAAATTGGAACATATTCAATACCAAATTTGGCGACATTTTGAACAAATTTACTGCAGTTTACTTTATAGATCGTAAATGTCACGTTAAAAGTGCTAACAAGAGGCCATAGAAAATACCAAAGTTAAGTCAAGTGTACCGAACGTCAAGTACCAAGTACTGCAAAGCGCAAAGCACAAAAGATACTTTTGTATCTGGCAGATACTTTTGTATCTGGCACATACATTAGCTACATGCAGCAACCACAAACTGCACTCAAAAATTTGCATTGCATTTAGCTAACAAAAGATCGTGAGCTGCATTTAGTCTCTATTGTTAGAGGCATTTGCAGTTACTTTTATAATTAATAGATACTTTTATAGAGTCAGTTTAAAAAAATGTAAAAACGTTGTAAGGTGTTGATTAAAATATTTAATTGACTGTATTTGTTCCGCTGCGGATAAGCCTAATTGCAGTTTGTGGTTCGAATTTTTTTTTGGGTTTGCATGAAAACAAAAACTTAATTAAGCAATTTATGGCCTTGGCTAGCGCGGGAAGTGCGCCACATATATTTTAATCAAGTGGCCAAATTGTGACAGTTCTTGGCTAATAACATGACATTTATGTTTTCAACAAAACTTGTATTAATTTGTGGCGCTCACGAATTGGATTACTGCGTTTATTTAAGTACTTGATTGAATCATCCAAACAATGATTCTTTCTTCAAAATTGCAAGTTTCGATTAATCACTAAAAAAACTGAACCCGTCAAAGCCACGACTCGCGTTCAACTAAATTTGCAACCAACAAATGCGGATACCTAAGCCCGTCTCTCAATGCAGCTGAAGCCGCAAATTGTAGCAATCGTGATGCCGACCAGTTGGCAATTGTCAGTAACTGCATTTTGAAGCCGGCTCTGCCGCAGCGACGCCCCAAGGCGCTGTTCTTGATGAGTTATAGACCCGGGTGGGTACCTATATCGAAAAAAAAAATATTCATAAATTCTTATTGGCAAGTAGTTGAACTTGGTATATATTTGGAGGCTGGCATGGGCTCAAAACATTCGAAATGGAAAATCTCGAAAAACCAGCAGAATCAGTCATTTAATGAAACGATTGGACTTTGTTCGATTTTAGGACGGAATAAAAAAATTCCCAAAAAAATCTATCGGTAAGAAATATTTAAAGTGGAAATTCTCAACAGATCCAATTATTAAATAAAATAAATAGACTTTTGAATACTTTTAGCAGAATTCCTCAAACGATCCCTAAGCTGGATTCAACATTTTTTTGTAACATTGCTGAAAATAATAATAATTCCAAGAACGGATTATTGAACATGAATTATAAGAATTCCTAGAACGGATTATTAAATTTCCGAAAATGTTTCAAAAATTCAGAGTCAGTTTTGAAAAAAAAGTTCACACATTATCAAAAATCGCGTTGGAAAGTTATGAAAAAAGAAAACTCAACTAAAAATGTTAGGTACACACTTTTCAATATTCAGCGCTAAGCAAATAAATCACGAACTCTTATATATTTTTATTTACAATATTAAATACATATTTATGTATAATAAATAAATATTTATTGTATATAATCAAATATTTATAGTGATGAGCAAAGGATAGGAGCTATTGTAGGTGGTCATTAGCTTTATTGCTCATCCCTATAAATAAGTCTTTATTAGATTAAAAAACATACGAGTAAGTTATTTATTGAATAGTTTGCATATAATATATTAATTATATATATTCAATTTAATTATTTTAAGAGCATCATATTTAAGTCGGGTTTCAGTTTTTTGAACTTATTTTTTTTAAAGTAAATATTTTGGGGTTTGGTTATAAAGCATTTCAAAATTTCTTAGTTACTATATTATTTTGATAAAATATATCATTATCACGACTCGATAAAAATCGAACGGATCCGACAATTTTTTTTGTAATTCTTGGTACTCGAAATTTTATAAAATGCTGAAAAAATTTTGTAATTCCTTTGAGAATAGAGCTGATTTGGACTTATTTGAAATTATTAGAACATTTCAAAAATTTCTTATTTTTTATTTTTTTTTTTATGAAATTTAGCCAAATTCCGAATTTCATAAATCTCTAGAGAAATTTCATTATTGAGCGACTATCTTAAAAATCGAACAAATTTGGGAAATTTTATTATTTTTATTCTTGGTACTATATTATTTTGGTTATATTTATTAACACTCCGAATTTCACAAAATGCTGAGGAAATTTTATAATTCGCCGATTCGCTTAAGAATCGAACTGATTTGGACATAAAAAAAATATTGAAGCATTTCAAAAATGTCTTAAGTTTTACATTGTTTAGATGAAATTTATCAAAACTCAAAAAAAACATTTTGAAACTAAACGGATCTGCAGTTTTTTTTATTTCTTGGTACTACATTTTTTTTCTGAATTTCACAAAATCAATCGGATTTTAACGTAAAAAAAATTATTAAAACATTTTAAAAATTTCTTATGGTTTACATGAATTTGATAAAATTTATTAAAACTCAGAATTTCACAAAATTGTAGAGAAGTTTCGGGCGACTATCTTAAAAATCGAAAGGATGTGGGAATTTTTTAAAATTCTTCTTCACTCTCAATTTCACAAAATACAAGAGAAATTTTGTAATTGGGCAATTTTCTTTAGAATCAAACTGATTTGGACATAGAAGAAATTATTAAAGCATTTCAAAAATTTCTTAGGTACTATATTATTTTGATACAATTCATCAAAATTGCGAATTTCACAAAATTCTATAGAAACTTTGTGAAAGGACGACTATCTTAAAAATCGAGCGAATTTGGGAAATTTGTTTTTAATTCTTTGCACTGCATTATTTTCATTAATTTATCATTATTAACACTACGAATTTAACAAAATGCTAGAGAAATTTGTAATTGGTCGATTCTCTTGAGGATCGAAAACATTTAGACATAACAAAAAAATCATTAAAACTTTTCAAATATTTCTTATGTTTTATAGTATTTTGATCAAATTTATTAAAACTCAGAATTTCACTAAATTCTAGAGAAATTTTGTCATTGGGCGACTATCGTAATAAACAACCGGACTTGCAAAACAAGTTTTTTTTTATTCTTGGAATTTTATTGTTAATTTATTAACACATCGAATTTCACAAATACTAATTTTGAAGTTATTAACTTATTTTGATTAAATTTAAAAACCATACGGATCCAGTTTTTAAATGGTTTGTAGTCAATTATTTTGTTCTAATAAATTGGAATTTCACAAAACAAAAATTTTTCTTTTCATGTGACGTCACCTAGCCTATAACCAATGGGCGATCAAGATTTTTGCAATGATACCTTATTTATCAGCTTATTTGAAGCGGTCAAGAAATTACGAGGAAACAGATGCACATATATTCATACAAACTGTTTTAATACAAAGCCCCCCTTATAAAAAAAAACTATCAGTACATTCAATTATATACATACTAGTTCAAACATAGCTCAACGTATTTATATAGGCTTTCAATTTACAGTGCTTGAAATGATTGATTAACATGATTTTTTTAATTGTTAAATCAAAAACTGTGCGGCCATTGAGATAGACATTAACTATATAAACTCGTTTTTAGATTAGTGTAATAAATTTTTATCTTCATCTTTAAAAAAGTTAAACGTACGATCGTGCAGCAGGGTTTGTTACTTGACGTAGTATCAGTGTCGTCAGCGATAGCCTCGTGATTAGTAGAGATCTAGAATAATTTAAAGACTAATGCTTAAAATAAATATAATAGATGATTAGTTTTTAAAAATTCAACTGTCTTATACTCTCAATTCAACGTTTAGTTTATAGTTTGCAAAATATTTGCAAATCAAATTAAGATCGTGACGTTTTAAAATTCCTACTACAACTTGTTCAATGTGACAAGTAATCAACTAGCTTTGTGATTATTCGTGTCACACTGCGTTTAGATCAAATCACGCTGTCATCTCTAGCTAAGATTTGTTTTTTGCGAATCATGATTTCGCCAATATGCCGTAATAGCAATTAATATGCAAATTGTGTAAAAGCAAATAAATAAAAATGCATTTAAAATGACGAACAAATAGCAGCTTTTATTTTTTTTCAATTGTTTTTTAATATTTGTTGAATCTATAAAAATGCAATAAAATAAATAGTCGACCATTTAGTAATTACATTTCATGTAGTTTTTTTAATATTTGTGCATGCTTAATTATATTGTAATTAATTTAAATAACAAAATTTATTTGTTTGTTTTAAAATATGTTTAACTTGTGAAAAACGTTATTCGAGATGTGTTTATAAAATTACTGAGATTTTTATATCTTTATGTTTGCAATTTTATTATTTATAATTAATGTTACCAGAATTTTGGAGACAAAATTAGATCGATTTGAAAATAAATTTGTAGCAACAAATATGGAAAAAAGTATTCATTCTATTTTCAAGAATTTTTCTCTAATTAAACAAATTTGCATCAAAACTGTTTCTGTAGTAAAATGGCAAGCTTAAATCGAAAATGGAGTACAGCCATTTTTTCATGGAGCTAGATTTCGAGATATTTCGAAATTAAAAATGAGCGTGTCTACTTAAAAGAAAATATCTCTCGTTGTTATAAGCAGATTTTGTTTATTTTATATATTATTGTAGATATTTGAATTACATATTGATTATAATAATATAATTCCCTGACTGACCCCTAGGAAAGGCATGGGGATCTCTGTTAATTACTGTTCGAACAGAACAGGGACATACAGCTTATAGCCGAATCCGCACGGTGGTGTCTTTTAATTAATAGAGACTTTCTATATTTTATTTTTAATATTATTATAATCAAAATATATTTTTGGTCAAATTTACGGTTTGGTCGTAATTTATCTATTAATATGGAACTTTTCATGAAATTTAAAAAAAAATGTTTTTTTTAAAGAAAATTTAAAAATGTTTCGCTACATTTTAATTTATGGCTGTTAAAGATCGATGGATTACGAAGATAATAAGTGATTGTTTATCAAAATCGGGGAAAAATTACTTAACGAAATTTTTTTGAAAAAAAAAACTTTTTAGCTTATTTTCTGAAATTTTGTAAAAATTTATGTTTGAAATATTCTTGTTCAATTTTGACTATTTGTTGCATATCATAAGTTTTGGTGCTTTTTAAGGTAATAAGTTTCCCGAGCAACTTTGAAGAATCGAAGATTAAATATTATACATCTTCATTTAAAACAAGCTAAAATGGCAATATTTCTCCGAATTAAAACTCCGGATTGTATTTATCAACGTTTAAAATGTGAGAAGTGTGATCATACTTTTCAATGTTTTTAAAGAAATTAAATTTTATTTTTTTAATAATTTCGTTATCGGCTTACAGTTTTTCCATATTAGACCATTCTAAGGCTCATGTTGTTATGACCTAAAATTCGTTTTCAAAAATAATAAAAACTGAATTTAAAATAAAAAAAACATATATTTTGCCATTATTAGACTGCATTTTCTTATAATAGACTACTGTGCTATAGTTAAGAAACGCTTAAAATTTCAGAAAATTACGGAAAATCTTGTGAAGCAATTCTGCATAAGTGTAACGGTAAATCGAACGGTCTAATAATAGACAGTTATTGTGGAACATAAAACTTTGGTGGATCAACCCCAGATAGATATTTATTTGCAATTGAACATAAAACTTCAAGGTGTTCTATAGTATATGTATCTGACTGAACGCCATTCAGTTTATTTGACACGCCCCTTCCTCCCTCAAGTAATACTTGAGCGGCACACATTCGATTGATACCAAACATAATTTTAATGTACTATAAATATCGGAGATAATCGTAAACTGGTATTTTAGAGGCGGGATTTTAACTCACCTTAGCGGCAAATGTTAATTTTTGCCTCGAGACCTGCACAGTGGCACAGCAGTCGAAAAAACTTTGCAAAAATGGTCCAACGAAATATTCTGTCTATTTACGTACTCAATAACTATAAAATAGAAGTCCAAACTTAAATTCAAAAAGCTCAGCCTACTTCTTAGTCATATTTTATGTGTCTCTGTTTATTAAACAAAATTAAAGTAGGAATTTCTTTAGACTTCAATCTGTTTGGCTTAAAAGTTTTAATTTTTCTAGTATTCATAAAAAATTTTCCCAATGAAAAGGAGCGTATAAAAAAAAACATTTTAAAATATATTATGTTAATACTAAAATACAACATGAAGTAAGTACTTGTTTATAATATTTTTTTCTAACTTAATTCAATACAAAATCTTAATAGTTTTATAGAGTGGATTAACGATACAATGGAAACTAACTATTTTAGCTATTGCAATGGTAATCATCGGTTACTTTATGCTCTTGGAAATTGTCAACTCCAGGGTTTTCGTAGAGAAGTTGCAAAAAAACCCGATGATTTTTACCAATTCCTAGCAGAGATTTTATAAAATTTAGAAAAATTGAGAATGCATCCATTTGAGTGATTGTAACAAGTCCACTAAAAAGAATTTAAGAAATAAAAAGTATATTATGTAACTAAGGCGGATTATATTTTTACGGATTGCCATATATGTATTTTGAAAGATTTTTTAAAGGTAGCTCTCTTATGACTGATTAGCTGTACAAGGTGGGTTTATTATTTATTTATTATAATTTTTCAAATTTCGCTGATGATATGCATTCGATTTCGTGATTTTATAGTATCGCACAAATGCTTGTCCCGAATTTATTTTCTATTTGTGTTTGATGTGTAAATTATGAAATTTTTTCCCCAATAAATGGGTCTAATATTTTGCGTATTCGATGAAATATAGAAAATCAAAATTTTAACAATGGCTTTTTTAGATTCTATCTTAGTACAATGTTTAAAAGTGCTACAAGCTTTTCAAAAGGCCGAGAGGATGTTAGCCTAATATCTGTGGCAAACTTCATTATGTGAGAAGGTTCTAGTCGTGTGACGTCATACATCGATATTTCATGTCCACCAAAAAGGGATTTCCTTTTTCCTGCAAGTGCATAGCACTCCGCAAGTATCTACTGGCAACGTTTCCTTTTTTGTTTCACAAATTTTGCATATGCTTGAATTAAAGTTGCCCATAGTGCCCAGGTCTTTCCCGACTCTGTAATGTCCCGTCAGTAACCCAGTCAGTCACCTAAAGGAAATCTTGCCCGATTGAGATGTCTTATTGAACTTATTCGAGTTTTAAGAACCAAGAAGTTGCTTGGTTTGCCATAGGCCCCTAAATGTCGGTCCAGACCACTTCCCGACTGGACCTTTCTTTATCTCTTAGCAACTATCCTACCAATGCCACAGTAAGGTTCAGGTTCTATTAGTGGTATTGCAGCACCATTTCTCGCCATTTCACCAGCTGGGATCCGTCTAAGGCAGGCTCTGTTCTATTGTTCTAGATGGTTCAGTTTGGATTTGGAATCGAAATTTTTGAAAAGTTGTTAAGCTGTCTATTTCTCTAGAAGGACTAGGTAGGTAGGTTAATGGGGCAGTTGGAACTTAGCGTCCCAACTCACTTAGGCCAAGAACAGGCCCAATGCGATACCGATAATGGAAGTAATTGATAAGGATACTGACTATACATCCAACAACCTTTGGGATGATAGTCTTTTGCACTAGGCTATCAAAGCCGCTTTCTGGAAGGACTGAATAATAGCAAAAAATGTGTAAAAATATGGTCATCCTCGTGGAGCGTTTTTTACAAAACTCTTATGGGCTCTACTTTTTGTATAATAGTTATGGGCATAAATACATTTTTTTTAATGTATGCTGCTGCGGGATCTTTACCTTTATAATAGAATTGAATCGGTCATTTCAAAAACCTCATAAGTCACTAAATTAGAATTTTTCAGGAATCAATAAAAATTGTTTCATTCACAAACAAATGAGTTTTAATGGACTTTTTTATGCTTAATGATTATTATTTGAAGAGGAAGGATTGTATTGACTTTTATAGCTTTTACCCAGAATACGTATCTCCCTTTAAGGAACCATTTTTAGCAAAAAAAGCATGCTGCAAAAAAATGTGACTTATGAGGTTTTTGAAATGACCGATTCAATTATGCTACAATTTTTTTGGTAAATTCATAAATGTTTTAAAAGAAATATGGTTAGAGCATCTTATATATCTTTATCTTTATAAAGTCATTATTTACGCTTATAGTGGTTATCTAGTTAATATTTCTTTCATTTAAATGTAATAAATTTTTTTTAGAACATTTAGAAAACGCAATGAAGGTTACTTAAAGAAATTTAATACAATACATGTGAGTTTCAATTTACTTACAGTACGGAGTTCAGGCTTAATGACTTACCCTTTCTACTGTTATATAAAATTGAATTGTATTATTTAATTTAAGGTATTTAAATTTTACAGCAGCCACCTGTGACTATCAGAGTGATTAAAAAATTTACTCATACCAGTCTTTATGATTATTCCCGATTTTTTATTTATTTCTTAATTACAGCATCAGAAAGAGTTGCTTCTCTCTGACACAAACATTAAAACTCTTAAAATTACAAAATTCCCTTTCTCTTTGAACGCACCTCTTGAATGACTTACAGATTCTTATGTATAAGTTGAACTTTTTCAAAGCATACTTTTGGGCTGCCATAAATAGCGTGCACACTGCAAGCACAAATATTAGGCACGCCTGCCAATGACTGCTTGGAACAGGTCGAACATTTTTTTAATTTATAAATTTTGCTAGCAAATGACAAAACTTTGGTGCAGGCATAAATTTAACTCAACTTGACTAATTAAAATTCACTCAGCTTTGGCAGTTGATAATGTCTGGCAATAATAACTTTTGAGATACTAATTTCAAAATGTTGCCCATATAAAATATCTAACATGAAAGTCGTAAAAATTAAGCAAAATAATAAGCAAAAATTTTCACGTCTCGCTTAATTAGCGCAATGCTGTGCTCCGCACTGATTTTCCAACTTTTCCACTGGACCCGGAAGTTTTGGTCGTCGTCGTCGTGTCAACAGCTGCCAGCGGGGTTGATGGGTAGCGGCAGCGTACGGGGGTTGGCAGCAAACACAATCTTTTAATATTGGTGGCACGTCATTAAATGTGTCTTAATTGTGAAAATTTGTGAAAACAGCAGAGAATTTACGACAGATTATCAAATCAAGTGTGAAAATTTGGAGCCAAAGTTAGTAGAGTTAGCTTAGAGGATAAGGACGATGACGACAACAGCTGCTTAGAAATTTTTTTGAGCACTTAAAGAGACTTGTTTTTGCTAGGGCCAAAGTTCATGCCTGACATGAACCATGAAAATCGATAAGCATCAAGAAAGGTTTTTGTTGCCGGAAAATGTCTAAAGAAAATATCAATTTATTTTAATGCTTCGACATTTTAAAACGAAATGTTTGCTACACAATATATATATTTTTTGCCAGCATTGTGTTCTATTTGCTGATCATTTGGCAGTTGGACGGCAATAAAATGGAATTTAAAATTGCGATAAAAATCTCATAGAAAATAAGCTCAAAAGGGTTAAGCACAAAGCTAGCGCCCAAAAGGGGGCGGTGTTTAAAAAATTTTCCAGCCATTTACATTTAATAGACGCACACCTAAAGATAAGAATGTACATATATGTATGTGTGCGCGTGCAAATGTCTTGAATTTATAACAAATCAATAAAATGACAATAGCTGCAAAAAGTTTATCGACGCTGCCGCGTGTTGCCATTCATACAGAATACAAAAAAAAAGGCAAAAAATCGAAACCTGCCGTCGTTCGACACAAATCAAAATAAAACTTTGCGATAAACAATTTTTCGCACGGAAGTGCAATTTGAAGTCCTTCGCAGTCCTTCTGAGTCCTGGTGCTAGCTGCTCTTACAAATGCGGAAATTATACAGTGAAACTTTCTAATACATTTGTTAATGCCAATCAATCGTTTTACTACCGGGTGTATAGTATATTCCTTTCAAGAAAGTTTTGCTATCTTTTGGAAACATACCTAAGGTAAGCCATACCTTTATCTTTCCCCCAACCCCAGACTTCTAAGCAACATTTTACCACAGGTGTCTTTAATTGACAGCGCCAAACTATTTATGGCCAAGTCACGTGATCTATAGCGGAGCAATCTAAATGGGCAGTCAGACCAAGTTTAACACTTATGTATGTGAACATATTGCCTTCCTTTGATTTAAGCTGCTTTTGACTTTGAGACAGTTATAAACATATACATATATATAGAGCAGCAAATTGGTGTATGTGTGATGGGCTCAGGATGCATGCTTAGAAGGCGGCACATATCGATTAACAAACAAAGTTTCTAAACAGACAGCTTGTGAGAGCGCTAGTGGTGACAGCGTGAGGAGTTACTGGCTGTGCGATGTGTCGTGCTTCAAAATTAAATTTTGGAATAAGATGAATACTATTAGACTCTAAGTGTTCTGCAAACTTTTGTGTTCAAGATACATCTACCAAATCAAAAAATTTTATAGGCACAAATCTATACAGAGGGGTGATTTTGCATACTCACGGATTGCAAAGTTGACATTTGAATATGAAACCAATTTACAAATAAACGTCTAGTCCGACGGTGATTTCTGATAACTTTCTGACTCGAGTACACGTATTTTTCACAAGAATGAAAATCGAAAAAGTGGGTTAGGGTAAATCTGGTCAATCCGGAAATGCCGAAACAAGCCAAATAGTTATTTTTAACATAATTTCAGCATGGAGATTTAGATGGGTTAGGGTAAATCTGGCGAATCCGGAAATGCCGAAATAAGCCAAATAGTTATTTGGAATATAATTTCAACACAGATTTTTACTGTTCTGTTGTGTCAAAATGCCGGGAACTTACAAAAAAACCGAATCATAGAGGGACCGGCACCCAGTTCTAATAAATTTTTGGAAATTCCGAAGTCAGTGAAAATCGACAAGAGAAGTGAGATTTCAGACGATTTCGGTCTTTCACTAGGCAAAAAATATTTTTATTCCACATTCATTCTGTTAAACCTTTTTTTATACTTTTTTTTTTAACAAATAATAAATAAATAAAATGTTCCCGATGAAATGGCGATTTTTATCATTTTCGAAAGCTTCCGAATTAAAAAAAAAATGGAATATCGCGAATTTGGCATTTTTGTTCTAAGATATATTTGAGAGAGAGAAGTATAGTTTTGATTACATGTTATGTATAATACAGAGATTGCCTCCAAAATCAATAAAATTGGAAAACAGGGTCTGTAAGATAGCTTGGAAGCGTCCGCTATCAATTCTCTACCGGAGAAAAAAGTGCTGTGGACTTCCGCAACCCTAGATTTGAAAAAAAGCTAAGTTTGTATTACATTATCTTCGGAAAAAAGGAGTGACTTAAGGACCGATGATATTACTCACATAATTATCGCTAGGAAAACCCATCAGTTCTACGGAATTGAATGAAATTTACCAAGATTATGGAATAATTTTTAGAATTCGACAAACTTTATCTGCTCAGGAACTATGCGTACCAGCTGTTACAGTTTGGTCTATCTAGGTTTTATAATCTCAAAAATTTGGGTGTTCATGCAGATCGCCACATTAATACAATTCCTTTTAAAAGAAGAATCCCAAACAAGCGCTCTATTTATAGCCGATAGTTTTTTGGGCAGCTATATTATATAGGTGTCCGATCTGTTCGATCTGACTGGATTTCCTATTGAAATTATGGGAAGAGATTGCGCCAAGCTAAGCGCATTATCTTTTTTTTTTATCAAACTTGGGACGACCTTGCAGTGGCTAAAGTATTGCATTAAATATCGGTATTCGCCATATGTACCTATACGATGTTTTCTAAGTTTTGATTACGATTTTTGTAACATCACAATTAAAATGGTTTGGTCACATTACGCCGTCTAGATTTCCATTGACAAAGCGGGACGAAGAAGGCCGAATTTCGGCCTCGTAACTCGTATGGAGAGTGCATTGAAGGAATTAGAGAAAAAGAGGAAAATCCATTGGTGAATTGAAGAGAATGTTGAATAATGATTGGAATGGAAAAAGTATACCGTGATCCCCTCTACTCTGTAATGGCACACATGGGTTTTTGCCAAAGAAGAAGAAGAAGTGTCAGTCAATTTCAAAATAGTCGAAAATTCTTTCTCTCCCTAAATGTGAAGACCACCGCTTAGTTGTCACGTAGTCATACATAAGTCCTAGCAAATATAAAAAAAATTTGACAATTTTTCGAACCAATAAGTTAAAAATTATCCATTATTGCTAAAAAAAAAAAGTAATTTCCATACCGAATATTATTGATTACATAACATAAACGTAGATCCGCCCGTCGAATGATCAAGCGTGGTATCAATTTTGTATTTACTGTTTCGCTCAATTTTGTAAAACATTTTCATACCATTCATCGTACTTGGAATTTGGTATATTGTGAATGAGTACACTAGATGACAATACAGTCTCAAATCAGGATTGACGTAGAAGAGTACAGCGAAAGTTGGGAGGGCTTTTCAGAGCGAATTTTCAGTTCCGGATGCACTCAGAAATACCACTTATTTGCTTCACTTAGCATCAGTCTTAATTTCTCAATGCGTTTTGGGAAGCTAAGAGAAGATGTTCTAAATACTTTTGCTTCCTTAAGTTCGTGTCACGATGAGACTCACTACTACACTTATCGCATATCTCCAAGTCGTGATCATAAGTGTTTGTTTGCTTACTACTCGTGTGTGTATCTGTGTTGAACAAGTTGCTCGAGCTTCTATTTCCGTGACAGTAATCAATTTATTTTTGGCAGTGCGCCGATTGCGTTTCCGCTTCAAGCGCAGCCAGGACCAAAACCTGTCTGCCAGGAGCAACTTGAAGCCAACGTGTACATTTCATTTCATTTTGGCATAGCCATTTCCGCAAAACTGTCGATAAATCATGTCAGCGCAATAGTTGCAGACACTACGGGGCGGGTAGCTCTAGGCAGGCAGGGTATTATATAAAGCAACTATTGGCGTGATAGATAAGTAAGTCAAAAGAAGGGTTATCGGAACGTTGTCTATGGCGGCGCTTAATCAATCTCTTTGGCAATTAATTAATTTTACACAAAGCCCGAGACGGCACGTGGCCAAAACTAAGGCGACGACACGCAATGATGGTGCCCATCGGAGTATTTTAAAGCCTCTGCTCTTTATATTTTTTTTGGGCAATTTATAGAGTTTTTGTTAGCGGGTTTGTCCATTTGGCGGAACAGCACACGGCAGGGGTGCCTGGGTCAAGTGCTGGAATTGATGTTTCGTTTATGATTTATCGTCACTTGCTGCAATGCCAAGTCATGCTACTCAAAGTGACCCACCACCCATGCCAACACCTCCTCCCCCCTGAAAACTTCTAAGGCACAGCCTAATGGTCGACATATTGCATGCGGCTTTTGATGTTGCGCTTTACTATAAAACAAAAACTAAATTAGACATAATAGTCCGGGTCAGGATAGCCTGGGAGTGGGCCAGATTTTATATCCCATCTCTAAAGCTGTCGTGCTGCTCGTCATGCTGTCATAATCATCACAAGACAGAGCAGCAGCATCATCAACGCCCACATATGTTGCACAGTAGCTGTAACTGGAAGGCGCCATCCTTGGCCTCTTACTCCTTGGCATTTACTGATGTAATAACCATGTTTTCAGCTTGTAATGCGGCCGGGCTACAAACACTGTGTTTGGCTGCCTGCTGCGGCGGGGGTTAAAGTCAAGTTGTAGTCCTGGGTCTACCCAGAAAAGGGTCTCTATCCCGGCATGAGGGTGCTCTTAACGCACTGTGTGCTACTTTTGAATTGTTTTTGAAGTTAAATGTGTGATAATTTAATGATTGTCGACGCCTGACGACGCATCGTCGGTGTCGTCGTCCTTTGGCTTGGAAATTGAGCAGTAGACGCAATGATTCATCTTCTGCTGCTTCACTTTGAGCGTTTAATTTAGTGGAATAATAAAAATGTTTTTAGGGCATAAAAATCTGTAAATGATTTGTGCACTTTTGATGTAACAGATTGTCTTTTAATGTTGGGATATTATTGAAGCGTGCCTAGAGTTATTAGTTGCATAATTTTTAGGGGTAGCTTCTGAGATTTGTCTATGGGTTTCGCAATGATAAGTAATAAACTGATGGGAATAAGTGAATATACAAGTTTAAATTGAATTCGGTTTAGCGTTTTCCTGTCTAATAGGTAAGAGTGGAAATTATAAATCGTAGTTGTCTCAAAATTATACAAAACTGAGATTGACTCCACGAAAAATATATTAGAAATTAAGAGATGTTATTGGAACTTCGATTTTAATCACATGAAAAATTACCCACAAATGGGAATTTCAGTTGGGAAATTTTTATTTAAAGTCGAAAGGCTTTAATAGACTTAAAATACGCCTTCATTGCCTAAAAGTATTTTAGGAAAAAGATCTTGAAACTTGATAGCTTTTATGAAAGGTAGAGTACTATAGTCATGAGTCAACGATGGATGACGAAGAGGGAGATTGCGACTCCGATGGAAGGACCAAGCAGAGGAGAGCCTCAGCAGCAAAAGGTCTCTTGAGGTCTGTATCTCGGTAACGGATTGTAAAGGCAGCATAAGTATGTAAATAAGAGTACCATAGTTAGGTAAAAACTGAGAATAATGGATCGTCATGATTTTAAATAGTTCAGTTTTTTTTCGAATTTTCCATCAACATTAAATTTTTGGTCTGTTTTCAATTTTGATTGAATATGACATAGTATAAGCAGAAAAGGCGAAGCCTGAACCTATTAATGTATTTTAAATATTAAGATCTTTCACATTATAACAAATTCAAGAGAATACAATTTGAATTAAATTAATTTAAGTGTCATAATTCCCTCCTATTTGCTTGATACAAAGTTGCCATAGATTATTCTAGTTTAAACCGCCATACGTAAGAGATGTTGTGGGAATATACCCAGTATTAAATAAATTATTTTTTACTTGGAATATCAGCCGATATTAGTCATATCAAGAGAATATGTTAATCGATTAAAATTTCAATTCCAGCGGATTAGCATAAATACCCCTCCTTATCAAGTCTTATGAGTATGTGATAAAAACTTGTTTTAACTTGCTCTTCAGTCAGGCTACATCTGGCAGATAAAATGTTTTTTTTTTTTTTTTATAACACAAGGCTATATTTAAGCCGGTAGGAAGCTTTTATCGACAAGTTTTGGAATACATATTACCATGTAGTAAGCCACTATGCATTTAATTATATTTACATCGATAAACTATTCCATGAGAGCTTAGCATAGCTGCGGAATATCCTCTATAATGTATTTCGGGAGCGAACTTATTGCTTTGGAGCTTAGATTTATTCCATTTAAATTTAAAACTTTCGAAAACATAGTATTAGAGAAATACTTGATTGTTGAAATAAGTGGCTTTACGCCTTGAAACTGCGGAAAAACCATTTTGAATGTAAATTTCCTGAAAATACAGAATTTTTAGTTTTTATACCCGATACCAAACGAAAGTAGTATAAAAAGTTTGAGGCAATCGGTAGCGTATTAAAATCCGATGTTTAGTAATTCTCTTTTACCTAGGACTGACATCACCAGTCATGGTGATTATTATTATTAAATATGTAACCAGAGAAGCAATCATCGGCGGTCCTTCGAAGTTACCTCCAATACGGTTAGAAGGACAGAAAAAATTTTACGTTGCGCAGTTTGTTTTTGAGTTTCCAAGCACATTACCAAATTTTATTGACAGCATTTATATAGTCTCTACAGGACTGATCTGCTTTCCAAAATGGATACAATTCTAAAAGACAGGCAATCAGTTGTAAAAATTTATATAACGCTTGTGAAATGAATGAAATTAAATCTTTAAGCCGGGAGAAATTATCAAAAAGAAATATTATTTGGGTCGGTTGCATACAGCTAATCACAAAACAAGGGCGAATTTATGGAAAGCCGTCTGTTGATTTTTGAATCAGGATAATGCCCCATCTTAACCTGCATAGATTCAACGTACCTTTTTCACCAAGAAACAAACCGATATATATCCACAACTATTGTTATTCAACTGATTTACCTCGGTGTAATATTCCCTAAATTCAAAAGAACTTTTCGTTTGCATGGTTTTTAATTAATTGAAGAGACACAATATAATTCGGCTTTAAAAGCCCTTGGGGCTAATGACTATTTTTTAGCTTGCTTGGGCGACTAAGAATAATGTGTGCTGGTTGAGATTACTTTGACGCCAATGAAATTCATTATAATAAAAGAGTATGGTATTAGAAAAAAATAAAAATTTGTTTTTCTATTTGGACACAGGTATTCACCAAAATAATTTAGTATATGTGAACCCTTCAATTGTACTATAATATTTTTCGAGAGTACAAATAACTTTTTTTTGGTAGCAGTAACATCTCAGTCGAAATGTAATTTAGAATTTATCTTCACAGTCTAGGATGGACCATAGCTATAAAGCTATGGTCCAAAACAACAAACTTCGTTCTGTTCACTCTCTCTCTTTCGCTTCATTCTTCCAATCTTCATTGGTCGGCCTCTTTTTCTTCCTCCTATTGGACGTAGATAAACAACTTCTATTAATTTCTTTCATTTGGCATTTGTATAATGTGGCCAATCTATCTATCTAATCCACTCTGCTATATCACATTCGCTTTAGTTGTTCTAACGAATACGATATATGCTGCCGTCAAGTCGAATAAGCCCAAAAATTTTTCTCATACTGCTTCTCTTAGATCTTAAAAGTTGGTTTATGATATTAGGTAGGACCGGTCGTACAAGTGATTTGTACGTAGAAAATCGTATAGGTTCACGTAAAATACTGGTTATTATTTCAAATTCAGTAAAAAAATCTTTTCTTTTTTCCATACTTGCTGATATTCTATTTAAAGAGAGAGTGAGTTTAGATCTCTTTGTATGGTTTTACAATATGTTAGGTTATCTTTCTTATGGGACCAAAGGCTTTCGTATTCGAAGTAGAAAAAGCTGCATTTGCTTGGCCCTACGCTTCAACCGGAGTTAATGGAAATAATATATAGCTGCGATAAATGCATTCGGGTAACATTCACATTCACATCAAATCACCACCAAAATGGATGCTTTACTTTTTTCAAGAGCATCACAAACAGTAAGAATGTGTTGGGAAGAGTCTTCCTTTATCTCACAGAACCAAGAATCCGTGATGCCTATTTGGCGTGGGACGCTTCCTGAGCATGCAATGACCATCAAATAAAGATGCTTTACTTTTCCACGAGTTTGTCACCAATAGTAAGAATGTGCTGGGAAGAGTCTCTCTTTTATCTCACAGAACATAAAATACATGATGCCCAACCTTGCCTGGGATGATTTCAGAGAATGCAATGACCACCAAAATAAAGGATGCATTACTTTTCACAAGTGCGCCATAAACATTAAGAATGTGCTGGGAGATGTCCTCCTTTATGCTACAGAGCCTAGAATCTGGGATGTCCATCTTTTCTGGGATGATTCCTGAGAATGCCGTAATCCAGTATGCTGAGGAAATTCTTGCCAAATTGTGAGATTTTCTTCATTATATTTCAAATATAGGAACCGATTGGTTGCTAAGAATATTGCAAGCTAGGAGCTGATTCAGTCTGAGTCATGTCTGGATCTCTAATCTCATCGTGGTGGTGTATCGCAGTTGGTGGTAGTGTCTGTCAATACCTCAAAAGGGCTTAAAGCACCCCTCCTTACTTGGTCATGCAAGTATTTTGGCATTCATCTAAGAACAATTTTGATTCTATTGTCCTAGATTTTTTGGATCAACTTTGGCTGTGCCAAGTTTTAGATCTTCGATTATTAATATAATACTAACTAATTACGACTGACTATTTGTCAGTCGCTCCTAGGTGGAGCATGGGGATCTCTATTAATAACTGTTTTTCGACTAAGTGGTATTTTATACCTGAATTTTTTTATGATGTGGTTCTTCTAGGTTCCAAGCAGGAAACATTGTCAAACAAACAAATTTTATATTCACCAAAGTAAGCACAGTACATGTGTACCACATTAAGCGCTTCTCTCTTGATTTTAATTAAACACTATTATAATAAATTTCAAAAGTATATATAATATTTTTTAAGGTAGTAGTAGTATGTCGAGAGAAACCAGTTCAAAGCAATTTACGATTCGAAAATCATTTACATACCAGACTTGTGGATATTAGCATAAATTGCAAATTGGTCTATGAATTAGATCAGCTCAAGACAAAAAAAAGAAAAAACCACATGGCAGACGTAAAGAAATTTCCAGCGAATATTTGGGATAAAATTGCAGTCAAGGTTTAAATTACCACCTTTGCATTCCAAAGCTGATGAAGATATATGCAACAGAGCTGTCGGCCAAAGCGCTTTAAGCTTTGATTTGTGCTAATATAAAAATATGGTTTTTGGCTTATGGAAAAAACGGAATTTCAAATTTGCAAAAATATATATATTGTATAGTATATATATACATATGTCTGCAGAGAAATTCGTGACAAAGTGCGACATTAAATGCCAGACAGCCGCAAACAATGAAAAATGTTTTTTAAAAACCACGAAACATTTGTGGGTGTTGCTCTGTGTGGGGGTTGGTTCCATTGTGAAAACCTAATAATTTAATTTACAAAAGAAATTTGCAATAAATATGGCAGCGATAATTCGCAATACGTTGGTTTTTTGCGGTTTCGTTTTTCGGCTGACACGTGACAGCGATTTAAGAGCCACGCGTAGTACCCCGGCAGACAATTAATTTAAATAAAATTTATTTAAAGCAATTTAAGATTTATTGCATATACAAAACATTTTTAAATTTAAACAATTTAACGTCTTTCCAATGCCTAACAAAAGTGCAGGCTATTGAACTGCTCACGATTATTATTAACCATATTGTTGTATTTAAAGGCTACACTTTGCTGCGCATTGGGTGCATTCACGGTAAGTCGTGAGTTCCGCAGGAAACTATTGGCAGGACTGCTGGATATGGCAAGTTTGCCAAAGACAGCATTGTCCGAGCTGCGCATAGGACTCAAATGCTTGGCAGGTATAGCCTTGCTGGACGTACGAGTTTGATGAACCATTTTGAATATTCCTTGAAGTTCTTTTGTTCGATTTTTAAAAAGTACAGTTGTGATTTGTTTTAAAGTTGGTTATTCAGGGCACGCTGGCTAAACGAGTTAGTAATGAGAATTCCAGAACGTTACCGCAGTTGGTTGTACGAGAGCCTCCCTTTTTGGATGACAGATGCTTGGAAAGACTGCGGAGTAAAATATATTTCATAAGTATATCACTTTTTTTAGGGAGCTTAATGTTTATCTTACCTTAGATTATTTAATAATTTGGCTTTGGTGTCCGGTGTCTTCATTGACACATTTGTTGCTGCACGAAGACAGAAATTTTGGTTCCAATTTGAATAATATTTTTAACTCCACGACGTTGCTTGTCGTTATACTTCGATTGTCATTTGGTTATTGTGCTCGAAAGTAGCTCAGTTAGGGCTTTTATAGCCAACAAGCTGATAACGTCATGCGCTTCAAGCGTGATGTTTGAGATTTTCGAAAAGATCTTCAAGCTCGTTTCTTGGGTCGTAGATTTACGTCAAAACATGTTTAGCAGACGCAAGTTTGACTTTGTTTTGAGCAAAAATAAAATAAAAATCACCAATAGGCCACAGACGCATTGGCGGGTTGGTAAACCTTATAAAGCAGACGATTTTGTTTATCATCAACAACGTGTGTGATTATGCGTCAATAAAGTGCAAAAAAATATGAACGTGGTCAACGTCAGGTCAGACAACAAACAGACGTCCAAAGTTAGTCGAAGAAGTAACATTAACATTTTGCAGGTAAACAAAATGTTTGCAAAACAAAACCCCAAAAGAAATTATAACAAAATATTTTGGTGACTGTACCACTTTCATGTTTTGAACTCAATTCAAAACAAACAATCTTGTACAGTTTGGACCGCCTTGTCAAACTCTGCTTTGGAAACCAGACAAAAGGTAGTTAAAAAAAAAGACTTAATTTTCGTTCTTCTTACATACTTACATACTTATATCAAGTTCTTCTGCAGGAACTTCAATTCGATATAATGTTTTTTTTCGACAGTATTTGCAGTCTCGCTTTGGGAACCAGGAAGACTTATTTTAATTTTTCTCAAAGCATGTTATATACTATATATATTTATATTTAAGTCAAGGCTGCGATTTGCCAGTTCTTCACCAACAGAATGAAGTTGCTGTTACGTCATTGTATGCAATCAATTAAAGTTGGTTTAATTGAAGAGGTAAGGTATAAGGTAAGCATAAGGTAAGCTATAAGGTAAGCTATAAGGTTAGCGATAAGGTAAGCTATAACGTAAAGTATAGGATAAGGTATGAAGTAAGGTATAACGTAATGTATAACGTAAGCTGCAAAGCAACCAATATATTTTAAAGAAAGGGAACAATGTAACCAAGTCCGAAAAGCAATGCATCAACTTAGACTTTGGCTTACGGTTCGTAAGGTACAAAGGGTATATTAAGTTGGTGCAAGTCAAAAATGTATTTATCATACAGAAGGAGACATCGGAGAAACCCCAAAGTTATCGAAAGTGTGAACTGTAGAATTTGACATACCCATCTGTCTGTCCATCCGTTTGAACGTCTAGACCTCAGAGATGGTTTAAGCTAGAGCAACCAAAGTTTCAAATTAAATCCCTTATTACTCCAAAGTAACCGAGCTCATTATAATTTTTTGATAACAGGGTTAGTGTTATAAAGCTCCTATAGGGGTGCTTCCGTGGACCTCGAAAACAGGACAAGGGAGAGGCTCTACCCAGGCCCAAAGCTCTCACAAGAGGATCACGGATTTGAAAAAAACCGCCACCACCGGGACCCTCATTATTCTATTGACAGCCCTCCGCGCAAAATTTACGCTAGGTCATACCGGTTAGTTTGTTCTAGAGTAACATTTTGAGTATCTTTTATCTGCCCTTTGGAAATCCACAGAGTCCAGAAACCACTTCCCCTCCCCTCCCTTGTAACCCAGTTTAAGAGATATTTCTGGTAGAACTTTGACGAGTGATGCACTAGGTTAGTATGTATACACCCAAAAAGAGCTGGCGACATTGAGCTAGTAAAAGAGGATTCCCCAAGGGCTGCATCCATTTTTTTTTTTTCAGGAAGCTTCCCAGGCCAGATGGGCTTCACGCGTTCTTGGTTCTGTGAGATAAAGGATGTCTTTTGTGACGCTCTTGAAAAAAGTAAAACATCCATTTTAGTGGTCATAGGATGTGAATGTTACCCGAATATATTCATTGCAGCTAAATATTATTTCCATTAACTCCTGGCTGGTAGTTCTTTTAAGAACTCCATAAAGGAATAAACTTTCTTTAGATAGTCTTTGTGGATTACTACCTTTTCGAGGTAAAGGCGCTAAGTATGTGCTAGAAACCTGGTTACCGCAGAAGTGTAGCTACTGGCAGGGCCAACCATGCTGGTAAGGTCGAAAAGGAGCACAGAAACTTAGACCTATTCAACAAACAAAATCCTAGTACCCTTTTGGGAGCCGAATCGCTAATAGGTGGGAGTCTGATCTCATTGTAGAGGCGGCCCTCAATCATAAACCTAAAAGGATAAGAAACTTGCAATTATGGCTCCAAGGGGTAACCGGACAGCGGTAAATCCTCCTGCTTTACTAGCAGCAGGCACTACGGACTTGAAGGAGCTTATTTCAAGTCAAAATATTCCGTTGAGAAACCATCACAACCAATCTATGAGGCCCTATGCTCTAATGGGAGAAGAGGATTGCAAGAAGAAGAAGAAGAATGGGCGTTGTTAGTCAACACAGGGCCTGTACTTTTCTTCCAGCGGCCCTGGTACGGTTTTACATAGACGATTTTCAGCATATAAGGTTGCTCCAGAGTCTAGATACTTCCCACAAATTTCATATTTAGACTGTTTCGTTCTTCTGCACTTTTAAGCCATATGTTTTGAGGCCACCCAAGAGTCCTTTATAAAAGCTTTTAAATATATTTACTTATGTATTCAGCATGCTTAATGAAGACCTCTAAGCTATAAAAACCAATTCCCAAGGTTTTTCCTAAGTGCTTACTGAAACTATAGAGAAGACCTTAAGTACATGCACAACGCCATTAATAAAAGGATTAAAGTAGCAAGAAGCAGTAGTAGAATTTGAGAAATATCTACAGTCTACATACTAATTTCTCTCTCTACAGCCCCCCAGAAGAATCCCACGAAATTATAAACTATGTCCTCAGGTTCTAAAAAACTGTCACTGTTCACTGTCACAGGTTGCACAAATTAAACAGATCGACTTTAGATTTTGTAGGTGCCTTATATATAGTACATAAATAGGTGGAGTTTAGGTTGACAGTGACAAATTTGGTATTATTATATAATATATTTTTTTATTTCTTAGCTTAAACAATGTCTGGCACGCTTTTTAACATTTAATGCAATGCGTCTGGCGTATCTGCATAATTAATTTTGTGAATATTTAATGATATATTTAGTGGAATTTTTGTTATTTTTTATTAGTCTGGCCAAGACTTTCGGTAAAGTGCAACGTTTGACATTTAAATGCAGACAACGAAAGTGCAAATATTTTAAGGCATATGGACTTTGGCCAATTATTTGACTGGATAGTAGACTGGTTGGCCTTTGGCTCAAACAGCAGCAGCGGCATCTAGCTAAATTAGAGGGCGCTGCTGTTGTTTGCTCCAGCTTAGCTAGAGGGCGCTGCTGTTGTTTGCTCTAGTTAAGTTCGATAAGCTTATCTAACTTAACTAGAGGGCGCTGTTGTGGCATTTTAGAAAAAAACCTTTAACCGCATAGTTCCGAGAATTGGATATTATTTCATCATGTTGTTCTAGCGTTTATTAATGCATGTATATGATTAAGGGTATTTAAAAGTCAAGTGTAAGATCATATAACAGTAACTTTAGCACAGATCGGCAGACAGCTGCCATATTATAGAGTTAAAAACAACAAACTGCGTTGGAAATAAATATATATATGTATATATACAAAAATAACAGGCTTTCAAGATTATTTCACGACGTTTTCTTGGCTAAATTGGCTGATGCAATGCACCACGTACTTTTCATCATCAACTTGTGCATAAAAAAATGATAAAGTATATAGCCCCCTTGATATACATATTGATTTAATGGCCATAGTTGGAACTAGTGTGAAACAACTTATACCATGTAGGCACCTCATATACTACTACTAAATCGATAAAAAAGGTTTTTGTGTAAAAATCTGTAAGTTGTAACATAATCTAGCCTAGGAGGAAATGATTTGATTCGGCATTATTCTACTAGTGTATATCTTCCACTAATGGCATAGATGATGATGATGTGTCATAGTATCCGAGCGCTCAATACTTAGCGACAAGGGACCGCCGACCGGTAGCTGGTTCCGATATCATATGCTTATTATATGGCTTATACCAGCGGGGACTGTAAAGCTCAAAAACCAGTTGAGTTGGTTGGTAACTCTAATTTGCATTGCCGTCGCACAGTGGTTCATTTGGGATTTGCTTTTGGTACAAAAATGATAATGCTTGAGGCAACAAAGTTATGGTACTTTTTGGGTAAAATAAAGCTTTTCCGAATGGTCTCTTAGAAACACCTAAAATTGGATTGGAAGCAACCAGGGGCGTAAGGAGCGGTGACACCCCCCCCAAACATCCAGCAGTCGGCAAATCTCGGATATTTCGCGTAATATTCAATCGCTTTTACCCAATTACTATTCATGCAGTCGGTAGTTTGTTGAATCGATTCGGCATTTTGAGGCTCATCACCCTCCCACATTCAGAGCTCTCGCTTCGCCACTGAATGCAATTGACTCAAATATGCGACTCTTTTCTTAAAAGATTTTCCAATTTAGAAGTTATGGGTATTTAAAGTTAGGAAAAATGTACCTTTTTAGATTGGTTTCATATTTCCATTGAACATTGATCTAGATGCTACTGACTCAACTCTGATATTTTGAGAATTCGACGAAAGCAGCAAGATCCGCAAGGGCACAAAGGTTACACCATCCAGATCCTCAAAGAATGGTTTACCCAGAAACTGGGTTCGTCTTCTAAGAAGCGCCGGGCAGTCGCATAGCAGGTGTTGGATGCTTTCTGTCTCTTTCTCATCTCTGCAGCTGAGGCAGAAGTCATGATGGGGAGCGTGCAACCTCTCAGCCTATTGCCTATGGCGCGGTGCTCCGTTACAAAGCCTACCACCATCCTAGTCCTGTGTTTATAGAAACACAGGAGTTCAGATGTTTGCTTTGGATCATGTATCAGCCAGAGTGCTCGGGAGATGCGACAGGAGCTAGCTAGAGCTATAGCCGTCTCCCTGATTTGCAATACGACGTCCTGTAATTGCCTTTTTATGTCCGTAACCGCAAGGTTAGCTGCAAGCTAAGCCTTTCCTGGCGCACTCGTCAACCGCCTCTTTTCCAGGGACACCTGCGTAAATCGGAACCCAGCAGAGGGGGCATTGAGTGGTAATGATTACGGTTGAGTGCTAGAGTTGTGGTACGGATTAATATAATTCCCTGACTGACCCCTTGGAGGGGCATGGGGATCTCTGTTTGAACAGAACAGGGACCTGCAGTTAGCAGAGACTTTTTATGGCAAATTGCGTACCCCCAGTGCTATTGCGGGGAATCGAACCACCAACCTTCGGTTTTAGAGGCGAGTACGCTACCTTTACGTCACTGGCTGCCAACGGTGTTACGGATTAGTTTACGCTTTATGGTGTGCGATGACAGAGCCTGACTATAGACAAGAAGGTGCCAATAAGTCTAGCCGCTTACATCACTGCGTATATCTCTGCTTGAAAAACGCTATACCAGTCGGGGAGGCGGAATAAAAACTTTGTCAAAAGCTATTCAGAAAAGATGCCTGCTCCTGTGTCCTCATTCTCATCGAAGATGGATATCTTCAAACCAACAGTATAGATCGCCAGCTCATTTCCTTTTAAGGGGGTTCTTTACAAGCAATCTTCCCTCTCCGGGAAATCATACAATATACTATTAAATAAATTCTATTCCAAATAAGATTAGTTCTCATTATTATTATATACCAAATTGTACAAAAAAATTGTCTTGTCGACACGATCAGAATGTAAATAAAATATCTTTAAAAAATTATAATTTATTTACTCTAAATACACTTTTTTGCCCACTGTGCATTGCGAGCCAGCAACGAGTAACGAGTTCGTTGTCTAAGTCGTTATGCTTAGCAGTTGCTTTCTTTATTGCTCATACGACCCGTTGCCAACGTCGCGACTTATCGATCAACGGCCCAAGTCAGCCGACTTGCAGCTGATATTATTATTTTTTTTTTAAATCAATTATTGAGAACAGTGACGCTGTGAGTCGGGTAAATATTCAACGAATAGTACTTACTTGGTTGGTCGTTGCAACTTTTGTGGGCTTATTTAAACCAGTTGTAAGCACCGCTAGACGCTCAGTAAGTTCGTGGAATTCCACTTAGAAAGTTCGACAGCAGCGAGCGCTTGGACTTTGTTTGATGCAGTCATAAAAAAAATACTTAGTACTACTAAATTAAAGCGGTTGTGGAGCAGTTTAAATACCTTTTCTTCCTTTTCAATGTGCAAGTTGCAAAAGTTTTGTGTCAATGCCAAAAATTAGCAACACGTCGTCAAAACTAAAATTATTTAAACAATCAGGGTAAGTCTAAATTGAACCACTATTTTAAAACAGCTGCTAATTTTTTTTTTATTACCAAAAACAGTTTAGACAAGTGTCTGTCATCAATCAAAGGTTCTCGTACGGGCAACTCCGCCAATACCAAGGAACTTAAAGTCTTAACTCTGCTACAAACAGTGCCGTGAACTTGTGGAACCACCAAAACATACAACTGCGCAGCTCAGTGTTATTGGCCTTTTAAATAATTCAACAAGATTGATTCTAGCAACAAATCAAAAAACGAACAACCCTCAAAAATGGTTTATTCAGAATGCAACAACAAGTATCTGACCAGCGTGAAGCATAATGCCACCCAGATCGAAGCTAAAACGTCGAAATCGTTGCCGAATTCCAGCAGCTCTGGTAGTTCGTGGAGCAGTAACGCTTCGAATGCCGACAAATATAAATATAACAATATGGTTAAGGATAACCGCGAGGCTTTCAATGGCATGCACTTCTCCTAAATCGGAATCCAAGTTCTGTATTACGGATATACAACTTTGTGCGTCGTCCAAGCCCTCTGGGCTCAAGGATGGCTCACAGCTGCAGCGTGATCTAGACTATATGGAATAATTATATTTTCGTTGTTGTTATGATGCTTGGTTAATGTGGAATTAGTTTTAAGCGGGTTAGATTTGGTACCAATCTTGTTAGATTATAAATAAAAATTTTAAAAGATGCGCAAAAAAAAGTGAGAAAAACAAATTCTATTACATCGCTCTAGACATGATTATCATGTAATTAAAAATAAAACTTGTTTGTTAGAGAGGTCAACGACAAGTTGCTTGAACTGAATTTTGTGCAAGGCCAACAAGAGAGGATGTAGATTGGTGGTTACAAATTTATGCCCATACAAATTATATAGAAACCAATTTCAAAAGCAAATCAATTGACGTCACAGAACAAGTACTGGACAGTCTGTACTTATTTGTATCAAATAATAAGTTTAATGAACTTTTTGAACTGTTCACGTAGGCGATTGTGATAAGTGCATGAATACCTTTAAAAATGGATATATTATTTGTATTACACTGTCTGGGCAAAGAGAGAAGGAAATGTATGAACCATTAGTTAGTTCACGGGAGCTACAGGCTTGCGTAGTGAACTATCAACCCTAAGTATTTTGAAATACTTATAGATAATAATAAGGCGTTTTTTTGATTATGTACCTTCCATCTCAATGTTCATAGGCTCAAGGGTATCATAGATACCGTCGCGTATAAGGCAAAAACATTGCCGATGCCTATTCTATGAGAAAGAGACTCTTAAACTCCATTAAAACGGCCACTTCTGTCAATCTTGTTCAAGACTAGACTATCACAAATGTGTAGAGATTATTCAGCGCGACATGAATCAACTAAACAAACTTCCGAAATCGTTCCTGGATATCAAATTTGTGCTACATATATTTTACAAGTTTACAAGCTAAAGTAGAATGGTTTTCAGTTATACTGGAACTAGCGGGGTGCCGGAGGAAACTATCATCTTTAAACACTTTTGCATACCTTTCTATAAACCTTCGTTTACCAATTTATGCCTATAAAAATATTATATGGAAACCAATTCTAAATGCAAATCAATTGACGTCAGAGAGCAAGTACTAACCAGTCTGTACTTATTTGTATCAAATAATAAGTTTAATGAACTTTTTGAACTGGTCGTGTAGGCGACTGTGGTAAGTGCAAATAACATATACATATAGTATATAATTTTAAAAATGGATATATTATTTGTTTAAGACTTTTTGGGACCATAAATTGCAAAACCGCTCTGTCTTTATAAGGGCTTACTTAAAAAACAAAGAAAGAAGGACATGTATGAGCTAGCTCCCAAGAACTAACAGGTTTGCGGAGCAAAGCGAAGTTCCGTACCAAATTATCCTCCTTAAATACTTTCGCATACCTATCTCTAAGCCATCGTGTTTTTATTGTATATCCCCTAGCCATAGGGATAAGGGTATTATGGATTTGTATTATACATATATTTTACATAGTCTAAAGTTTAATTTTAAAAGGGTTGGGATCGGGGAGCGATTGAGTCGTGTGTGTCCGGGTGCAAAAAAAAAAAAAAAACAGAATACCAAGTCACACCAAAAGAAGCTCATAATTAAAGTAAAAACAAGAGATTAATGCAACGGCTGAACTAGCGGAACCAGTAGGGCTTCCGAATTTGGTCCGTTGTTGGGATGCATTTTTTGAACGAAAAGTTATTTCAACAAGCCGAAAAAGCTCGCTGGACTCATCAACTCATCCACTAGAATGAATCTTTAAAGCCCGACCCCGGAGAAGCAATTTTGCATTCTTGTAGAATCATTATTTATTTGGACCTTATATAATTCAATTCGCCGGACAAAGCGATTTTGGCTTGTAGTTCTGCCAAGACTGGTTACCAAACCGAGTGAAGTCATATATCTTCTATTATCTTTAAGACCAACAAGAATGTAGTCAAATTAAAAAATTCGATACTAATAATTGCTTTCATCAGTCCAGGGTTGCAAAGAGCTTCACTTATATACCAACAGTTTAGGGACTTTCTTGGAACATACAATGAACTCTAGAATTGGATAAAAATATGTATTAGACCTGACGACACATGTAAGGAGTCCAAATCGTAAGTCAGTTTATGCCAGCTCTTTTAATCCTAAAGCGCTAGGAGTTCATACACTATCTAGATATTCATAAATACAGACGGAGACTAAATTCCTACCAGTGGCTGATCCACAATGGGATTTTCGAATGCGGACCCCCCAAAAGTTGGAAAAATTGGCTGGCAGGCTTTTGGGAACTCTGAGGTGTTATAAGTTTTAAAATACTATCTATGTCCTTTCTGACGAATCGATCTGCTCTAGATCAGATGTTATGACCACGGAATTATTCAACAACAAGAAATTTAGATCTCTTCTCTCAAGTATGGTGACATGGACTTAAGGCAGCCTTGTAAACCCTCCTGTTGCAACAATGTTTCAAGGATGGGTCCAAAACTGAACAGGGTGTATGTGCTGAAGTCGCTGGACCCAACATCAGAATCTCTAATGCAATGGGTATCTGGCTCAACATCTTTCAAGAAATTAATGCCATAGAGATCTGCGCCCTCAAAATTCTTCACAAGGCAACTAAGGGAGGAAGCATATGTATCTATTAAGATAGCACTATTGTCATAAAGTATCTCTTCCAGGATGGTTAAAGAATGCTATAATTACCTCCAACACCTGTTCACCCGGAAGAGAGTAGTAAAATGTTTGCCATATGGAGTGGATGAAAATATCATCGTTGACTATCTAGCACTACAGGGTGCTTCCAACCTGAATGCATCTCCTGCGCCTATCTTTGGTAGTGGTTGCTTCACAAATAAAACCAAGCTAAACAAATGGAGTGCAGGAGATCATAGGAGATGCTGGTTCTTCTAACCGGGCCTGCGACAAGCAAAGCGCCTCTACATATGTATGATCAAAACAAAAGGTCTTGGCAGAGCGAACTATCTGGAAGTCTTTCGCGAGCTGATATACCTTTCTACATACTGTTCGAAGTGAAAAACCCCTTTAAGATGTGGATCCGCACCTGGCTCCTACCCTTAAGATACAGATGATCAGTGCACCTAGTACCTTTAGTCAACATTTAAAAGCCGAATAGTCAAAGTCTAATATTGTAGTGTTAAGATCGGCTGTGTCACCGCTGTGAACAATTTATCAAGTAAGTTTCAATTTCGCATACTCAAAACCCTCACATCATGTTAAAGACTGACCTTGGCACTTGACTTATGCAATCCCATAAATAAGTGTCTATAACATTTGCATAAATTTGAATTGTAGTCGCTATTAACACAATTAGCCTAACTTATGTTGCACACTCCCCTCCCAACCCAGTAATGGTAAAGTGCACTTAATACATATTAGCCATGCTTATTTGACAACCCCAAGGCAGTTGCATGCGCCCTTCTGATAACCCTGATGAACAGTCAGCCAGTCGACCGTCTACCCGAGGCTGTGGACGTGTGCCGGACCACTACAAAAACAAGTGTATCTGTACGTAAACCATTAGAACCGCAACAAGCTACATTGCTTCCGTCCGGTTTTCGTTACGGCAGAGTGATCCCACAACATTTACGCTTGATGTGCGGGAGAAGTGCGAATTTTTATAATTTTTCAATTGTATTGTTAAAGGTTTGTGCACTGAAACCGGCAGATATGGCATGAAAGGAAGATATTAGAATTGCTAGCAGGGGCGGGAGTAATCTCGAGCTGCCGCTACTGCTGCTGCGGTTGTCTGACACACGACTGCACACGGAGGCGACACGTGGCGCAGACTATTAGGGCGACGATACGAAAAACGATTTCCTTGATAGAATTTTTCTCAAAATTTTATGGCGTTGAATTTTTGCGATTTATCAGAGCTCCATTGAACACTGACAGCTGTCAGTGCGCGGCACTTTTGACATGGTCGCCACTTTTTCTAATTGTAACTCCACCACCCGCCACATAGCTTGAACCTTTTGCTGCTGTCCTGTAATTATTTTGTGTTTTTGTTTGGCCACGGGTGGTAAAACGACTGTAATCTATAATCTCTAGGAAGCCCATGTCCTGACAACTTCTTCTGCAACGCTGTGCGTTACCTAGGAAATTTCAGCAAGCGCCTGTCTGGCAATTAAAAGCACACAGCAGGTGAGCTTTGAACTTTGCTGTGTAAAATGTGTCACTTGCAAGGATTCCAAAACCGGATGCTACCAATGATTTATGTGCTATGATTTTTTGATGAAACAAAAACAAATAGGCGAAAAGCAATTATCACGTCATTATCACAGAAAACCCACAAATGTTTTGAGTACTTGTTTTTGAAGGCACGTGCCCCAGCTCTATGTCTATATGAAAGGAATCCCTTGGTCAAGCCAGTTCAAAAATTGTCATACAAATTTAGCTTAGAGACTTCCGTTGTGACACAAACCAACAAAAAAAAAACATATGCCACAACAACAATCATTCAACAACAAAGTGAAGCTGCAATCAGACAACCCTTATTATAAAACCCCGATAACATCTTGCACAGGAACACAGGAACATGTGACAGCAATCCCTCGTTGATGTATGTATGCGGGAAAAAAAAATAACATGGAAAATTATGAATAATTTCCGTAACTTCTGGCGCTGTCTCAGTCGCAGTCTCTTGCCACAGCTTGCAATGAAAAAGTGTCAGCCATGCCCACTTTTCACCTACCAGTGAGTACGCTGAACTGAAGTACGGGGCGTGCCGTCAGATACAACTTCCGACAGATGTTTTGTGTCACGGAATTGCGACTGCCTGCCACAATTCAAAGCCAGAGTCTTTGCAAAACAATTGTCAAACAATTTCTCGCTACGTGTAAATTGTCGCTGATGTCGCCGCTGTTGTGTCTCCTATGTCTCTGCCCCCAGACAAAGTCTCTGACGACGTCGCATCAGCGTATCTCAAAGTACGGGTGCTGCTGACAATTGCAAAAAGGTGTTGACTGCCTGAGAGTGGCACATGGCAAGCAGGAAGCTACCAAAATTTGCAAGGTGTTTTTTTTTCGCAGTTTTGGCAAACATCAAACACCAAAGAGACATAATTCAATATCGATTTACGTGTGCAACTTATTGTAATGTGTGTTCCCCCCGCGCCGGTTTGTACTTTAAGTGATAGGCATAAAAATTGTTGGAAATTTGTAGCAACTCAATGGAAATGGTTTTGAGATAGGAAATTTTTAAATCTATCGATTTTTGATAAATGAAAGTATAGCAAATTAGATATGAATCCGAAGCTCTAAACAATTAAGTTCCTTCATAGGAAAAGACGGTAGACGTTGGCTGAGGGGTTAAGATATTAGCGTTGCAATTTTTGAAAGTAGACGTTCCAGACTATAGAATGCTTAACATCGGAGTTCAAATGTTCATTAGATATTGATTAAAAAAAAATTTATGCTAACGCAGATGAAAAATACTATGCTGCAAAAATAATTAAAATCCCACAAAAACATCAAGGTATAGGCCAAAATATAGCAATTTTGTCATCATCATCATCACTATCTTTACAGTTATGGCAAATTAAAGCTTCAGCCACTGTTCCTCCCCTTGTTCTTCAATATACCGCTGCATTCCTCAGTCAGCCAGTTTGGACGTACCTCTGCTAGGTCTGCATCTTTCTTCTGGATGCAAATGGTACGTTCGTAATTTGACTTTACATCGTGAGTTCAATCTAAAGTATTTCTCCAATAGGTTGTGGAGCCATCGCAACAGCTATACAAGGCGACTTATAGGAATGGAGAGAAGAAGCTGCATCCATCTCCTGCAGCCATCACCTCAAAAATTGCCTAACCAATAAGCCGTTGACATCAAATTTACTTGGCCTTGGCAAATTCTATACAAATACAAAAATTTCGTGAAAAAATAAATCGCCCAAATAAGTTACATTTACAGGGTCCGGCACTCGAAGTGTAACCAAATTCAGACCGCTCGCGCAGCTGACGCACGGATATCAGCTGTCTGTAAGTTAGCTAAATGACAGTTTAGAGTATTGTTTACAAGCGCACGAAAGCATTTTGCCGTGAGTAAACGCGAAAAAAAAATCAGTAATGGATTTCAAACGTAATAGTGTAGTTGCATTATATTTAGCTGGAAAATCACAACCAGCGATTGTTCGTGAGCTCGAACACCTTAAAGTAAATAAAGTTTTCGTTTATCGCACCATAACTCGTTACAATCATACTGGTAGCATCGCAAAACGTCATGGAGGTGGTCATCAAAAGACTGCAACGTCACGTGAGATGGTTCAACAAGTGAAGAAGCGACAATCAAATGGCGAAAGAACTGAAAATATCTGACCGTAGCATCCGTCGCATACTGAAAAATGATCTCAAGGTCAAGCCTTACAAGATCCAAAAGGCACATGATCTCACACCGAAGCAGCAACAAGTCAGACTTGAGAGAGCAAAGGAGTTGCTTCGCTTGGCCGAAAGCGGTCAATTGCCGAACATTGTGTTTTCTGACGAGAAAATTTTTACAATTGAGCAATTCATAAACTCTCAAAACGATAGGGTTTACTTGAGGGACCGTTCATACGAGAATTTGAGTCATCGATGGGCCACCAGGAGGCAGCACCCGCCACAGATAATGGTTTGGGCCGCTGTAACCGCAGATGGGCGCTCTCCAATCGTTTTCATCGAGCCTGGCGTCAAGGTTAATGCGCAATATTATCGGGAAAGTATTCTGGAGGTTGCTTTGAAGCCGTGGGCAGACAAACATATCGGTGGCAGACCATGGACGTTTCAACAGGACTCGGCACCGTCTCACAAAGCTCGAGTGAACCAAGAATGGCTGAAAAACAACGTTCCGAACTTCATAACGTCCACACAATGGCTCTCGAATTCACCAGACGCGAATCCGATGGATTATTCTCTTTGGGCCATTTTGGAGAGCAAGGTCCGAACTAAAAGATACAACAGTCTCGAGGTGCTGAAAAAAGCCATTGTCCACGAGTGGGCCAAAATACCTGCAAGTCACATTCGGGCAGCTTGCGATTCATTTTTGGACCGTCTCAAGGCCATAGTGAAGGCAAAAGGTGGCCATATTGAGCGAAATTAATTGTTTCCAAATTTCGTATTATTTTTACACATTTTGTACCTTGAATTGAGTAAAGGTAATTTTCCAAAATGAATTTATGGCCTTTTTAATTGGTTACACTTCGAGTGCCGGACCCTGTAGTTTAAAGATTTTGATTTACCTGATTGTTCTCATAAACAATTGCAAACTGATCCAACTTAAAGTAAATGAAATATCAATTGAAGTTCTGGAAAAAAAATTTATCTGACAGAATGCGTAATAAATGACTCGTTTTGATGGTCATTTAAGAACGATCATTTAAAAAATATAAATACTGTGGAATAAATCTAGAAGAAAGTGTACTATTTGGTACAATTAATTTTTTTTTATTTCAAAAATTAGAGATCAGACGCTTTTATCAGAGGTGTAACTACGTTCTCGCTGTTTCTCAATAGAAGGCTTTAGCAGTAAGTGCTGGTCGATTTTGGCATATTCCAAACTTCACAAACCCAACCTTAGACATATGGTAAACAATCCGCTGTTACATATAATTGAATTACTTTTTGCATTATATATTTTTGGTTGTGTGAAAATTTCTAATTTTGCTCCAAACAATCGTCATTTGCGGGAAGTGTTGATTTTCTGTTTCTGCTCAAACTACTCGAGCGCTCCAGAAGTGTACGGAAATGCTGCTCTAAGCGAACCAACGTGTCATCACTTCAAATACGGTGATATCGTTGTTGACGACCGTCCACTTGAAGGAAGGCTCAAAACCTTCGAGGATTCTGAATTAAAGGCATTGCTCGATGAGGATTCGTGCCAAATGCAAGAACAACTTGCTTCAGTATTAGGAGTTACCCACCAAAGCAATTTCCAAGCGATTGAAGGCGTTGGGAATGATTCAAAATCAAGGAATTTGAGTTCCATATGATTTGTGTATTTTTTTAACGTCAACAAAGAAAGAGCTTTCTGATCGTATTGTGATGGGTGATGAAAAATGGATTCATTACAAAAACCCAAAGAAGCAAACATCTTGGGGACTACCTGGTCATTCTTATAAGAGGTCTTCTCGGCCGAATAGTAGCGCTGCGAGGGTTATGCTGTGTATTTAGTCGGATCAAGTCGGTATTATTTATTATGATCCATTGAAACAGAGCGATCGATCCCGGGGGAGCGGTATCGATCTTAATTGATGGGATTGAGCCGAGCACTGCGCGGAAAACGGGCATAATACGAGCCGAGGAGCGAAAAAGTGATTCTACAGCATGACAACGCTTGGCCTCAGGTTGCCAAGTCTGTTAAAACCTTAAGCCTACCCCACCATATTTCCCAGGTATTGCGCCGTCCGATTATTACTTGATTAGCTTGATGGTCTGGCTGATCAGCAGTTCTACTCATATGAAGATATCACAAAATGGCTTGATTTGTGAATAGCTTCGAAAGACAAACACTTCTACCTTCAAGGTATTCGAGCTTTGTCAGAAAGATGGGACAAAAATTTAGCAAGCGAAGAGCAATACTTTAAATGATTTATTGGTGAAGTAACAGCGATAACTTAGTTGTGCCCCTATGTAATAAAAAGCACCCTTTATAGTATGAGCTGAAACAATTTTTGAATAAAGTGAATTGCAACTAATTATGATAATTGAGTGAGAGGATAAAGAAACTGTGAAGGTATCCACCATAAAAAATTGGAAGCCCGTAAAAGAATACATTTTTTCGATTTCGCTTTAATATTGAAGCACGTAGAATACTCCTTATCTAAATAAACTTTTTAGTCAAAATATAAATATAAATACAGTGCTCGACTCAATCATATCAATTAAGTTCGATACCGCTCCCCAGTGATGGATCGTTCGGTTTCAACGGATCATAATAAATATATTTTTTTCTTTTAAACTTAAAAATTTTTATCAATTTACTTCACTATAATAACTTGTATCAGAAGACTTCAATAGACCCTACACAGCTTCTAAAGAGAGATTTGAACAAATTACAAATATGCGTGCAATCTCTTAAAAGCAACTCCTTAAAGGGTTGCCATACGCGTATTAGAGAGCACAATTAAAAAAATTATATCTTTATAATTATGATTCCTTAATATTTACATAACATTATAACTTGCTTGCTATCATATCACGCTTAATTAGGAAATTTTTGACTGTTGCATCTAGGGCTTACAAGACATCAAAACAGGAAATTTATGCAAATTCCACTAGGCCACAATGAAATTTATAAATACGCCAAGCATCTGTCAAACAAAGGTAGCAATTACATACGTAGTACCTCTATATAAAAATGTTCAATTCAATTCAATTGAGTTCAACTCAATTGAATCCAATACGGTGCAAAGTCATCTGCTGCCAATAAAATCAACCACCTTTTGTCAACTGAAAAATATCAGAGAGAAGCTGCATTACATAGCCATAGCCGTAGCCTCATTTATAATAATAATTACAACAACAACAACATTAGTTGAAAATAAAAATTTTTCAGCCGCCATTTCTGTGATCGACAGCTGTCATGAATGACAATTGGATTGCCATGTTTCCATTGCCCGCCCTATCAGCCCTATAGACTGACTATGTGGCATGTTGTGCCAAGGGTCATGCATCAAATTCATATAAATATGCAATAAAAATATGAGACTCTGGTCTGTCTCAGACTCTACTCAGTCAGAGGAGGAATCATTTCATGTTTTCGTATTTATAGATTTTGAAAAATGCGCGAGGTCATCAAAATAAAAACAATGAAACCGAACATGAAAATTGAAACAATGGCAATGGCAACCACAGAACTGAAGCATGGAACATTTTTGAGTGGTTTGTGGTTCTTTTTTTTTTTTTACAGAGGCACTTGAGTAAAACGCAGAAATGCGGCAATGCATTGAAGAACAAGAAGAATCGAATGAGCAGAGTGTGTTTGGTGGGGTATTTGGCTTGGTAAAAGCGTTTTGACGAATTTTAAAATGGACTTTGGGATGAAGGGAAATGGGGAAAAATAGAATGGGTGAAAAAAGAAAATCTTTAGTTTAGCAAGGAAAATAGTTTGAGTTTGGAAAAATCTTAATAGAATGGATGAAGTTATGTTGAAGGATACTGATGGAACGAAAATTATGTGGCTCAGTAATTTTTTAATGCTAAGAGGTAAAATATGGGAATCGATTAAAATTCAAATTAACTAAAAAGTAGTTGAAAGTATTGAGAAATGTGAAGGGAAATTATTATAAAATAGCTGAGGAGAAGGTTAAGGCTTATAATTTTTTGATACTATCGATATATAGTATATAGAAAACCCTTTTTTTTTTACACTGTCCATAACATCTACAGTTCTCACCCGGTTTTGAAGATCATACTCTCGAAATGTTCGTAAAAAAAATTTTTTTCAGTTTAAAAAAATTAAAGAATATGGTTTTCGTTAATAAAAACCAAACTGAAAATTTGTAATTTTGAAAATTGGCCGAATAGTTTTTTTTTGCCTTTGCAACTTCCACAAATTGCACTCAATATTCGCATATCTTATATCATCGTAATGACCAAATCAATAAATTCTAATGATATGATATGATAATTTGAAGTCTGATATTTGTAAACTAGTGTTACTTATGGGAACTGGATAAAATTTTATAAATAATTGCAATTATTAACTAATTTTTAAAAATATGTACAAATCTTCTTCGTATCTTCATGCAATTTAAAAAGAATTTATGGTATGGGTTTATAGGGACATAGGGATAGTATTTATATATATTCTAGATGAGATCCGGAAAAAAAATTGGAACCCTGTTTCGATTCGTTCTGTTACGAATTTGCCCGTTCTAATACCACTCGTTCCGATACCACAATACTGTTCTTTTAACATGAATAATAATGGAAAAGTAAAACTATAAGTATTAGAAATATAAAGCTATTAATGTATATAATTTTTCTAAAAATTTAAACTGAACTAAAAATCTCGTAGCTGAAATACATGAATATAAAACCTTTAAGATTATTTTTGTACCTTTAATATTTACTGAAATTTAAGCGTATTAAATTGGTCGGACTTACTGGTTCCAAAAACTTTACTGCCTTAAAAAAAATAAAGAAGCTTTTTATGTGTTTTCGTATACATACATAAAAAAAATCTTAAATGCAATTATGTTTAATGTGCAGCGCTCATGTGAAACGCCAATGATATGCTTTCAAGTATCTTTTGTGTGGCTTAAATAACACTCACTCATACTAGTATGTGAATGTACACAGTGAGAACAGAAATTATTCAGACATCTTTTAAATTTATCCAACTCAGTTAACGGATTTGAGTTCCATTGGCATGAGTCGGCCCGTAGAGAGGGGGTGAGGTTCCACCGGGTACGGAGTTTTCTCAGGAGCCCGCTTTAGTTACTGACGTGATTCAATCTAATGGTATAATATAATATATAGAAGGGAAAGTACATTTTCCTCCTGGTCCCGGATTTTCTCTCTAGTACGAAGTACGAATTTCCCGCTAAGGATCCTTGACGAGAGAAACAGAAGAAGATTGAGCCGAAGGAATTTAAACTCTTAAAGAAGATTAAGAGTTATCATTGTGAATAATTTTTGGAACCAAAAGCGGCGGGAACAAACATGGGATATCTAAAAAGACTCTTCTTTTTTATTACCTCAGGGTGCTGGTTATGGGACTCGGATGTAGCGCCTCAAAATCCATATGGGCAGCACTGTGATGTATAATTTTCATACTACTTTTTTTTGTAGGTCTAGGTTATTTATCATATCCGAATTACTTTTGATACCGCAAAGTAGTTTTTTTTTAATCTCTCCTCACATGAGAAAATTTCGAGGTTTACTTCTTTTTATATGCTTTTTTCTATAGTTATTCTGTTAACCAGAGCCGGGACGGATCCAAAAAAGCATATATCATCAAAATCGGTCCAGCCGTTCATGAGTTATAATGGTGTAGGTAGGTAGGTAGGTAGGATGAGACGGCAATTAGGAGTTAGCGTCCCAACTCACTTAGGCCACCAATAATGAGAGTAAGTGATAAGGATATAGAACAGAAATTAGGACTCTAGAAAAAGTTATCTATATAAATATGCCCAATCTTTTTAAATTTAAAAATTTCAAAGAAAATTAAAAAAACAAAACAAATCAACTTTTTGTTAAAATTAATTTTTCATCAAACCAATTTATTTTAAATTTTTTATATGTATAACGAACCCAAATTTTGTTCCCATGAAAATTCGATATATGGTAGGGAAGATCGATTTTATATTTGGCAGAATCACTTTTTGATTATATTTTTCTTTGGAAAGCTCTGTTTCTGGATTAACAATTTAAAGGAGAGATTTTGTTTTTTTCGAAGACATTCATTTATGTCTAGAATATGCATATCAGCCCTCGATAATAATGAAGATTTTTCCCATATTGGGGATTTTTTTTAAACGATATAACGAACCAAAATTCTTTTCCCATTCAAATTCGATATTCGATTTTAAATTTTGCAGAATCACTTTTTCAATTCAGTTTTATGTCGGGACGATCTGCTAAATCTTAACACGTTCGAGCGAGATGTAAATTTTCACCACAAATATCTTCTTAAAATCACCATTTTTAAGGTGCCTTAAACATTTTCGATTCGACCCACTAGTTACGATCTCTTATGAGTCCAATGAAGATGACCCACGCTGTAATTAAAATTCAAGCTTTAAACACAAAATAAGTGTGCCAATAATTTTTGCACCGACTGTATGTACATCTGTACTGAGAGTAACAGCCGCCGCTGTAACTCTCGCGCCAAAAAAGCTGCTTCTCATTTGTTGCACACCTACCACAGACGAGAGCTGGGTGGACTAAGTGCGGTAGAGTGGAGTACGGAGTTTATATAAGGATATCTCTTTGTATACAACGTGCACATGTACCGTTCAACAATCGCGTCATTTTAAGCAATTAAGTGTGTATTATCCCTATAACACGCCACTGGCAAAGGGCCTTGAAAAAAACCTAAACCATACTCATGCATATACAAATATTCTACTTAGCTGGGTTCTACGCATAGGTCCTGCCACCGGAAGTACATTGAATATGCATGTTTGAGTGTATGCGTGTGTATGATTGTTTACATATATATTTTGCCATGCTTTTATGTGCAAATTGTGCATTTATGTCGACAATGTGAGCTAACCCGGCAGCGAGTTATTCGAGGTTAGAGGGCAACAAAAGAGCTGCATATTGTCCAACTGGGCTTGCCTCATTGTGTGATAGCAGCGTCATCATCTACCACATATGAGTATATAGAATACACATATACATCTGTACTATATATGTATATATAAGCTGTGCCCACTTTTGCTTTTTGTTTTGTTTGAAACTCATGGAAGAGGCGTGCTGCTGTCAAGTCTATTGAATATCCCAAAAAGAAGGGACTCCCCTGCAATGCGTAATTCTAGGGTCTTACATATGTCACAATTCAGTGAGTTCAATGTACGTTATCTTAGTAGTTGGATTACTTTTTCGCATCAAATTAGTTTTGGGTTGTGGTAACAACATTTGTTAACCAACTTTTATTGGCCCAGTTGAGTGTCACAAACATGTTTCGTAGAACACGCCCACTACTGTACAAGATGCGTAACCAAAGTTTAGTACTACATTGACATTTGGCCAAAATGCCAATTTGAAATTCAATTTAATTTCAATTGATTTTAAAATATCTGGCAAAAGTCAAAAGCTAAGAATGTTTTTATTTTCTTCACACAAAAGTAGCTTAAACGGAGACACACAGCGGGGAAGCCCCATCGACTGTACTGACTCTATTAGAGCGAAGTCCAATTGTGGTTTTTATGAAACGAAAATATAATTACTTGGGTAAAGATTTGAAAATATAAAAATGACAGAGAGTCGAAGTTCATGTACTCTATATTTGTATAGGATTAATGATCTCAAATAATTCAAGACAACACAATGCTCTCTTCAAAAATTTATTAATAGCGAAACCCAAACTCCGTCCAGGGGCGACTGAAAAATAGTCAGTCAGTCAATCAAGCGGAAATGATTAATTTGGAAGCTTAGTTTTTATGTTCCCAATATTGGGATATCGGTCGCGGGATGGTCAACGACTTGCTTGGGAACCCACAGATCCTGTTCATTCGTCAATCTTTGAGCTTTTCATGGAGTCTCTCCAAGAGCAGTTTCAGCACACGTGGGTCCATTACTATAGCGTCCACCCCGAACCTTTTCAAAGCGGCTGTGCGATTTTTGATTCGATTTTCCCAATGACGATGACGAAATGACGATATTTTTTTTTGAAACCAGCGGTAGTATTCTATTCTGCCCCTGATAATTCAGGAAGCAAAGTGCATTCAAACAAGTAATAGTTTCGATAACCGCGGTATTACCAGCAGCATTGGTGTGGGCTACGGAATTCCAGTCACAATTCCCTTGTTAGTTTTTGGACAGTAGAGTTTCAAAAAGTGCGATATTACTCTCTACTTAAACCACTCGCATTTTCAAGATCGCGTGTCCCTTCCTATCCCGCATATCCCGTAGCTCTTCACGGGGGACTACGGGAATCTTGCTTTGATCTCATTGATAGCTCAGATAGAAAGATGTATTAAATATTGTGATCTTTATTTCTAATCAAAGCACTAAAAGTTCGACTCCAGCGGTACTTAACCGATCCACCCTTCCTGCAGCATTCGTGGGGACTAAAGCATTTTTCCACGATTCCTTCGATAGATTTCGAGTAAAGTGGTTCAAACAGTGCAATATTCTCTCTACTCGAACCACAAGTATTTTATGGATCAGTAAATCCCTTCCTATCCCGCCAATCCCGCAGCTCTTCACGGGGGACTTCGGAAATCTTGATGAAGATGTATCGAACAATACACACTTTATCTCTACTGAAACATCTTACAGTTTCAAAACCTGCGGAATCTAATCCACGAATTCCTTACTATCCCTTCTATACTGCAGCTCTATATGGATTCTTGCCTCGATCTCCTCGATGGTTTCATCATTATAGTTTCGACAGCCGCTACTTCGCCTAGCTTTTGTGGGGACTGTGTTATTCCTGGTATTATTATTGGTAAAACAATGTATCGAACAATACGATTTTCTCTCTACTCAAACAATCGTTAATTTGTGGATCTATAGATTCTTTACTATTACGCCTATCACTCAGCTCTTCATGATTCCTGCAACGATTTCTTCGCTACTTCGGGTAGAAAAGTGTTTCGAACCACCCTTAGTTCTCAGTGGATCCTTAACTATCCCACCCTTACCACAGCATTCCTTAAGGGCACCGAGATCCTTTACTATCCCGACTATCCAGCTCTTTATGGGGATTACGGGTTTCTTGCAAAGATCTCTTCGCCCTTTTGGGTAGAAAGGTCTTTCGAACAGTTCGATGTTTAACTCTGCTGAAACCATCCTTAGTTCCCAGCGGATCCTTAACTGTCCCACCCTTTTAACGGCTTTTCGTAGGGACTGCCTTGACCAACTCGTTCATGCATGTACACCTGAAAATATCTTATGCTCAACTGGAAAGACTACAATCTACCAGCTAAATGTCTCCACGCTTAATTGAGTCCAACCCTAATTCCTTGCCACGGCACAACTTCTGTGAACGCTCTACGGGTACTGTACCTTTACTTGTAGAGTATAATAAAAGTGAGAATAACTTTATTTTTGTGTTGAAAGTTGTGATAATTGAAAATTGCTTAAATGGACAAGCATAACAATAAGATTTATATGCAGGGCTTCAGTCACTTGAGCTTCAGCTACAGCTTCCTGCCCAGAGCAAAACATAGACCTTGACTGGTTGCTTGGCAAATTGAGTTGCAAGTGAAACAATAAATTATAAACCAGACACAAAAGACACAACCTGTGCGGCAAAAAAATGAAACCAAAACAACAACCCCAAGTTACAACAACAACAACAAGAACAACTACAAGCCAGAAAAGTGAAAAGTTACACTAATTGCCTCTGGCGGGCAAAGATTCAGCTCAACCGAGCAGAGTAGCAGCTTGTTATTGTTTTCTTTAAGCGTGCACCCCGCCCGAGGCAAGTGGCAGTTACAACAACCCGGACACGTTATAGCAATCTCATAAATAATACCAAAAATTTCATTAAGACAAATTATTGTCTATCAATATGGCGCCAAGGGTTTCTTTTTCTGGGAGTATTCAATCTGACGCCTTACTACGCCTAGAGGTCAGCTTAGATTTATAAAGACAGCGTTAAAGTGTTTCGGATTGGGATTGTATTACCAGGTTGAGTGAACTTTTGGCTCAGTTACTTGTTGTTGTATTTGTTTACATAATAATATTTGCGGCACATAATTGCATAAATTTTTAAAATGAACATTTTGCGCGGTTGCCCTATACAGAGGGGGAGCAGGCAGTATGTAGTAGGTATATGTACCTGGGATCCCGGGCGTTTATTGTTCTTTGGTTTTGGTTTCAGGTTAAATACGTTTGAAATTAAATTAAATATGCCCGCGGTTAAATGTAGTCGTAGGCATATATACAAAAGCTTAGCTTTAAATGACGTACCAAATTGAATTAACACACACGCACACACACACTCATATAAACTCACACAACCTCACACACACTGTGTACATAAGTCACGTGCTTATTGTATGCATGTGAGTTGAGTTTTGCCTGAGATAATCATCACTGTGCAAAGGGTTGCATTCGCATAGATTGCAGTTAAACACAGGGTTGCCAGCTGCTTCTGGGGTTTCAACCTGACGACTTGGGGCACTTGCACGCTTTTGAGTTTAAATTTAAAAAAACAACCAAGTCCTAAAACAGTTCATATGCTCGATTATTATCTAGCCAATCCGTCTTCGCCTGGATATTTCACCCCCAATTTCCTGGGACTTTGCTCACTTGACTTCTCTCTCTCTTAATTGTTATGAGCGCATAAATTAATATGCCCAACTATGCCTTGATTAGACACGGACACAGACATCGAGTTTGACAGTCGGTTGACTTCAAGAGAAAGTGAAAAAAAGTCACAACTTATTCCATAACAAATCGAGTGTGAAATTCGATAAGTGGTTTAGATTGTCTTGGGACAGCTGGCTGTGGAAGCGGGCACATCTTTGGAAGTACATATAGTATAAGTATATTGAAAAACAACTTGAAACGAATTACGCATCAGTTTAAGTGATTTTTTTTTTATGACAAACAATTAACTTATGTGTCTCGTAATATTTGTTTTGCCATAAAAAATACATCGGAAATTAGTAAAAAAAATATATACCGCCTTATAAGTGTTAGTTGTATTGAAGCATAAAATATTTTGGTTCAAAGTGGTTTGGAAGAAAAAATAAAACTAGGAGAAGTAAAATTTTATAACCCCGCTTTAGCGCTTTATGTAGAAAGTTTGGATAGTCATAAAAATAATCAAAATTATATTTCTTTGTTCTAGTTTTATTTTAACAAATTAAATGTAGTATTTAATAATAAACTTATTACTTGTTTTATAAGCCTCGTTATCAGAACTGGCTTAGCGTGTCGTGGTTTTAAATTTACCTAAAAAATCCTAATAAACAAGTTATAATGAAGGCTATCCCACAAACCTGACGTGCTTGTGTTTATTATAGCATCGGTTTAGAATTCAGCGACCCCAAAAAATACTACGGATACATGAAAAATCATCATCAGACAACAGGCCACGAGTAACATTTTTATGGGGAATTATGATGTTACAGTGAAACCTAGATTGGATAAACGGATAGGCACCAGTTACTGGCCCGAGATTTAAAAAAAAAAACTGATGTTGGTAGTTATTTTTTTGGTTCAGGAAATTCGGAAATATCTCGAAAATGGTGCTTTAGAAAAAAAGAAAGGTTTCCATTATTGTGTTTCTTTTTCAAAAAAACCCTACAAAACACTTACTGTGTGTTTTTTTTTTTTTTATTTGTTTTTAAAATTCTAAGGCGTAAGTTGAAATAGGTGCGACCTATAAGACACCCTATATTTTAAGATACCCTGCAATCAAATTTGGTATGCTGCAAAGTGCTCCCAAAAACTTTTAATTGTTAGATTTGATTCTTCATAATCGAACGTTTTCTTTTGGGGGACCGCACCCTTAAATGCCCCAGAATCCGATAGAATGAATGGTCTTTCAATAGAGTAGGTATTCATTTGGGGGTCCGCATCCTTAAACGCCCCTGTATCCGATAGAATGTATAGGTCTTCCAAAATGAGCAAGCCCCAACAAAACCACAATTACTTGAGCAGTGTAGTTCCCGAAGTAATCTGTTAAATGAGAAGAATGAACAGCCAACGTCAGGCTATTTGTCATCTCCATAATACGAGCTTACTCCCATCCCTCAAATAAGAGAGTTGCTGATTGCCATCCGCTTGTCTGTTCTAATTGAGTGCCCACTAATTTCTTCATGGCCCTGCACATCCTGGAAAAGAAGTAGACTATATCCTAGATCCGCACCTCAGCTGCATAGTTCTTGGGGCCTTGCTTAATGATGTTCAGAAAATACACGCAACGTCGTAAAAGTTAGAAAAATTCCTTCATTCAACATTTGCATGAATTGAAAGGATTGTTGAGTATTGCAATTGGGTAACCCAACTTCAGTGGCGGTAGTTTTTCGTGTTTGGATCCCCCCAATAGTTGGAAAAATGGATTGAAATTCTTTTTCGAGATTCTGAGATATATGTCTACATTTTGAAGTGCAGAGGCCCACAAGACTAAATCCTAGATCCGCACCTTACCTGCATAGTTCTTGGGGCCTTGCTAATTAGGTTCAGAAATACACGCAACTTCGTAAAAGTAAGAACAATTTTTTACGAATCAAGTCATTATGACAAGTACTGAAAGAAGACGAAGATTTGTAACTTTTCAACTTTTTGATGTCGATAAGATAAATAGGTTTCCGGATATAGAGCTGTCTATGCAGGTTATAAGACATCAAATTTCGGATAATTCAAAGAGATATTACAGAAAATCTCGCTGGCTCGATACCATCAATCATTCAGGCTGGGATTACTTGCAAATGAGGGTAAGACATCTACCGCGAAAGCTTCATTAAAAACAAAGGCACCGTGGACAGAGTCAGGTGTTTCTAAATACTTCGTTCCGTCACAACTATCGAAGATGTAAGCTTGACGATTTAGCAGTGGCCCAGTAGGAAATTATGAAATAGAGATCACTTTCACCATACAATGTTGACTATAAAGGACATTTTTCATTTGGCTCAAGAACGACCTTGATGATGACTCTGATCGTTCGTAGGAGCCTTGGTTATAAGGGTCATCAGCATCGTTAGGCGCTATAGCTCATTGTGAGCATTGGCCTGCTGAGGTATACGTCGCTATGTTGCTCGGTTTGGTGTAGTCTCCTTAGCTTCGTCAATCGAGATTGGTTTTCTAGTTGCTTTCTTGGAGTAAGCTTTCGTTTGTAGCTTTCTTTGCGCTCTTGAACCTCCCATTCTCATAACGTGCCTAATAGGGTAGGGAAAAGGCCACAAAGTCTATCCTATCCAATCGTCAACCTCATTTACTCTGTGGATACTTGAAGATGTTCTGACGACCGGGCACGATATTAGGGTCATCATCATCGATTGGCGCTACAGCTCTTTGTGAGATTGGGCAATACTCCTTCATGCTGCTCGGTCTGTTGTAAACTCCTTCCAGTTTGGCAACTTGAGTCGTTGTAGATCTCCTTTAGCTTCGTTAATCTATTTCGATCTTGGTCTTCCCACTGCTTTGTTTGTATAGGCTCTCGCCAGTAGCTTTCTTTGAGCTCCTCAACTGCCCATTCTCATAACGTGCCTAATAGGGTAAGGAAGTGAACACAAAGTCTCTCCTATCCAATGGTCAACTTCATCTACCCTGTGATACTTAAAGATGTTCTGACGACCGTGCACGGTATAATCCTATAGGTTAGTTTCGCAAAAAATGGGGCGAGTTGAAGTCTGGGGAATAGCAGACTGTTGGAGAGTCTACGAAAAATCAGCCTAGACGACGCTTCGCGACGTTGGGTCGATAACCCACGGGATGAAGCAAATTGTCACATAATCATTACTAAAACCTCGGGTCAGTTGGTAGTATTAAGGGATTTAATTGAATGTTAGAGTGTCCTTCGAGCACTTTGAAATAGTCCAGAGAGAGCCATGCGATTCTCCGGTTCAATAAAAAATATCCTAGGATTAACGTGTTTATTCAATGAGCTTACTTAAAGAAAAGGCAAAGGCATGCATCGAATCTTTGTAGGAAAGATCATCCGAAGTAAGTATTAGCTTTCATATAGAAGAAAGAGGCGTGTGGTGGTAACAGATTGTTTTGTTAACTCACTGGATGAAGCAAATTGTTACGAAATCATTACTAAAACCTCGGGTCAGTTGGGTAGTATTAAGGAATTTAAATTAATGTTACAGTGTCCTTCGATCACTTTGAAATAGTCCAGAGAGAAGTCAATAAATAAGCTCCTAAGATTAACGTGTTTATTTAATGAGCTTTCTTAAAGAAAAGGCAAAGGCATATATCGAATCTTTGTAGGAAAGATCATCCGAAATAAGTACTAGCTTTCATATAGAAGAAAGGGGCGTGTGATGGTAACAGATTGTTTTGTTAATAAAATCTAGCAATAGTGTATAAACCTACTAATACCTATTAAGTTAGTTACCCCAAAAAGCTTTTGCCAATTAAGGACTATAAGCAGTTCTTTAAGAAACACATTCCAAGAATCTCTGTAATAGATCTAAATGTCTTTCAGTAGTTGAGCCCTAAATGAAGCAAATATCTTGACTATCCAATGAGACCTTTTGCCTTTTGGCAGTCCTGGCACTTGAATGCCATAAACCAAACCACAGCAAATAAAACGAAATCGTTTATGGCTATAGCAGGGAGGACCTGGCTTATATACATAGTTATATAGATTACGTGTATATGCAGTCCACGCACACACACTGTAGAGTCCTAAAGACACTAAGCACGACAAAAAGACATTAAACACGACAACGGAATAAAAAAAAGAAAAAAACATAGAAATTCCTTATCAGGACTTCCGCTTTTCGTGACCAATGTCTGTGTGAGTGAGTTGGCATGCGTGTAAGAGTGTGTAAGAGTATCATTTTCGCACACACGAGCACACACACACAAACTTCGTTGCATGCAAAGGTTATAGAAATGGAAAACCCAGAGTTGAGCTTTCCAGCTCACTCCGGAGACGCCACCTGTCGGGGGGTGGCATACAAAAGACATGCTACAAAGTCAAGTGGGCGTCGTTACGCTCGGACTGGACATGCTTCTGCACTGGTTATCCTTCATTATTCATAAATATGCAAATGTTGTAGCCCGAGCGACTGCGACTCAAGTTGGGTAATAAATTCTTGATGCATGGCCCAAGTCTTTAGCCCATTTCGTGTGCAGTCATTTGGACTTGGTCGATTTCAGGCTGGGGGGTTTTTCTTTTTTTTCTTTTTGGGGTCGCACAATTATAAGAGAAAATGAAGGCAGGCAAGCTTTGACCAATTTTGGAGCAAACATATGGTAATCACTGTAAGTAGTTGAAGAACAAGCGGCAAGCGCATGTTTAACACTCAATACTGGAGGTTACACCCAGAAGACGAAGGCTGCTGGCAAAGCAACTTATAGCAGCATATGCCACATTACCTCCGAAACAAATTAAATGGTTTCGCATTGGAGTTGCACACAGAGAGACTCACACATGAGTGGCAGAGGCACATGCTCGTTAACTGTGGCACAGGGGCGCGGTGGTGGTAGTAGTCCCATTGTGGCACACAAGACGTATGTGGTGGGCGTTCCGGCTGCTTCTGCTACTGCACATAGTCAATTGTGTGTATAATCTGTAAAAACCACACACACTCGCACACACACAGCGTGCGGGTTGCCCTGGGAAAAATCTGTGTCGTAGACTTGCTTCCCAGGCCTTGCCTCGCCTTTGATTGTCTGGACATAACGTTCTCTGATTTAAAACAACATAAATCATAAATTTTTCGCACAGCGCCAAGCATCGGCGTCTGCATCTAAGATCTGTGTGTGCCCCGACAAACCCCAGCTCCAACCCCCAGCTTATAATGCGCACAATCCTGAATGGAGCACGCAGCACAACATCTTCTCCAGAAAATGAATTTTCTTTGGCTATGGCCGTGTCCTGTGCTCTTTGTGTCTTTGTTGCTATCGCTACATTGCTCGTCCAACTGACTTGACTTAAGTTCTACACGAGGGGTACCCCTCCTGGACTGCTTGGTTTGGTTTGGCTGAGCAAACAAGCGTATAAATTGAGTTATAATTTGTTTCCTGAGCAAAGTCTTTATTGCTTGCCTTTTGCACTGCTGCTGCTTCCTGGCTGCCATTTTGTTTTGTGTCTCTGTGTGTATGGGTGTGTGTGCACAGGAAGTTGTATTTTATGTTATTTAAATGATTCCCCACATTGACTTTACCGGGTTCTGATAAGAAATTGCTTACAGACATGTTATTTGGGCAAATGCTCATGTTGTTGTTGTTGTTGTTGTCGTTCTTGTAGTCCTTTGTTTAGTTCAAAACTTTTCAATAATTTGAAGCAAATTTGACATGCTAGAACATTTTGGTAATTCGAAGTTTTTCAAAGGATGCGGAACTATGAATTATTTAGGGTAGAAAGGCAGAAAAACTATCGTAAGTATGTAATATGTGGTATCTAGAGTTGTAAATTTCTAATTTAGGGTAGCGGAAGTCTAGGCTATGTCAAATGGAAATTGAAAACGTGTAAAGGCTGCCAGAGAATAGAGCAGAGAGATGCAACGAATTTTACAAGTCGCCCAAGTTTTGGGTGCGCAGAAGACTGGTGCAATTTTTATTGTATATGGGAGCTAATACCTCATCGATAAAATAAAAA
>JBAMAX010002597.1:0-42313 GCA_037043745.1 Chymomyza amoena
CACTGAGCACTTGAAACCTTTGTAGCTTTGTTCGCCCCGGTCGAAATCCAGCTTGCTCGCGGCGCAGTATTTTATCGACATGTCCAAGATGATTTTCATGAGTACTTTCAAAACTGCACATAGAATCTTAATTCCTCTCCTGTTATTGCAATTCGTGGCATCACCTTTTTCTTGCAGTTTGACGATGTTGGCTTACATCCAATCATATGGGAATACATCATTGTTCCTGCCTTAAAAACTTCTGCAGGAATAGAGCTAGCAGCCTTGTTGTTTTTGAGCGGCCTTATAGCAGCAACAATTCCCCTTTTGCTGGGTTGTGCTGTTTTAGTTGGTCTACATTGATTAAGAGTCTGCCGTCACTGCTTCTAATCGGTTTGGAGGTTGGCCGTTTTCCTCCGGTAATTCGCCTAGTGATGTCGTATAGGTGTTTCATGTTGTGCGAACCTGCACCGTTTTCTGAATCAGTTGCCAAATTGTCTAAGTGTTAATGCATATCATTGAAACACTGTTCGATTCCCACTGCTGCAACGTGCTCACGATCCAGGTACCCAAGCGTATGTTTTGCCTCGTTCCTTAACTGAAACCCCAACCAGTACGAAGATGGAAAAAATCAATTTTTATATATTTGTAGTGTTGAGTGGGCTTTAAAATATTTTACAAAACAAAAGAAACGTAAACAAATATATCTTCAAAAATCTATTTACACATTTTTATAAACGTAAAACACAAATTAAATGGGCTATAGTCCTTTCTAGTTCTAAACTATTTTTTGGTTTAAAAAAGTAAAATGATCAGCTTCCTGCTGTTTTAAGTTGTAGAAAACAAATAATATAGTTAACGCTTGATTAATAACTTAGTATTAGAATAAGAATAGTTTTAAATTGATAAATTAACTCCTTTTTTCCATAATATATAAATGTCTTATTAATTTAGCGAAAGTTAAAAAGTAAACTTAGCAAAATATAAACTTGATTAGATATTTGTTCTTTAAAGTTTTGAAATACTAATAATAATTTTAAATAATCATATTGAAGGCTGGGTTTATAACTGGTATGAGTGGTTGCCATCTTGCGTAGCATCACTGCTTAAATTTAAGAGGAAATCATCATCGCAAACGGGCACCGAGAAATTCAATTTATCAGCATCGCCGTTGTCCATGTCCAACTGTTTTGGTATTGCCCACGACATTTCTGCAGGCGTCACTTCAGCAGCTGCATTATCATTATTGTTATTTGTCGCTACGTAGCTATCTACTTCCATGGATTGAAAAAGGTTATCTAATGAGTCGTGAGACGATTTCATATTCATAAGATTCAATTCTTGTGAATTATTTGAATCTTTTGAGCCGCAGTCATCGTTTGCTACAGCAACTGCTGTAATTGCTGGTATAGATGGCAAATATGCAACAGATAGTACAATGGGCTTCTCTGGAAGATAGTTAGTACTTTCCATTTGGGTATCCTCATCGTTTTCAAAAACTTCTATGACTTCTGCCGGTGACCTAAATTGAACTTGTTTGTTGCTCGTCTTGTCTTTACCAGCAGCGTTGTGCGTCAAAATAGAACGAGTTTGCGGCGACTCCGGATAGTTGTTGATAAAATCTAAGGCTGACTGCAAACGTATGCGATTGGTAGAGAGTGGCACAACGTTTAAGCTCTCTTGCGCACGATCCGTATTATCTTTTCCATTTTGCTAAGGACCCAAATAATGTTGTTTGAAATCCAGCATATATTTTAATATTTTGTTTAAAACTTACCTGTTTGTGGAGATTTGCATGTTTAAAGGATAATTTTATTAAGTTTACGATGTGTTCGTTACGCTTATTTATAGCACGCTCCAATTTAGATTGCCAGAGTGTATTAAGTCGGGCTTCTTCTTTTTCAAAAAGCATCAGCTCGTTTTTACCCTTTTGAAGAATATGCATTAAATGGCGGCATTCCTTGACTGCAAATAGTGGGAGGCAATATTAAATGATTTTACCGTAGGTACTTTTATAATCTTTAGGGACGGGATCGGTACGAAAACGTCCAACAGTCGCTAATAGTGGGAACGGCGGGACAAGGGCGAATTTTGAAATATGTACGAATTGCAGTCGTTATACCAATAGAACGATTCTCCATAGTAGCATGTTGTGTAGCCACGGCTTTCTGCTGCTCAATAATAGACTGCAGTTGCTCCTCTACTTCGATTTGTTTGTTTAATACGGTGTAGCGCGATATATTTTTAAAGCTATCAGCGCTCAGTTGCGCATCTATCATAAGCGTTTGGTTAAAGCAGTCCAACAGATCATTATAGCATTTTGTCGTAATGTCTCTTGAATTTTGTGAAATTTCAGATGCTGTACCCAGATGTATTAAGTCAATTTCCAAATCCAAAACCTCTGGTTCCAACTCTAAATTAATATAATTTTGATATATAAGTAGGCAATCATGCAAACGTGCAAAAATTTATTTACTTACGCTTAAGAATTGTTTGAATACGCTTTACTTCATTTAAAGAGTCTTCAAGTTTCGCAACAATTTCACGAAAATCGTTGCGCGAATTGTATAGGTCGTAAAATATTTGCTTAGTATTTGAAAAATTGATAGCAGCCATTTTAATTGGAGAGCGAGAAAAACCAAATTGCAAATAAAACCAATAGAAAATGGTGTAAATTGTCATAACGGCGGCACTTGACGCTGACACTTAACAGTGTTGGAAGCTGCTCATGTTAGCTGTCAAAGCCAATAGTGTTGAACAGTGCTGTTAAAAAATCAGCTGTGCATAGTTGGCTACGAAATAGCTGTGTAAAATTTAAGTAACGCTGCATAGAGGCAAAACATTTTATAGTTAATTTTTAGCTATCAATACCAAGCAAAATGCTTACTAATTGCGCTACAAAAACGCTAGCTGCGGTGGTAAGTTAAGCGTGTTGAAGGTCTAAAAGCCAGTTGCATGCAATGCCTTTACTGCTCATATAGCAGGTTATGTAATTTGTGCATAAAAACAATAACATAATTTAATGATTTTTAGTTAAGACATTGTTTTCTATACATTACAGCGTGGTAGCTTGCGTGCTATTGCTACTAGTAGTGCACAGCGCAGCGATAATCTCTTTGTACATCGTGACACGCCTGAAGATAATCCCAATATACCATTCGAATTTACGCCGGAAAACAAGAAGGTTTGCCGAACAATATAATATTAAACAGCACGCTTATTACTTGTATTTAAATTATTTACAGCGCGTCGAAGCTATTTTAAGCATCTATCCTGAGGGTCATAAGCGTGGTGCTATGATACCTTTACTTGATTTAGCACAGCGTCAATACGGTTGGCTGCCAATATCTGCTATGCACAAAGTGGCTGAAATACTTGATTTGCCCAATATGCGCGTCTACGAGGTGGCCACCTTTTACACAATGTTTATGCGTAAACCGACGGGCAAGTATCACATTCAAGTATGCACTACCACGCCTTGCTGGCTGCGCGGCTCTGACGAAATTCTGGAGACTTGCAAAAAGCAGTTGTCCATTGGTGTTGGCGAGACAACAAAGGATAGAAAGTTTACAATTTCGGAGGCAGAATGCTTGGGAGCTTGTGTAAATGCGCCCATGATTGCTGTCAACGACGATTATTATGTGAGTGTGCAGCAGTTAGTTACATTTGCTGTAGTATTTTAATTTTTAAACTTATGCTGATTTTTAGGAGGATCTTACTGTGAAAGATATGCAGGATATCTTGCGTGATCTTAAAGCTGATAAACCCTCGCCTCCAGGCCCGCGTAATGGACGCTTTGCTAGTGAACCAAAGGGCCAGCCCACATCGTTATCAGAGGAACCCAAGGGACCCGGCTTCGGCTTGCAAGCCGGTATTTAAGCTCTTGTCTACTTGTCTTGTTAATTTACACAGAACTTTAGTTTTTTTCGTTTTTGTGCGCCAATGGTCACATATTTGATTATAAACAGCGCTAAATGATAGCAATGAAATAAACAATAAGCAAATCAATATCCTAGATATTTCGAATTTTATCATTTTTCATGTGCAATTTGGGCTGTAATATTTATTACTTTGGGAGAACTAATAGGGGACTAGGTGTACTGATTGCATATTATAAAGTGTTGCCTGACCTCTTGTGCTTGCTTGATTTGTTACAATTTTAAAATTGTTGCATTCGGATTAAACTTTAATTTTATATACAAGTGTATATATATTTATTTAAAAGTAAGAAACTATACCAACTGCTACTGGTTAATACTTTTTGTATTCTTGACTCCTATGTGAAACTTGAAACTGCTAGCTTTGCTCAATTTATTCTGTTAACGTTGCGTTTGTCTTACTATCTATGAATAGATGTATGATAAAAGCAACGAGTGTAGATTTTACTCTTATTGGTTAAAATAAAAGGGTATACATATGGGTATATACATCCAATTGCTAATTTTAGTATCTCAAATTCAGCAAAATACTCAGAAGTCATTTAAAACCCTGAATCAATTTGGCGTCATATACAAATAAAAAGTATGTATCCATCATAAGTATGGATACTTTGGGGGGCTCTCTATTGGTAACTGGTAGAGAATAGAACAGGGACCTACAGCTTATAGCCAAATCTGAACGGCGATGGCTTGAATTACTAGAGATTTTCTTGGGCAAATAGCGTCTTTGAGTTAGCGATGCCTGTGCAATTGCGAGGAATCGAACCAAATCGAATTAACTTCCAAATTTAAGTAACAAAAAGAGTATCAAAAAACACAAACCCTTGAGATTTCTTGATTTTATTGTTAAATATACGTATGTATGTATATTTCTTATAGCCTACAGCATTTGTGTAAGTTTTTTCCACTTTGGTTGCATTTTCTTCATTTGTTGGCTGCAGTTTGTGTTAAAAATCTGTTTATTTTTGTTTGGAAAGAAATTGTGTATTGCTTCGAGTTACAACGAAAAAAAAAAATTTATTTCACTTGTTTACGATACAATAGTGTTCATTACATGGTACATACATACATATGTATAAGCTATATGTTTAAACATAGATGTATTGTTTCTTCAACCTGATACCATTTTAATGGAAACTTGCCGCCAGCCATAAGCCGGTTGCTAACTGATAATCGACAAGGTTTGTTTTGATTTCTCTTAATACGAATAATATAAACTTAAACGCTACCGAGTGAATAATATTTCAACTGAAAAATAAAATGTCTGTCCAAGAACTTACTGTCCTATGGCTAAAGTGGTATTATAGATGTTTGTGAATTTTTTTTGTGTGTTGTATGCAAAGTGTTTTAAGTGATTTTTGCAGTTAAAACTATATTCTACGGGTTTTATAAGTTTAACTCGTATTGTTTTGTTGTTTTTCAATTTCTCATGGGGAAAGTGCGACTTTTGTCTCAGCTTTAATGGTATTTGAATGCTTGTAACTTCATTTACTCCTTACTCCTCGCCATAGAAGACTCTGTGCGCGGGAAAGAGAAGGCGTTCATTAATAAGACTGAAAGAGTGTGGAATTATGGGCATAGTTCTTACCTATTCTTGGCGGCAGAGCGCTTTGAGGAGCGCTCAATACGATTATGCAAATTGGAACGTGGTGTGGTTTCATTTACCAGACGTTTGGTTTTTTTCGGAGATTCACGCAAGTGTTTGGTATCAACGTTATTCTCCCGCTGCATATCCTTTTTAAACTTTTCAATAAGACTGAAACACGACAAGTTTGATTCCGGCTCCCAGGTGTCGTCTTTGGCACCAAAGCCTTTCCAGCGTATGCGGTAAAGTCCGCCCTGTTCCTCATCTTCTACATACTGTATAATGCGTTCGACAGCCCATTCTTTGTTGGGATCTGCTTCATTTGCCTTTGATTTAGGAGCGTTGCCGCGAGCACGACCGCGTGCACTACTGCCGGCACCACCTGATTTGGCAGATCCTGCGCCCTTTTTGCCCTTTTGCTTGGTCTTGGTATCGTTGAGGTCAGCCTGGTAAATACAATTATTTTGTGAAGCTTGCTCTGCAAAAGGTAGTTAAATTAAAAAATAAATTACCTTTTTGCGATACTCCTCGATTAGTGCATCGCAATTAAGATCGGCCTCCAATTCCCAGGTGTCGTCATTTTTGCCATAGCCCTTCCAGCGCACACAGAAATATGCAGCACCACGCATTGTCTTATGTCCAACAATGGCCTCAACCTGCAAATAAAATATTGAAACACTAATGTTGTTGGCAAAAATATGACACCATCCCTACCTCGTATTCTTTCTCTTCTTGCTGCTGTTCTTCTTCTTCTTCGTCATCTTCATCGGACTCATTGGATATATCTTTCTTATTGCCATTCGAGGCGGCAGATTTGCCCTGATTTGACTTAGGTTTACCGACCTTGCGTTCTTTTTTCTGAGGTCGTTGCTCACTAGTTGAGGAGCTCTTGCTGCCATTCAATGGAATATCATCGCTATCATTATCGGATTCGGAGCCGCTATATGATAATGGTTTGCCGGAAGCTGCAGATACTTTGCGTTTTTTAGCGGAATCTCCGCTGTATTTTAATGACGAGGCCTGACTAACCGACGAAGATTCTCTTTCATTTTTACCGTCTTCATCGTCAATTGGACCTGCGGTGCCGGAGCCATTTTTCTGATTTTCAGCTTGTTCCGCCAATTTTCTTTTGCCGAGTTTGCCCATATTCATGCACTAAACACGTTAACAATTACAATTATATACAAATTAAGCTGCAAAGTACAAAAATAAAATTTTGTTTGCCGCGAAATAACACGAAGACAAAAAATACAAGAAGGGCGCCCTCCTTCCAAGAGACGAAATTTTACAAAGTTGTTGTTGCTGCTACTCGACTGTACTGCACAGTACAAAAACAATATACATATGTATAAGCATGAGCATACATACTGGTGCCGTACATAAAGATCTATCGATACACCGCGAAATGCAAAGCCATGAACCATCGATATTTATTTAATATTAGTAAACATTTTTGTTATTTATAAAATGTTATAATAATAGATCTCGTCAACTTAGGTAGCTAATAATGACTAATTTAATTTTTAGGCGCTATTAAGTGGTATGATGGTTATCGATGCTTAAGAAAAATTCGATCTTTAAAAGTCAACAATCGGCTAATCGTTTTTCGTTTAATTGTAACAGCACGTGTAGCACCAGCACGCAAACAATATTCATTTGGAAAGGCAAAAATACGATCTGCCCACCATGGTAAGGTCAGATACAAAACAATCCATTAAGGCAGATGCCAAAGCAGGAGCCAAAACATTCTCCAAAAAGCCGGCGCCAAAAGGTACTGCGCACAAGAAATTTGCAGGTGAAAACAAATTCAAACACAATGCAGCCGGCCATAACAAGTTCAATAAGTCGACATCCGCAAAAAAAGTGGCTGGTAGTGCAGCACCCTTTAAGGGTCAGCGTGGTAATGAAGACAACACCGTCGGCGAAAAACAGGACTGGGCTAAATTTAAAAAAGAGAAAAAGGATCTAAAACTAAAGCGAAAAAGTGCACGAGACACCTATGAAATTACTAAGGAAGCTAAGCAGATCTATGAAAAATTAAAATGGTAATTAAACGTTTATTTACATTACCAAGACATCTTTTTCACTAAACTCTTTACCATTCCTTTTAGTCGCCGTACGGAGCATAAAGACAAATTAGTTGAAGAAATGTACAAGCTACTTAATGTTGGAGATACTATCTCTAAAATCGCCAAGGCTCATGACACTGCACGTGTCCTGCAGTGCATGCTTAAGTTTGCCTCACCCGCGTTGCGTACGGAGCTTTCCACTAGTCTACTGCCCCATGCTGTGGACATGTGTCAATCCAAATATTCGCAGTTTTGTATACAGCGTATGCTTAAATACGGCTCGCCGGCAACGAAAAGCAAACTGGTAGACAGCCTAATGGGTCACATTGTTAAGTTGGCTGGCCACAACATTGCCAGCAGTCTGTTGGACAATATGTATTTGAATGTGGCCACACCGCAACAGCGCAGCTATATGCGTCAAGAGTTCTACAGCGATCTCTACAAAAAATCCAAGGATTCGACTGTCATGACACTTGCTGATACCTACAAGCAAGCGACAAACATGAAGGCTTCTATTATGGGTGCTGTTAAGGCCAATCTGGACCATGTGGCAAACAAAAATCTAGTGGACAGCTCACTTGTGCATGCTGTTATTTTGGAATATGTGCGCGCCTGTGACGAAGAGAAGCTGGAGGAAACAGTCACAGCCCTAGCCACTCTGGTGCCACACATGTTGTCTACCAAGGATGGTAGCGATGCCGCTATCATATGCTTCTACAAGTCTACTCCAAAAAATCGCAGAGTAAGTCTACAATAAGCTGCTATTTGGAAGTTTATTTATTGAATTTTACTGCAGGCCATAATTAAAAACATTAAGGAGCACTTGTTGAAAATTGCAACACATGAGCACGGTCATGTTTTTCTGATTGCGCTGCTTAATTCGCTGGATGACACCAAGGCCACCAAGAAAGCTATTTATGACCATTTGCATACGGACTTAAAAGCGCTGCTGTCTAATCAATATGGACGCCGTGTAATCCAGTGGCTGGTAGCACCTGGTGACACTGCTTGCTTCCATCCGGGTTTTACAAAGACCATCGAGGAAGGTTTGTCCTACGGTAAGAAAGAAAAGCTCGCTCGTCGCAAGGAGGTTTTTGAACAGATCGAGGGACCTATTGCAGAGGCCATTGCAGAAGATGCTGGCTTCTGGTTATCTAACAGTCATATTGGATTAGTCACTGCAGACATTCTAAACTATAGTAAGTAAACGCTCATTTATTTCGTTCGCCAATCACTTGCAGCGATTCATTTTTTTCGTTAAGTTACGGCTGAAAATTACGAAAAAGCTGTTGCAGCTTTGGTGCAGATTATTGCTCAGCCGGAATGGAAAGTGGCGGCTCTACCTGCTGATGGCGATGCAAATGGTAAGAAAAAGAAAGTGCAGGATGTGGAGACAATCATAGCAGAAGCCACAAAGCAGCGAAAAAAGTTGCTCAACAAGCAGCCTGAACCCAGCAGTGAGGAAGACAGTTCAGCTGAAGATGGAAGCGATGATGAAGAAGGGTCAAAGAATAAAATTAAGAAACCCAAGTTAACGGAAGAGCCAAATAAGGAACCTGTGCCTACTGTGGCTGGCATTGAGGATGCTGGTATGCATCATGTACTAAAGAAAATAATCAAAAATGATAAAAAGCGACAAGAAGCAGCCTTATTTGGCGCTCAGCTGCTGAAAGAGCTGACGCCTGTTGTGGTAAGTTGCAACTGACTGATAAAAAGTATAGAATCTACATTATCCAATAATTCTTTTAGTTAAAGCAATGGCTTAGTGTTAACCGTGGATGCTTTGTGCTCGTCAATTTGGTGGAAATCAGCGAATCATTGTTAAGCAGCTGTCGCAAGGCTATTGACACAGAGGAACTGCGCGATCTGTTGCAAAGTCAGAAAACTCATGGCGCCAAACTTTTGTCCAGCAAATTGGGATTTGTAAAATAAACACAGCGATACCAACAATGTTTGGTTAGTTTTCGTAACTGAGAAAAATTTTTATTCTAAATGTATTTTTTTTTCTGTTGTATTGTAGTATAAATACAATGAGCAGCTCCATTAAAAATGCGTTTTATTTTTGTGAGTTTAATTTGGTAGCATTAGTTTCCATAATTTATGCTTTACGCAAAATGATGTGTAATCCAGAATCGGTGTCAACTATTTGGGATAGTTGATTAATGTTAAGAGCGAAAGCAGCCTTCTCAAATGGAGCTTGCATTTGACCTGCAGGCAAGATAGCATTAAATTGGGCTTTATAAGCATACTAAATGATAGCACTTACCACGGCTAAAAGAGCCCAAATCACCACCACGCTTAGCAGAACTGCAATCAGAATAGGAACGTGCCAGTTCCTCAAATGTGGCCTCGTTGTTTACAATTTTATTACGGTAAACCTCGAGCAACATTTGTGCCTCCTCCTTAGTGCGCGTTATATTGGCCTCGCGCCAGGAACTTGGCCGTCGGCTGCCCTTGTGTTTGACAAGCAAATGTAGGCATTGCACCTGATTAGGCCCCTCTGTATTCTCCTTTTTGGCTGGCTCAGTGGGCGGGTCCCACTGCGACTCTTTTGTGTGCACATTTAAATAATAACTAAGACCTGTGTCAAAAAAAAAAAAATAACAAAATTTTGATAGAAGCGGCAGTAGCAGTGCATAAAATGCCGGCTAAAAAAAAAACGCATGTGCTTACCGGTGGAGCGGCTGGTACGCTTTTCCCAGCCCTCGGGCAATGCGGCCTCCGTATCACTCATGGTTTTAAGATTGTGTTCTTATGATAAATTATGTGTAATAAGCGTAATATTTTATGTTTTGACAAAAGTTTCAGCCTTAATGCTATGGCTAGACTCGATAAAATAGACTGACTGACTGCTTAACGACGGGTTGCTAAAAAGAAAAATATCGAAGGGTTGCTGCCAACCCGATAGGCATTAGTTTAAAAAATGATTTAAAATGTAAAAATTAAAATACAAAACGTCTATGATAGGACAACTAAAATATGTTTTGGGCTTAGTTTAAATAAAAATAAGTACTTTATTATCAACAGTCGCTTTAAAAAGACAAAACTAGAAAAACTATCGGTTGACGATAGCATAGTCTGGCAGCACACAATACCAACTGGAATGCAGTTTGGCTACATCTGGAATTGCTATTGGAAAAATCTGCGCACACAGCAACGTCGAACCGAGACAACATACACAAGAAAAGAGCAGCACAGTGCAAAAAGTATAGTCGGTTGGAGTTTGTCTTGTCGTCGTTGTAGTCGCCGTCATCGCCGTTTACTAAATATACCCTTTCGATTATTAAAAAAAAAAGCTTAAATTAATTAAGCTAATGCATGAATAGTGCAGTGTTCATATTGTTAATATTTTTTTTTAAAACTGTTTGATTGTGTACATGTGTGTGTGAGTTTCCAACAAGAAAACGCGTTCATATATGCATGCATACACCTATGCATGTGTGTGTTTTCGTTTGTATGAGTAAAGCATACCAGTGACGTTTACAACAATAATAACATCATATTAATTCGGGCTAGTCAAAATTTCATAAGTAAATAATATTACTAAATGCCATGCACAATTTAATAACTAAATGGCGTTTGCCATTTACATTATTTAAATAATAAAAAAACAGCAACACCTCGGCGCCGTCAACGAAATTTGCAGATGCTGCTAGGCTGCTGCGTTTTCCATTGTTATCGTACTGCAGCAACTAGCAGTGGCCCCAAAAAAACGCAACAATAACAAAAACAAAATAAAAAAGAAAACTTAAATTGCTTTGTCTAAAATAATAAAAAAATATATAAAAAACGATAGCTCTGCGCGCTTTCAGCTTTATTTGTAACTACCAGCAACAACAAAAACGCTACGGTGAGTTGTAACAGAACTTAACACACACACACATACATAATGTAAAGCTTAAGCAGCAAAAATCAAAAAACGGAATAATATAAAATTAAGAACGGTAAATTTGAAAGAGTTTGAAGTTATGTACATAACAGAGGCGTAGCTAGAGAGGGATTTTAGCAAAGCCCCATGCCTCTACGAGAAAGCTATGATGGCCTGTTGTGCATTTTGGCACGCTTTAAAGATTGCATTTGCTAAACACCATAAAATGAATCAGCCAAGCCGCTGGCCGACAATGGAATACCCTGCAGCTACATTTGTAAAAATATTTTGTTTAATATTTAGAATTATTGGCGTGGTTGTGTAAAGCGGACTACGGAGGAGGTTAGTCAGCGGGGTTTTTTTTTTAAGTGCAATGTTTTGCTGTTAGTCAGGCTTAACTGATTTTACGTCACAAATCCAATGTCACTATAGTTCATAGTGACTGGCTGACTAAAATTGTTACGTATTCCCTAGATCTTCAAAAGTTTGTTACACGATCGATGAGTTTTTATGGCATATTTCTATCTGTGCTTTATATCATTTCACTAAGGCTCAAAGAAAAATGCACCCACAATACAATATCAGTTAATACGCATCTTTAGTTAATATTGGGTACCTCTAGCTTTTATAGTCACTGTTACAGATAACTAGGTATAGATAGGCGTTATAAGGAGTGTCATAACTCCAAAAATGGGTTTTTTAATAATGCAGATTTATTCGTTATGAAAAACTGTGCAAAACTGTGTGTAAAAATTTCATATTGATATCAATAATACTTTCCGTGTGAGAAGAGAATTTATTTCAACGATTTTTGTATGAAATTGTGGGGTCGATGAAAACTTTAAATGCGTTTTCTGCAAAATTACTTTTTTTTGAGTTATGACGTTCTGCTTGTAAGTGTGCGATATGTGGCTAGATTGCTACCAAAGATGTCGAGCATAAAAACTTATATCCCCTTTTTTTAATACACTTGATTTTATTTTACAGAATATAAAAATTAATTATTTCCGGTTAATCAAACAAAACATAGCTAATATTGAAATAGGAGACTAACTAATAAGTTGTAAGTTAGTACTATTCATGTACGATATTAAATTAATTAACATTTTCAGCCATATTCAGAATTTTAGTTTTTAATTTAGCAAGCTTAGCAATTTTCACAAGTCAGGAGATGCAAAGTTAGTTCAACTTGTTTTAATTCCGGCAGGTGCTTCTCAATTTTAACAGGTGTTTTTTATATTTGCGCAAGAAATTGCTATTTTACATTTTTTAAACAAAATATATTTACATTTGCATTAAAAACAATTGTAAAGAAATTTCAATTGAGCCAAGTCAAAAAAAAAATGTGGTACACTCGAGACGGTGCCCGACATTGGAATACCCTGTACTTTTTCTCTCGAAAACATTTTTTTTGCATATTCCTACTAAGAACTTTCCAATTGGAACTAATTTTGTTTTGGTGAAATTCTATATTTATACCTATAAGGTCAGAAAATTTTTACCGATTGTGATGAAACTCGAAAGTTATGTCAAAGAAGCTATTTAAAGTATATGGTGTAAGTTTCAAGTTGATATGTTGAGGGGTGTGGCAGAAAACACGGTAAATCGATTGCGGGGGATGGGAGGTCCGCATCAATCAAATTTGAATGTAGATTTGTTCGTGGCCGTCAGTGGCTTAAGCGGTAGCGTACTCGTCTCTAAAACCGAAGGTCGGTGGTTCGATTCCCCGCAGTAGCACTTGTGCATTTGCCTAGCACGGGCATCGCTAGCTCAAAGACGTATTCCCCTCCTTCAAGGGGTCTAACAGGGAATTATTTATTTTTAGATTTGTTCATTAGAGCCAATTGAACAAATTTCATCATCTAAGGAAATATGCACACCAGCTGGTAAAGTTTGGTTTTTCTAGCTCTTTCAGTCTCCGAGATCTAGACGTTCATTCTAGTATATCCTTTGTACTTTTTAGTACAGGGTATAAAAAACCTGTCTTATAAGTTTTTCAAAATTTTCGATTTGCTATTTTAGTTCTTGTACGAAATGTTGCTTTAATTCTAATTAATTTTTATGATTGAAAATACAACATTCGAAGAAAATTGTATGGAACTAAATTCTAACGACAACATCACCGCTAATCACTGATTTAGTGGCAGGTTACATTTCTACGAAAATAAGAAATATAAATAAAATTTTCCATAAAACTGTTGTATGTATATACAAATATTATTCAACGTTCTTGTATATTCTTGTAACATGACAAATAACGTAGCTAGTAAATAATTAAGGGTCTGCTGTAAGTAAAACTTGTTTGTACAAATGCCTCGATATTATGACTCAAAACCGAGTCGATGGCCCTAGCAGCTAGCACTCTTTTTTTTTAGTTTTAGTTATTATATTGTAATTTTTTTTATGTATAATAATTAATATGTATAAATAAATAAATAAAATATGACTCAAAATACAATCTTTGATTATTTTCCCCCCAAGAACAGCTTTAGCTACGCCACTGTTATATACCGCGCTCAATTCTCTATTACAGAGTATTTGTAGCACACTTAATACTCGCAACAGAAAGCCAAACTTTCTATGAGCTCTTGTGCTGTGCTTCGTTTTTTTTTTTTTTTATTTTTACTTTTTGCGGCTCTTTTCGTTTGTGCGTGTCTGTATGTGTGTGTGTGTGTTTAAATTAATGCAAAATTAAAAAAAAAAAAAAAGTTGCGGTAGTTTCCATTTCTCCAGTGAGCAAAATGTTTTTATTTTTTTCTTCAACTTTCTTGCTGTAATTTATAAAATTAAATACGCTGTCTGCTTTAAAAAATCATTTTTCAAACTAATTTGTCTTCGCTACACTTGCTAAAATTTTGTAAAGACAACAATAACAACACAGCAGATAAAAAACATTGGGACAGGGCTGATTATTTATGTATGTTTGTGTGTGTACATACATATCTACATATATATTATTAGCCGCCTGTGACTCTGACACCGCCCTTTAATGGACCAACAACACTCTTACTATTTCCAGTATATAACAAAATAAACAGCAGCAGCATCTATGTACACCGTACATATATTGTCCTACTCTGTCGCGGGCGCATCAGCTGGCTGCTTGCTGTTGTTGTTGTTGCTTTTGCAACCTTGTCTTCCAATATGGCAACCACCACCAACCAACCACCCACCACTTGTCACGACTCTCTCTAACTATCTCTTTTCCACTGCGCTTACGCGTAGTAGCAGCAGCGGCAGCGGCAGCGCGTTGCCACCTTGCACAAGTTGTCATTGTTATTGTTGGTGTTGTTGTTGTATCGCACACACCTACGTCTCGCGTGCGTGCGTTAATATTCAAATTAAATGTTGCGCTGTTGGGTGTTGTTTGTATCTTGTTGTATCTGCTCTTGGTTATTCTTTTGTTTATTTATTTAAATTAATAGCATAAAAAGCACACAGAAAGTCATCATATTAATTACATATGCAAAATTAACGCTGGCTTTGTGGCAGCAGCAGCAGCAGAATATATTTAGCAAGGCAAACTTGTACAATATACAACTAAAATACATTAAAGCCAAATTGTTTGTAATCGAATTTTTGATACACTTGATTTTGGATTTTTTTTGGAACTTTTATCTCACAGATAATTTTGTATCTTAACGTTTTAGTTTTTATGCAAAAAAGATTGTTATCTGTTAGCTTACATTGCACTATGCGGCAAACGACTACTTTTAATGCAATTAATTAATAATTTTCAAATAAAAAACATTTTTTGGTTTACTTTTTTTCATTGGCCATATTATAGCCAAATAAATGTAGTTGTGGCAAAAATGGGTGTGGATAGGCTCTTTTTTTTATAAAAAAATAAAAATTTCCTGAAATCTATATGTATAAAAGAAATTTATGTTTTACGTGTTACCGGTGTTGTCTTGAACGCGTCAATGAATTTCAAATCTGATTTAAGCGTGTGCTAGAGGTTGTCAATACGAAGGTTTTAAGCCTATTGCGATGTTTGTCAGTATTGGTTCGTGAGATATATGCATTTTTTTAGCATATTAGAAAATTTTTCAACACCGCGTATTGAACGTTAAGTACAGACAGAAGCGTAGTCTCAAAGGGGTTGAAGTTTGATGTTGTCCTGCCAAACTTTTTGATTACTCTTAAAGTGAATAAACATCGTAAGATTCTCTAGTTAGCTTATCTTGAAAAATATAAGATTTTTTTTTTAAGATTACTTTGCAGCTCGATTCAAACTTGCACCATTATTAGTCGAATATCGCGGTTCACGGGTCTGTCTTGACAGAATTGCGATCTTCTCGATCTTTTAATTTGATTCGTTGCATTTCTTATAATAGACATACATCATGTCATGATCGATTAGGAGACGGTCCATATGCTTTATTAACCATCCACCAGCAAGATCTTCAATATTAACTAAAGCTTCATTGTAAACATTCGGCCTAAATTCCATCACTGGATTACGTTTTGCTTGTCGTACTCGAAATAAAATATCTTCTGATAAATAATCTTGATAATTTATCCACAATTCAGGTGGATTTGATAGGAAACATGTTGCCAAAATAATCGCAAATAGAACACGTATTAGATATGAATGAGCAGTAATAGCAGCATCTGCTAAATTTTGTTTTCAGTGCAAATCATTTTCCAACAAATTCAATTTTTTGGAAAATTTTTTTCTCAATAATTGAAACGATGTTGGACCTCGAACATTGATTAACAACAGTTTTTGTATATATGGCAATATACACACAAAAACCGATATTCACAAAAATGCGTATATCTCACGAATCAATACATACAAACACATCTAAATTGGCTTAGAACCTCCGTATTGACAACCTCTAAAACACGCCAAAATCAGATTTTAAATTCATAGAAGCGTTCATGAGAACCTTCGTAACACGTAAAACAAAAGTTTTTTTTTTAAATTATATAGATAGATAATAAGTCTAATGCAGGCATCTATTGTTCTTATCAAGCACTATGTTGTATTGGTATTCGAGTTGATCCGTATCAAACTCGCCATATTTATTGTTAGACCTAAACTGTTCAAAGAGCTTGATACTAAATTTAAAGCTTCTCAAGAAGAAATAGTATTTTTTGTGTTTGGATGCGTCTGTTTAGGTTAATTGTTGATATAATGGGATCTGATGCATTGAAACTCTTGGATACTGCTAGATCTGCAGCTTCTTTTATTTGAGTTGAACCACACTGGAATTATATGCCTCTCTAGCCGTACTACGCGTCTCATCTTTTTTTAATGCAAATAATAATTTCAGAGTTTAACCGATTTGCGTGTCTTCTTTCTTCTTGCTTCAAATTTATTTTGCAAATTGTCCCGTTCGAAGACAATCGGGGGCAAAAGCGTTTACTCTTATCAGCTAAAATTCTCGTTTCGTTTTCGGGACTGGTGTCCGTTATTGCCGCTTTACAGCAATTAAAAATGGTATCCTTTTTTGCGTTATTTTTCGTTTCTCGTGGCAAACAACTTCGCATTTTCGAACCTTAGATGTTGACCTACAAAATTAAATTTAAGCAAAAATGCGCAAAAGTGCACTTAAATATGACATTAATTTGAAAGATGATTAAACATTCTAACATAAAGAACAAACTTTATTTGTGAAATGAGCTGGGTTCATTTGAACTACAAAATGTTAAAAATTTTAGCTTGTTGAATGTTTAACGATTCTGTACAATTGGGTGAACGGCTGTATGTAGTTCTATATTCTTTGGTATAATGCACGACAGTCAAAAAAATTATTTTAAGGACTTTTAGAATATGGGTTTTTGGACAGCTAATGTGGTCGTTTGCTTTATTGTGCATTGTTATGTTTATCCTTTGTAATTTCTCTATGATCTTAGTAATAATATAACTAACTTATCTTAGTACCAAAATGCATAATTATGCATTCTAATTGAAACCATAGATCCCGAACGGGATAGTGTGCTTCTTCTGTACAGTGAAAACCAATAAAGTTGTTTTAATGAAGACAAATTAATTTATTAATAGCGAAGAATCGGTGTTGAAGTAAACTGTTTTTTAGGTTTCCGATTCGGAAAGCGAAATCCCGAAATTAACTGTTTTGGGACTATGGTCTTTCACGTTTTCTCTTTCATTTTAAATACATTGAACAAATCTAGAATAAAGTTGTTTTGATGAGCTTACATTGGTTTGGTAAAGAGAATTCTCATCTTCAGTGTTTGGTTTTTCGCAATTCCGTCTAGTGTTCTAGGGAAGTAAACTGTTTCATAGGTTTACGAATCGGTAAGCCAACTCCAGAAATCACATTTTCAAAGCGGTTGAGTGTCATTTTAAGCTCCCTTATGGTCTTTCACGATGTCTCTTCCATTTTTAAAACATTGTACAAATCTAGATTAACCTTAACCCTATGAGTAAGGGTATTAGAAATACAGTTCCATTTTTTTACGTAGCTAAGCTAAAAAGTACCTCAATTCTTGAATATGTTCTAGTACCACATTAAAGTTCATTTTCATTTAGAAAAATACAATTTCCTTAGTATATATATGGAATTTATTTATTTTTATCCATTCATGGGTTAGGTTTGTGTGTTCCAGCCGCAATCATGCAATATTTATAAATACTCTACGTGGAATTGAGACATCGTGTCTGTATTTTTACAAGCATATAGAATTTAATTAGATATTGTAGCAAGTAATTAGCATTGCTTGTTCGATTTAAACATTTTTTATTTGTTGGTTAGGATGTCCGTAATATACTATAGAGATGTGTGTTATTTTTTTATCGAATTTTTAGTTCCGCTGTGGATACAAGAATACAAATAGCTGTTGATAGATAGGAAGTATGAGTTAAGTAGGTTAATGTGGATTTTATTATAAAAAATAAGTTTGCAGTTGATGGATCTGTACAAGAAAATGAGTTGGCAGTCTGGTAACTGTTAAGTATTACAATAAATGAATTGAATCAGACGGCTTTCTAGCGGACTGTATGTCTATGAAGTTTTTATTTATTTTTTTATATTTATTTACAATCTATACCTTAGACAGTAAGTGGAAATTAAAAATTGACAGGAAAAAAATCCAATGAATAATAACTATTGCTTTTTCAAGGGCAGGTCTAAGACTTTTTTGCTGAAAATAGGAAGGGATTGTGGAGCTGGCGATTGATAGAACAAAAGTGTAAAGATTTTGAGCAGCATTAAGAAATCGATACTTGCTGTAGTAAGTTTCAAGAGTAAGGATAAGTGGTTTTTGGCCTTTAGAAGTTGCTTTTAAACTCGAGTTTTTTTGTTGTGCTGATTAATTTATTATCTGAAGAAGCTTAACAATAAGAAGGTCAACCAGATCGCAGTTCCATTATTCGTGCCTCTCTAAAACAGAGCGGGTTCACTTTTGTATGGTAGCTACATGAAATAGTGCACCAATTGGGATAAAATTTTTCACAAACGTAAAGATTTACATTAAGGGGGAAGATCGGCTTAGCAGACCGAGATTTTGTTGTTTTTAATTAATTTTGTAGATAGGGATAGAATAAACAGAAATTTTTGTAAGTTTGGGACTATTTTATTCATGTTTTGAAGTAGACTTAAGAATTTTTTCAAGTAATTTCTACCGGAAATAGTGTCGTTAGATCGTGCTGTCCATAGACGATTGCCATCGAAGTATTTTGCTGGTGGGCATTCCTGTGGTAGCAATTTTCATCTGTAATTATCACAATTTTTTTGTACGTTAGCAATACATTTCTTAAGAATATGAACCTGACTGTGTAAAAAAAAAATTGGAAATTTAATTTTTTTTGAGGTGTTTGAAGACAATGTTATGTTTTTATACCATATTTTTTCACATTTTTTGCATAAAAGAACACATTATTAATAATCATATAATCCCAGAATTAGATTTATCTAGATTTGAATTGAATAAAGCATGTTCACATCAAATTTCAGAACGATTGGTCAAAAACTTATCAAGCTAGAATGCGCACAAGTTGAAAAAAAGTTGTTTCGAGAAAAACGCGTTTGAAACTATCGCGCGCTTCGATTTCGGATCGACGGGCGGTCACTTAAGTCCTCATAGCATTGGGAATAATGCGAATTTTGCTTTGAAATTTTGACCACATATTCTTGACTAGTTATACTAACAATTTAGAATTTATTCAATAAAAAAAAGTAAATTTTTTGATCGGTCTAAACTGGTTTCCCCCCTTAAATTAAACTCACATAAATTTAGTTGCGATATTCACAAATTCAAAATGGTTTTTCTTACTTTTTGCTTAGGCCTGCATTTGTTCTGTAAACTAACATTTCTTAGCTCAGAAAATTTTTTTTGTTTTTTAAAATATCGTAATTAAAATTAATGTGAGCTTAATTTAGCCTTTATAACGAGTGATTTTTTAAGAGGTATAGTATTTGATTTTCCAAAAAAACACAAAAAATTGGAAAAGATTGATGAAATCTTTATTGGAATCGATAGAACGATCAATATAATTTAATGATTTAATATAATTTAATGTTTGAAGATGATTTCTTGCAAAGGTTGGCCGCGGCTCCGCTTTAGATGGCCCATGCGCCAGGTCCGATTTTGGCACACTCTCTCCAACATATCAACCGGTATTTCTTGAATAAATGCTTAAATATTGGCTTCCAATGCGTCAATCGTTGCTGGTGTATCCCTGTAGACATGAGCCTTAACATGACCCCATAAGAAATAATCCAAAGGCGTTAAATCCCTCGATCTAGGCGCCAATAGACGGGCCCCAAACGTGAGATAAATTGTTCACCGAAGACGACTCTTAATTGGGCCATTGTTTCGCGTGCCTTGTGGCATGTGGCACCATCTTGTTGAAACCACATGTCAGGCATGTCCTATTCCTCCATACAATCATCCGACGGTAGCGCTCGCCATTCACTGTGACGTTCCGGTCATTGTCCTCTTTGAAGAAGTACGTTGATGACACCGGCCCCATAATTCACACCAAACAGTGATTTTTTCGGGATGTATTGGTAACTTATGCAATGCTTCTGGCTGGTTTAATGTCCAATTATGTAAACTGGGTTCGAAATTTAGTCACATGCTTCCGAATAGCTCCCTCAGTAGGCCGACCAAACTGCCCATAAATTGGAAGCAGTGCGCGATGCACTTTCTTAAATGACCATGAATTTTGATAGTAAAATTCAATAATCTGCAAGCGTTCGTTCGTAAGTCGATTCATGGTTAAGTTATAGACCAAACTGAACAAGTTTGACAATGACACAAGACACGATTCACGCGTGATCTGTCAAAAACAGTCTGCCAAAAAAATACCAGCAAAAAATCACCCTTTATCTAAGTAAAGTTTGATAAAAATTGCTCCAACATTTCACATAGCTACCATCAAAAATGTGTACCCGATTCGATTGTTTGCGGCACCTTGTAAAATTCTTTGCATCATGGAAGCTTACTGTTACACAGCGATTAATATTTTCAAATATCGATAGCACGATAATTAACATAATTGAGTTATATTGGTGTGCTGTACAAAAAAATTATAAATAAAGTCAGCTTAGTAACCTACATAAAATTTGTTTTATTGATTAAACGTAGTTAAGTTATTTGAAATACATATTAATTAATACAACTCCACACCTAAAGGTTGCTTTCCAGCATTGAATACCCCTTAAACATTGTTTATAGAGTATATAAAAAATAAAAAAAATTTAATTAACCATCCTTGACAATGCCATATTTGTGTATAACGTTGGCAGTGCCAAGAGCGTTGTTGTTGTTGTAGCTGCTCTTCTGTTAACTTATCTTTGTTGTATTTGTACAAATGTACTATGTAGGTACATATTGCTATTGTTAAAAACAATTCATTTATTTGCGCTTTTGTTTTTTTTTATTATTTAAGAATAAATCGAGCTGAGCAACGTTTTTGTGGTAGTGTTTGTACACGCTTATTTAATGAATTATCTACGATGTGAGTTTAACGATTATCGACTATCGACTTGTCTTAATAATTAATAACTACTGCTCAAGTTAAGCTTTAATTTGTTGTTCAATGTTATTGGCCACATATTCAAAAAACAAAAAAAGTCAGCATTTAGTTTTGTTTTTTATTTATTTATTTATTTCTATGTATTGTATCTTTATCAAAAGTTTAAGTGGCCTCTTTTGCGTCCTTTGCTAGTTTTTTTTTCGCTTTAATTATCTGCTCAAGTGTTTTTTGTTATTGTGTTTATTGTTTTACTTTTTATTTTCATTAGGTGCTTTTTTTTATGATATTTGTTTAGTTGGATTTTATTTTTTATTTTTGCTGTCTTTTGTAGTAGTTGCTCTGAAGCGTTTTGACCTTCTCAAAAAGCCGCGAAAATGTGTCAAAATGTATTTGCACTTAACCATGTGTGTGTGTGTGTGTGTGTATCTGTGTGTGTGTGTGTTTGTTTGCATCTGTGTGTGTGTGTACGTAATAAACAACAAGCATTTGTTAAAAGTAAAAAGTCATAACAAGCGCGAATGAAAAGAAGTTAGCCACGTTTTCAATCTACATAATTGCCATTGCATATACTACACTCGGCGTCATTTGTATAGCACCAGCAGCTAATTTTTGGCGTATTGCGGGTGTCCATACGTTTTCTAAAATTAAAAATGAGACAGCAGTTTGATTCAAATTTTTTTTAAATAAAGTATTAAACTTTTTAGTTATGGGGCTACGGATAGTTAAGATATATTTTTTCACTGTTAAATTTTTCTAAAAATTTCTTATTATATTTTGAGGTCAACTTTCTTGTTTATCTTTGAATTACAGTCTGTTAAGTAAGAGCGTTTACGGCACAACTTATTAAAAAATTGACTTAAACAAAAGTTTCTTTACATCAATTTATTCTACATGTTTCGAAGCATGACGCAATTATATCAATAACATGTCCAGTCACCACTAGCGTCAATAATTACCTGGCATCTCCGCGGCATACTTTCCACCAAATTTTGCAGCACATTCGACGGGAAGCGCTCTCCAAATGCTTCGAACTTCTCGGGAAAGCTGTTTCAAAGTAAATGTGGGTCTTCCACGAAGCTTTTGCTTGATGACGGCCCAGAAGTTTTCGATGGGATTTGCATCAGGGGACTGTGCAGGCCAATCCAATACGACGATGCCATTTTCGCGCTTGCAGTCGGTACAGAGACGACTGTGGAGTTTGGGGTCATTATCTTCCTGCAGAATCCAATCTTCTTTTTTGTTGATAAATGGACTTTTGGCAGTCGGTAATAAAGCTTTTCGATAAATTTCGACCATCCTGGGCGCATTCAGGTTCTCTGTGAAGAGATGCAAAGTGCCGAAACTCTTTTTTGAGAAGCATCCCCAAAGATGAATTTTTATAGGGTGTTTAACGGTACGCTGGACAAAATTACTTGAAGACAAAGATCAGGCCCGTGATATAATAGAGTAATAATAAATAATAAGAATTTCGAATCGTTATGTGCGATATATCTATACTCTTTTTTTCAATTTTGCTTGCCCTACACGCAAACTTAAGACAGGATTCCGCGAAAACAAACTCACGATCATTTTTTCATCCTTCTTAATCACGCTTCCTGTTGAGCCACGATCGGGAAGGTCATCCACGTTTTTCGACTCCTTGTAGCGTTGCGCCCACTTCTGAACAAAAGTCTTCGAATTTTTCAAATATTTTGCCGCCGCTGCATAGGACATTTTGGGTCCTTTTGGATGGGTGCAGAGAAAAACTGCCTCGAAGCGTTCTGCATATGCAGTACTCATTCTGCTAACGTACTTTTCTGACAAAGTTTTGACTTCCAATCGAACTTTTTTACTAGTGCGTCAAAGGTTATGTCTACTCGTAAACGAATTTTTAAAGATCTACTCCTTACCGACTGCGGATACTGCCGTACACGCTCTTACTTAACAGACTGTAAATACAAATTTTGTCACTTTTTATTTATTGGTTGCCCCTGAGGGGGGTAAGGAGTCCACATAAACTGCATAGTCGTTAGAGCCACTTTTTTTTTAATATTAATTAAAAATATAAATAATAATTATTAGAACCAATCTATATATATAAAAGAAACTTATGCTTTACGTGTTACGGCTGTTCTCATGAACGCTTCGATGAATTTCAAATCTGATTTTTGCGTGTGCAAATTGGCACTATTTCGAAAAAAAGATTATTCCGAGAAAGTTTTACTTCTTAACTTCATTATAGAGCCCAGTTATATTATTATAAAGAACTAGTTAAAGAAATAAAAATACATGTTTCTATTATTTCCCGTAAAAATGAAGAAGCTGTAAAGTAATCAATCTGCCCATCTTCCATCCTCTAAAAAACGAATTTTCACTCTCTATTTACCTTAAGTTAAAAATAAAATACTCTTATCTCAGCATTATGATTTTATAGCACTTCCTTTTAGAATCATCTCAAAGAATAAAATAGGATTATGCCTTTTATAGCACCTTTTTTTTATCATCTCAAATAAAGAATTTCTGTCAAAGAAGTAATCTTTAATTTAGCGCAATTTTTATTATACATCTTCTATCTTTTTATATAAAAGAAACTTATGTTTTACGTGTTACGGATATTCTCATGAACGCGTTGATGAATTTCAAATTTGATTTTTACGTGTGTTAAAGGTTGTCAGTACGGAGGATTTAAGCCTAATTCGATATACGCATTTTAGTGAATATCGGCTATGGTGTATATGTTGCCATATATACAAAAACTGGTATTTTTGTTAATCAATGGAAAATGATTTGCTATGGGATCAAACTTTAGCAGTTGCTGCTTTTACTACTCATTCATATGAAATAAGTGTTCTATTTGCGATTATTTTGGCAACATGTTTTCCATCAAATCAATCTGAATTTTGAATAAAATATCAAGAATATTTTTCAGAAGATATTTTGATTCGAGTATGACAAGCCAAACGTAATCCAGTGATGGAATTTTCACCGGAAGTTTACAATGAAGCTTTAATTCATATTGAAGATCTATGCTTGGCGATGGCTAATAAAGCATTAGGACAATTGGCAATGCCGTCTCCTAATCGATCAATGCATGATGTATTTCAATTGGAAGAAATGCAACGAATAAAATTAATTACCAATCTAATCGTACTGCCCAGGAACGTAAAGATCGCAATGAACTTGAAAGAATTCGGTTAAGACAGACCCGTGAAGCGCGACTTTCGACTAATAATGGTGCAAGTTTGAATCGAGCTGCAAACTAATCTAAAAATCTTATATTTTCCAAATAAGCTAACTAGAGAATCTTACGATGTTTATTCACTTTAAGAGTATTCAAAAAGTTTAAGCAGGACAACGTCTGCCGAGCTCACTAGTAAAACTATATATATAAATTTGATTGTTTGCTGTACAAATTATTAGAAGTTTTTTGTCTGTTCAATTTTGTTAGATTGTCAGTTTTGAGTATTAGCAGTATTCCCACTTTTTTTAAACATTTTATCACTTTGGAAGGCATTATTTAAAGACCTTAAACATTTATTGCAGGTCATGCAACTGATAACGCAAATTATGTTATTTTTTCATCCTCACCTTATCTTCAATGTTACCTTCATAAGCAATATCAGAGATTCTTCCCCAAAAGATTCATTAAACCTTTTTGCACGCTCTCTATAGAAACCTTGAATCCCCGAATGCTTTTAAAGGTAACTTGGCTTGGGTTTATCCTAAAATTATTTTTAAGCTACACTCTAATTACTTTTTCGCTAACCTTCAGCGTTGAAACCTGAAAACTGTGGGAATCGAGCTGTCAAAAATAAATAATATTAACATAAAAAAATTAAAGTGTATTATTCAAGTGGCGCCGAGTGTATGTGTGTTAGTATGTGAGTGTGTGTGTGTGTCTGTTTGCATCTCTGTGCAAATGCCGTTATGTAAAGTGAGCAACAACTAAAGCGAAAAAAAGACAAAAAAAAAAAAACAAAGGGGCGACTCGCTGTAATGCTCCGGTGTGAGGTAGGTGGGGCACATATTTGTTGTTGTTGCTAGTGGCGTCTGTTGCAACTGGCAGCGGCTGCAACATCGTCAGCAATTTGCTATCTAGCATCATCAAATAATGTTGCACCGACGAATTTTAGATGCATTACTGGCCCCATGCCAGGCCATACACTGAGAGAAATTTAATAGTTTTACCTTAATGGGCTCAGTACAAAATTGCTTAAAAATGGTCGCAAAAAATTGATTTATGTGTTACTTTTTCATAAAAAGTGTTTACGACCTTTAAAAATAAGTTCTTGAAACACTTTTTTGTTTGTTTGTGTGCTGTTTGTTTTATTTGAGCTATTAAAATTCAAGCAATAAAATAGATACATTTAAAAGACCCAAATTCTATTAGTCATTTGTGACGCTTTTATGCTACTTTTCTTTTGCATAAAAACAATATTCTTTACACTTTTATAGAACACTACTGAGACCGGCAGAGGTTGTCCTGCCCAAAGTTTTTGAACACTCTTAAAGTGAATTAACATCGTAAGATTCTTTAGTTAGCTTATCTTGAAAAATATAAGATTTTTAGATTAGTTTGCAGCTCGATTCAAGCTTGCACTATTATTAGTCGAATGTCGCGCTTCACGGGTCTGTCTTAACCGAATTCTTTCAAGTTCATTGCGATCTTTACGTTCCTGGGCAGTACTATTAGATTGACAATTAATTTGATTCGTTGCATTTCTTCCAATTGGAATACATCGTGCATTGATCGATTAGGAGACAGCATTCCCAATTGTCCTAATGCGTTATTAACCATCGCCAAGCATAGATCTTCAATATGAATTAAAGCTTCATTGTAAACTTCCGGCGTAAACCATCACTGGTTAACGTTTTGCTTGACGTACTTGAAACCAATTATCTTCTGATAAATAAACCTGATATTTTATCCACAATCCAGGTGGATTTGATGGAAAACATGTTGCCAATCGCAAATAGAACACGTATTTGATATGGATGAGCAGTAATAGCAGCATCTGCTTAAGTTTAATCCCAGTGCCAGTCATTTTCCAACAAATTCAATTTTTGACATGCCTCTCAAAACGCTGGACACAATAAGATTAAGAACAATACCAGTTTTTTGTATATATGGCAATATACACACAAAACCAATACACATCGCAATAGGCTTAGAACCTCCGTATTGACAACCTCTAGCACACGCAAAAATCAGATTTGAAATTCACGGACGCTTTCATGAGAACATCCATAACACGTAAAATATAAGTTTCTTTTATCTATAGATATCGGTACAATCTTAAGGCTTATTGATTGAAGTTTAATTTTTTTTTACAGTGTAGCTTTGTGTAAAAATTACATAAATGCATGTGAGGCACTGGAGTAAATACCTACAAACTTATTTATATTTGAACTTATGTATGTATATTTGTTCGGTTTTTGGTAACAAAGAAAACTTGTTGGTAGTATTTCCCTTATTAAAATAACAAACTTCATCGGTTTACGGTGTCCATACTACACTCTTGAGGTAAGATTTCTTACTATGTCTACTTCGAGGCATAGTTTATAGAGAGCCAAATATCTTATGAATTATTTCCTTCACAAATGCTCTAAAATTATTACCATCAGATATGATTAGCTAGGCGCTAAAAAGTAAGAGTATGAGTGTCATTACTTAATTGAACGTACCAAGAGACTGACCTCAACCATGTATATTTCGTCTTATTTTCCTTCACCATCAGAGTCTGGAAGATACTCTATCAATAGCAAAGGTTCCGATAACATTGCGTTTGTCACGATTAATAATGTCTTTATCTTTTGCAAACGCAGGTACTTATCAAATCCATATATAATTTTATTTCGAAATATTATCTTTCATTGTGGATTTTATTCATTTTAAGAAATTTAAAGATTCTTTCGAAGAAAAGACCTGTAGTAAGAATTTAAAAATATAGCTTGACATTTTGATAAATGCATCAGCTGTTTTGAAAAAAATGAATCGTGCGTGAAAATCTTTTGTAATATATTACTATCTCACAACAAGATTTATGAATAAAAAGCTAAAAAAATGAATTAGATTCGTTGTGGCAGAGTTCAAATTCGTATAAATTTTTTTTTTATGTGTGCTTTACCAATTCCAGAAAGCAGATTTACGTTTTTCTCAATTCTCTTAAGTTCATTTCAAGTTGCCTAATTCTGGCTAAATATAAAGAAAACAAAAAAATGTTCGCTTACAAGGGCAAAATATCCACGAACTTATAGAGTATAATATTTTTCTTGTATATTAATAGAGCTTCAGATTAAACATCCACCGGCATCTTGAAGTTAGTTGGCGCCATTCTTTCTTTTCATTACTTCATGAAGAACTTTTTTCCAAACTTGCTGACCTGACCACATTTTCTTTGTATGTTTGTTTAGCCAGAAACGTTTTTCAGTAGCTTGCTCTTAAGATCCGAACAGAAATCGTGCGGCAGCTGATTCTCATCGACCACATTGACTCACGTGGCCAAAGTTTTTGCCCCACATATAAATAAGCCAGCAGCTTGGCCTTATCAGCAATAATTGAAACCACAAATGCAATTATGTACATGTTGGTCATACAAACAACATATGTTGGTATACGAGGGCAGGCTGAAGAGTAATTGATCTAGTAAACAAGGAAACTCTGTTTGTGATAGCCCATTTTTTTTTTGCAAGCGTATGGATCTCTCGAAAGCCAGACCTATCTGTCAAGATAAACTTCATTATTTGATATAGTTTCAATACGGTAACATTATGCGCTGAGATTCTATGTCCTTCAAAAGGGAATTAGGAGTTTTTCGACGAGCTGCTTAACTCATCGAGCTATTGAGTTTGTGTTTCGTTGGGTTCTCAGCTCTTCTGGTAGCAACTGTTTGCTGTAGTGCCTGGAGGTTGGTGTTACCTTCCATTTCGGATCTTTTAGTGCTTTCGCAACACCACCTTTAATCAGCTATTTTGCTTCCCAGATTTTACTTTCAATCCAAGATCACATTGTCAACTATGAGCAATCGTGATTCCCATCTGGACAACCGATTGACCAAATATATGTTTTGTTTTACAAGTTTCTTTGATTTAGTTTAGGTATATAATAGTTATATATAATATATATGTAAAGATAAGTAGCTGGAGTTGGCAGCTCGATCAACAGCTGGAGTTGGCAGCGAGATCAACAGCGGGAGTTGGCAGCGCGATCAACAGCGGGAGTTGGCAGGGCGTACAACAGCAGCGTGAGCAGAACAGAGTAGAGTCGAAAAGCGGTAGTCAAGAAAAGTTGTAAAGTCGTTTTAAAGTCGTTTAAAGTCGTTTAAAGTTGTTACTCTTATAGTTCATTATACTCATTAATTAATAAACAAATAAATATCAATCCTACATAAATATCAATCCTACATATATAATAGTTTTCAAAGAATCGTTTCAAACTTGTCTCTTGCTGCATATTTACTTTAAAAACAGCGGTTGTTACTGCTGGCGCCATCTAGCGTAAAGTATGTATATGCTTTTTTTTTACAAGTTTCTTTGATTTAGTTAAGGCTTAGCTATAATTGTTTTGAAAGAGTTTTTCCCGCTCGTTTCCCACTTTCTGCACATTTACTTTAAAAACAGCTGTTGTTACTGCTGGCGCCATCTATATTTAATTATGTTATGTTTTTTTTTTTACAAGTTTCTTTGATTCAGTTTAGGATTAGCTATAAAAGTTTTGAAAGAATTTTTCCCACTCGTCATGTTGCTCTTACTGCACATTTACTTTAAAAACAGCGGTTGTTACGGCTGGCGCCATCTAGCGTAAATTAGTATATATTTTTTTATTCAAAAGTTGCTTTCATTTAGCTTAAGCTCAGCTATAATTGTTTGGAAAGAATTTTTCCCACTCGTCATGTTGCTCTTGCTGCATATTTACTTTAAAAACAGCAGGTTGTTACGGCTGGCGCCATCTAGCGTAAATTCCAAAGGCAGTACTGTTTGCTTACAAAACTGAGCAGTAGGTAGAAAAAATCTCGTTGCTTAAAAATTTGCTATAATATTTTTATTATTCAAAGTTTTGTCTCGGCGCTTTTTGCTGCGTACTGACTTTAAAATAAAAAAGAAAACCACTAAATAAAAATTATTAAATGTTGTGCACTATACCGACTTTTTAGCCTGCCCTCGTCTTCTAAATGTATCAAGACCACTTCAGGTTTAGCTGAGATCCCAAGAGTGCTTTTGGATAGCATGTTGTTCGAGTAGCTTTGTTGTTTTTAATGATCGTTTCGCAGATCTGACAAAGCCTTCTTTTTGAGACATTCAATAGCCGCCCTTTTTTTTTTTTTGGTGTTTTTGAGGTTTATGTTTCCTTTTAGTTGCTTAGGGCTGCAAGTTCGCTTTACGAAATGACTCTTGAAACTGATCTTTAATTCATTTTGTATAGCCATTTAGACGCCCCAAATTGAAATCGCTTTGTAAGCTCTATCAATTTAGTTGATAAAGATTTTAATTGTTTTTAAATATGCCACAATAAGACCTTACCAAAGCGTGCTGAATGAGCGATCGACTTGGGGGGACTATCGTCTAAAACACTTATCAGCAACAACAACAACAGTCTAGTTGTTGCAACAAGTTTATATATTTTAATGTAGATATAATAATAATATACATATATACACGTACTGTTTAGTTCCGTATATAATGCAATACATATATAGAGGTCTAGACTGGTACCAAGTACTTATCTGCATATATATATTATGCGCTTCTGTACTGATAATTCAAACAAGTGGGACTTTATATAAATTCATTCATAAAATAAGTTTCCGTCGTTGTCTATAAAAAAAAATTGGGAATTATTTTGTGAAAGAATGCTCAATAATGTTTTAAAGTATTGTATATACTCGAAACAAACCAATTTTTTTAAACTTCCTCTATCCTGTAATACTTTCGGTCTGTTACTGCGTTGTTTTATTAAAAAGTAAATTTTTACTCATGATAACTTCTCCCACTTATATCTATTATAGATTTAAATTAAAGAAGCAAGTCCAAAATGCTTTTAAAAAACAAATCCAAACATTTTTATACGATACAAAATATGTACTCAAATGAACAAATTAACGATATTACGTTTCAAAACTTAAAATTTCATTATAACCTTATGGTGGGTCCATCTTTTATTGAATGACGGAATTCTTTTTACTCCCAAATTGTAAATATTTTATTTATTTATTTATTAAATATTTCAACTTGGAATTAATTGTAGGAACAAAAGTAGTTTAAAGCCAGAGCAACATAGCAAGAGTACCTCTGAATACCTTTAGTTTTTTGTTAAGTACCTTTAAATAGTTTTTACCTTATCCTATCCTACTTGCTTTTTTAGGTGAGTGAAACCATTTTAGAAATCGTTAAAGTAAAAATTTGAATTTAAGTTTAAATTTGCTTAGAGCAAGATTATTAATCTAATTAAATTTATATGCATTATACAGTGAAATTTGTTGTTTTCAATTTGTAAGAATCTTTTAGTGGTTTTACTTTGTTTCTGTTGCCTGATACCCTGAAATCGGATAGTCTCGTATTGTAGATATGGGCAATATATATATAAGTTCCTCTAACTCCGGGTGGAGTGTAGGGCCAAAAATAATAGCAATAGAGCCCATATAATGGTTTGAAAACTGGTAGATATAAAATCTCTATATCTAGTTCACGGTGACCATAAAGGTAGGAGATACAAGGAAAGTCGGTATCAAAATGAGGTAGAAAATTAGTTCTTCAGATATGAAATATCATATTTCTTAATATCAAGAGTCATAAGAGTAAAAGATACCTAAGACTTCCAGATTGAGATCTCGCAGAATATGTAAGATGGAGAAAATAAGATTTTCACATATTCAATATTCTAATTTTTTCATCTAGAGAGCCTTTAGAGCCGTAAACGATATTTCGGAGACCATAAGACTTAAAAATACTAGAGTTTAGGATACCAAATGAATCTATTATATATATAATATTTTTAGAGCTGGGAAATCAAAAAACTCAATATCTAGATTACGGATACCGTATGGGTAAACGATAAAAAAAAAGTCTATAATAAGAAAGTAAGAGATAATGTTTTGGGAATTTGGAAATTTCGGATATGAATATCTAGAATACAAAGGAAGATTATAACGAGAGATTTGAAGATATCATAAATCCAAATTCCTATGTCTTGGGTGCCATAAAATTAAAAGATACCACAAATGTCTAAATCGATAACGCGGTGACAATAAGAGTTAAAAATATCAATGTCTTAATCAAGGGTACCATAATAGAAAGAGATCCCAAAATATCTAGACGAAAATCTCAAAGTTCATAAGAGAATGAAATACTTAAGTTTAGGGTACCAAATGCTTACTATGAATATTTCCAAATTCAAAGATATTTAAATATAGATCTGGGAGATCGTTAATGTCAGAGACGCCAAGGATAGATCTAGATGGAGATGACAAAGAAGATCCCATCTTTAGAGTATATATAGTGAAAATCGTCTTTAAACAGAATACTCCCAATGAGTTTTAAATGCTATCAGAGCGCACTTCTAAAAATCAAATTTAAATTAAGAATAAAAAATCGCTATTAAAGTAGCGAATAATAGCAAATTCGGCGCAAATTCTGGTTTTAAGCACAAAACGCATGATCCAACAATTAGAAGGTGACGCCAATGCCCAGGTTCCTTATTCTTATCTCTCTCAAAAGTAGCGCACTGGCTTAATTTTAATGTGGACCAGCTTGGATCAAACTTCACCTAAATGTGTAGACTTATATGCTCAAAATAACTTATAACGCATAAAAACACAGAAAAACATTTTAGACATTTTTTTAAATATCGCGATCAAATTTTTGTCATTTGTATTTAGCTTTAATCGGAAGCTGTTTGATCAAATTCGGTCTATTATTTCAGGCAAAACGCTCGCTTTTGAGAGCGAATCTCTTGACTTTTTTTTCTCAGTGTAAAATTCCAAACATTAGATTCTGCTAATGACCAAAAAAAAAATTGTAAGTGTAGTTCGCGTTTGCTGACGATGGGACATCCATCTTGCTCAAAGCTTTTTCAATTCCAAATTTTTCGACTATTTTGTGATATAAAGCACTTTTTTTTGGAACGACTATACATTCAGCTAAATAGAAGAGTCATCCGATACCATGATGTGAAATCTTTTCATTTTTGGATAGTAAATAAATAAATGAAGTTGAATTCGTTGATCACAAGCATCAATTTTCAACCTATTTTTAATGGCCTCCAAGATTCTGGCTGACACTCAGACGAAATTGTCTTTCTAAGCATTTTTGAGGTAAGTTTGATGGGTTTCCGCCTAATTTTCTGTTTTACATATATGTATATATTATAACATATATATATATAGTTATATACAACTTCAATACGCCGCTTATCTTAAAATACAGGCCATAACCATAAACAAATTTTTCTCATATCTACTTAAAGCTAAGAATAAAGTGAAGGTTATGTAATCTTTTTATTCCTTAATTGCGTCTTCAGTGCTTTTAAACGAACTTTCGAACATTTCGAAAAGACTTTATAATGTGCCTTTAAAAAAGTAAACTTTCTATGTTTTGAAAAAACAAACTCCGCAGCTGTGTAAGTAAACTTAGCTTATTTTTTCAAGAAGTAATTGCGTGTTTCATAAAAACTTATTGAACATTAGATAATTATTCTATTGAGAGTAAGCTACAATTCAAGAACAACTGTCTAAACAAAACTTTGGTCATTGCAGGTGATATAACCAGGCCCCATTTAAAATATATGTAGACACTATAATTTTTAGTAATGCCAGACAGTTGACTAAAGTTTTAATTTTAAGGCAGAAAGAAAGATTTGAACTGTTTGTGGTTTTAAGGAAGGAAAGTTGTTGAAACAACTCAGAAAAAGATTTTCAGATTCAGTTCATTTAAAAACTTTTGAGCAACAAATTCGAATTATTGACTCAGTTAAGGCATTTTTCCGACGCCTTTTTATTTCCTTTCAAATAAAATAGCTGAAATTAACAAAAAAGTACACTCATCGAATATAATGAGTCGATGTGTCAAAGAAATCGATCAAACTGAAAGCTTGCGTGCAAAAATGTGCCTAAATTTGGTTCAACTTTTGTATGGCAGCTATATGAAATATTGAACCCATTTCAATCAAACTTAACACAAAGCCAAATATTAAACATTTAGCATAAAATTGGTCAATATCCCTAAAAATAAATAATAATTGGCATACAAAAATTGAACCTTTACTCTCTTTTTCAGAGAGACACAGGTAACAAATCTGCGCGTTGCGTAACCTTCTAATTGTAGGATCATGGCTTGTTTTTGTCTAAATTTCGACGAATGTTAAAATAAAATGGAAAATTTTATATGATGGTACTTTGGTAGCATAATTTTCACAAATATAATGTGCAAAAATATTGTTTTATATCGAGCAATGATCATTGTTATGAGGGCTGTCCTATTGAAATGGCGAGAAGTGTACGATTGCATATAACTTGTTAGAAAAAATTAATAAAAAGGCTTAACTGTCTACTTTAGAGAGCTTAGAATAATACTTTCTTGAAGAAATATTGGAAAAAAAAAACTGAATTTTACGCTCAAAAGCCAGCCGCTTAAAACTAGATTTTAAAAAGTCTAAATTACGCCAAGAGCGAATCGTTATTGAGAGTATGTTAAAATTTATTTTGAAGAACATTTTTTTATAAAGGAATGCTTTATTTGAGAATGTGTAGTAAAAATTGCGATAAATTGAAGATTACTTCTAGGACAGAAATTCTTTAATTGAGATGATTAAAAAATGCTGAGATGTGAGTATTTTGTTTATTGAGATGATTCTAAAAAGAAGTGCTGCAAAAAGGCATAATCCTGAGATTTTATTCATTGAGATGATTTTAAATGGAAGCGCTATAAAATACATAATCCTATTTATATTTAATTTAAGATAAATAGAGAGTGAACATTCGTTTTCTAGAGAACTAGTGAGCCCGGCAGACGTTGTCCCTTTTTGAATACTTTTAAAGTGAATAAACATCGTAAGATTCTCTAGCTAGCTTATCCGGAAAAATATAAGATTTTTAGATTAGTTTGCAGCTCGATGCAAACTTGCACTATTATTAGTCGAATGTTGCGTTCACCGGTCTGTCTTAACCGAATTCTTTCAGGTTCATTGCGATTTTTACGTTCCTGGGCTGTACGTTTAGATTGATAATTAATTTGATTCGTTGAAATACATCATGCATTGATCGATTAGGAGACGGCATTCCCAAAATTAGCCATCGCCAAGCATAGATCTTCAATATGAATTAAAGCTTCATTGTAAACTTCCGGCGTAAATTCCATCACTGGATTACGTTTTGCTTGACGTACTCGAAACAAAATATCGTCTGATAAATAATCTTGATATTTGGAATGGAAAACATGTTGCCAAAATAATCGCAAATAGAACACGTATTTGATATGGATGAGCAGTACTAGCAGCATCTGCTAAAAGTTTCATCCCAGTGCAAATCATTTTCCAACAAATTTAATTTTTGACATGCCTCTAGATACATTGCACACAATACTCCATTCACTGTTCTCAATGATTGAAACGATGTTGGACCTCGAACATTGATTAACAAAATACCAGTTTTTGTCTAATGCAATACACACAAAAACCGATATTTACAAAAACGCGTATATCTCACGAACCAATACACACAAACACATCGCAAGAGGCTTAAATCCTTCGTACTGACAACCTGTAACACACGGTAAAAATCAAATTTGAAATTCATCGACGCGTTCTTGAGAACATCCGTAACACGTAAAACATAAGTTTCTTTTATATATATAGAAGAAGATATAGGTGGATTTTTTCCTAAGTGTAGTAGCTTTGCTAGACCAATTACTTTACAGCTGCTTTATCTTTATGGGAAATAATAGAACTAAGTATTTTTTTTTTTATTTAACTAGTTCTTTATATGGATTTAACAGGGCTTTATAATAACGTTAAGAAGTGCAACTTTCTCGAAATAAGCGTATTTTTCGAAATACTGCAAATCGAAACTTTTTCTTTTCATAGATAAAACTATTTTTGCTGTTTGCCAAGTAAATAAGATATATATATTTAGTACATTATATACAATTATCTATTTCTTCTAATGCATTTCCCATGCCCTTGCTGTTCATTGGATCCAACAACAATATTTTGCTCTTTGGTATCTCTCTAGCGATAGTCTTATTGTTGCTAGTGTTTTATTTTTTAGTCAACGCCAATCAATTTGATTAATTAAAATAAATTGCACTGGCATTTTTATTCTATTCTTTTTAAAATTGTAACTTCTCCGTCGTTGGTGCGAAATATGGTTACTGAATGTCCGTCCGTTCCGGATAACTTGGAACGCACAATTAAGCTTAATTGCGAAGTTCAGAGACTACAGAAGCAACGTAAATAATCGCTTGTGGTGAGTGGGAGTCCCAGGACTGGTGGGTACCAATGGAGTCATAGACATATCTAATAAGCAGAACAAACAAAGCACAGTGAAATTGGGTTAATGAACTAAACTGGCGCCAAATCGTAGGTGCGTCAGGGGCTGTGTTCTGAAACGTGTTAACTTAATGAGCATGCTTTAAAATTATTAGATAAAGAAAAAAAAAAAAAGTATAACATGTGCGTTTGTGTGTTTAAATATTTTGTGTGGAATTTTGTAAAGTTGGATTTTAAAAGTAATTTTAAAAGAGCCAACAATTGAAATTAATGTGTGGTAGTTTAAATTTTTACTTATAAAAATTAAGCGGCAGTGCTATGCAGTAAATAATTTACAATCTCTTGTGTTGCGAACAGATCCCAGATAGCGAAATTTTACAGCACCCAAAGTATTCTAAAAGAACTGCATATTAAAAAAATCATTGCATTAATTGAAAAAAAATCAGAGAAGCTCTTTTTATTATTTTCCATTTGCTTTTAACCGATTATTAAATTTTTTATATATATTCATAGTAAGGGTATTCAAGCTTGCTCTTAACTTGAAAAGCTGCGCAAGAATGCAACCGGCTGAAGAGTGAATACCTTAGTATTAAGTAGTATTAGTTAATGAGTTGAGTTTGTGCTTCATCTTGCCTAATTTTGTACATTTTTTGACACCTTACTCCATTTTAATCTGGTTCGATATAATATATATAAGTTCCTCTAACTCCGGATGGAGCGTAGGGCCAAGAATCTGGTTCGAAAGATGTTTAAAATTTTATTTTTCTAATGTGAAATGCTTAATATTCAAAGACATTAAAGGTATCGACCGACGGAAAGGTCTTGAAGTGTGCAACACATAAACCATGATATGATGCTCTCCTAACTTTAAACCATATTTGAGTTAAATTTTCATTTTCAACTTTTAAAATAATAATAAAAAAAAAATAAAATAATAATAATACGACATAACTTTTATTTATGATTTTTATATCCCGTACCGTATGGTACAAAGTGTATATTAAGTTTGTGCAAGCCGAAAATGTATGTAACATATAGAAGGAGTTGTCGGACACACCCCAAAGTTACCTAAAATATGATCAGGGTGAATAGAGAAGTCGATACACCCATGTCCGTCTGTCTGTCCGTCCATTTGAACGCCTAGATCCCAGAGATGGTAAGAGCTAGAGTAACCAAACTTTCACATTAGATCCCATATTATTCCATAAGAGACAAGTTTATTTTATTTTTTCGATATCGTGGTAAACCTATAGAGCTCCCATAGGGGTGTTTCAGACGACGTCGAATAAAAAACAAAACTTTTAGATGGATAATTTGTTTGTTTATCAAGATATCGTAACCTAATTTGGTATTCGAAAGTTTTTATAGTTCCCAATCACTGTACCAAATTTGAGCAAAATCGGTTGACTATATCATATACCTCCCATGGGACCGATCGGCCAATATAACTTTTTTTATACAAAATTCGCTATATTTCGTTTTTTAAAAAAGATATCGTAACCAGATTTGACATTTAAAAGTTTTTTGTAATACTAAAGCAATGTACAAAATTTGAACAAAATCAGTTGACTATATCATATAGCTCCCATAGGGCAGATCTTCCAAAAAATCGATTTTTGAAAAAATTTCTTGTGTTTCGTTTATCTGGCAAGATATTGAGACCAAATTTGGCATTCGAAAGTTTTTTATAGTTCCCAATTACTGTACCAAATTTGAGCAAAATCGGTTGACTATATCATATAGCTCCCATAGGACCGATCGGCCAAAATAACTTTTTTGAAGAAAAATTCGCTATATTTCGTTTTTTAATAATAATATCGTAACCGGACTTGGCGTTTGGAATTTTTTAGAGCACTTAAGCAGTGTGCTAAATTTGAACAAAATCGGTTGACTACATCATATAGCTCCCATAGGTCCGATCTTCCAAAAAATAGATTTTTTAACAAAATTTGTTGTGTTTCGTTTGTTTGTTAAGATGTTGTGACCAAATTTGATATTCGTGAGTATTTTATTATATTATAGTTCCTAAGCACTGTACTAAATTTAATCCAAATCGTTTGACTTGATCATATAGCTCCCATAGGACCAATCGGTCCAAAAAAAACGTTTTTTATACAAAATTCGATGTGTTTCGTTTGTTTGTAAAGATATTTAAACCAAATTCGGCATTCAGATCTTTTTAAGGTATTAAAGCACTGTGTCAAATTTGATAGAAATCGGTTGACTATATCATATAGCTCCCATAGGAACGATCGGTCAAAAAATAAATGTTTGCTTAAAAATTCTTCTGGTTTTGGTTTTTTATGAACCGGATTTTGTTGCAAGCTAGTGGTATAGGGTATCCAAAAGTCTACCTCGCACGACTTTACTTACGCCATTTTTATATAATAAAAATTGTGGTCGCTCTTATTCAAAATTTTGTAAAGAATAATTGGCCAGTAATTTTCATTATAGGAATAGCAGTTTTTCGCGATTTTTAATAAAAATTTATATTTAATTACACAGTACTACAGTGATTTAGCACTTTTAAAGTGACCTAGTGCACGTTGTAGGTCTTGACGAGTACATCACGATAATGTGTTGTCTAACACCCCGAAATTTTCAAGTTATTGCTTAAAAACCGTTTTTCCTGCGCCCACTCCAACAATCACAACGTCGTCATTTTCAACCGATTTTCGATTGCTTTACGGTTTTGAAAAGAAGAAGATTCAAGCTTTAAGATAATATATAAAAAAGTGAAGGGTTTTTACCGAAATGTTACATAAAAAAGACGTTAAACTGTGAAAAACGGAAAAAAAGAGTAAATCTTAGATAACTTTTAAAAAATCTCGTAGTTTTTTTGTATGAAGTATAAACAAATGTATATCATCATAAAGGATTTCATATTAAATTTACTTAATTTAGAAAATAAATTATGCTTTTAAATAATTATGCACTTCCAATAACTTTTATTGAAAAAAAAAGTTATTTTATTTGCCGTACTTGTATACATAAGTTTAAAATAACTTCACAAAATGGCTAACAACACAAATATTGCAATATGGAAAAAGTGGCAAACAGCCCGTAAAATTCTTAACTTTTCAACTGCTTAACTCAATAGCATGCGTGAATACCCCAAGTATGTTGCTCAATTTGCAAAGTTGCTAGGCTTGTTAAAAGTCGCCACTGGGCACTACTTCTCTGAATGTATCTTAAGAGCAGTTACAGAGTTTAAAAAGTAATTTGTATAGATTTAGAATTTTTAATAATATGTAATTTGTATTTGATTTTAGGCCTTGAGTATTGCTTAAACCCCATCACAAATCAAAATTATACCTGGAATAACTTACTTTTCATCGCATGGTTTTATATAAAAAATAACCTTGAATATACTTACTCTTTTTTTCTTTTAAAGAAAACGTGTAAAAATAACTAAAATATAAATAACAAGTAAACGCTACAGCAGGTCGAATGCATTATTCATCCAAACTTTTAGCACATTTTAATAAATTCTTGTTTCTTGTTTTTTTTTTTTTTTTTTGGTTGTGGACCGAGTGACTCGGTCATCTCACAAACCCGCATAAGCTAAAAATCATTCATAATACGACATCAAGTTTGTGACTAATCGTTAGCCAGGTAGAAAAGCAGCTGGTCTGGTCAACGTCGAATACGTCAGAGACTGGTTTGCTTTTCTACAGTTGTTTGGTATATTGGTACTGTCTGTCCGTCCAATTTCTCTAAATCTTTTGTGAGCAGATATGTTGTTTTTGTACAGTCTTCATAATTCTAAACGCATTTTAAACTTTGTTTTGGTTCGTGACCAAATAGACAAAAAAAAAACTAATATAAATCCAAAAACAAGCATAAAAAGTTTACGGTCACTTCCGAAAGTATTATTTATGTGTGTGTTCATATGTGGGACATGTGTGTGTTCAAAAGCCTAAACAATATTTTTATAAAATTTATCATCCACACACGAACATTCCAATGAGCGAACTAATTTTATCAAAAACTGTGCTTTTTATTTCTTGTAGATGATTTGTTGCAGCTTATCCGAAATTCAAGAGTCCCACCTTAAACGTCACAAGTCTTATGGGTGCACCCTGGAAAAGATGCAAATCATTTGCATAAAAGTTTTGACTAGGTAGACACGTCTGCCTTGATTGTCTATGTAAGGCTATATTGCGTATACGCAACTTGTATTAAGAACTAGGGAGCCTCTCTTCTCTCTAGCTCTCTTCGCCGTCGCGCCTTCCGGATTTATTTCAAAACATTCTGTTTGTATTATTCTCTGTACTTTTGATTAATTCTCAAAGCGTTCATTGCAGTGAGAATGCTACAGTTCTGTCTACGGGGGGTTTTCGTATCCGGACCCCCTAAAAGCTAAAAAAATAGGTTGACAGCTTTTTGCAATCTATATGCACTTCCAAGTGAAAAAATCCCACTGAATTCGAGCTCTAATCGGTATCCAGTGAACACCTACAGTAATCTCTATTTCATGGACACATCCATGTTCCATGTAAAAACCCCAAAAAGTACAAAGAAGTTGTATAGTCAGTCTATAGGCGGATCGGTCTCCATGTCATATCTCGTCAAAATATTGGCTTGCCTATATTCGATATTCGAATTTTCCTTAACCTATACAAACATTCAATTTGGAGCAATCCAATTCGAAATAAAATTCACTTTTCATTAATTACTTCATAATTCTGTGACGAAAGCTACCCACACTGCTTTTTGGAGCGAAACCTATGCTCTTAAAAATTCAAATGAAAATGGTCTTATTGGTTGGCTTTTGGCATTAAAACTGGAACTGGTCAGTATTAAGAAGGTCAATTTTAAACTCAATTGCTTTAAAAGGAGATTCTTAAAGCATCGCCATGTCTTTTGGCAATGATACTTCCTTTAATTGAGTTGATCATATTTAAATATATTGGGACCTTGAATTCATTTCCGGACTCTTTTTTCAATTTTTAACTATTTATTCTGAAAAAATGGATGCAAAATTTAATGCTTAGTAGCATTGTCCATCGCTAGCCACTACTTTTTCCCATCTTTCTGGTAATTCTTGAGGCTGATCCATGAATCGACCCAATTCTTGGTACTTTCATAAGAAGTGAACCGCTGGTCAGTCAAAGCAAGTGGCATCCATGGAAATAGGTGGTAATCGGATGGGGCGATGTCCCCATAGTAGCACCTCCCATTTTAACGTTTCCAAGTATGTTTTCACGACTTTCGCGACATGGGGTCGAGCATTGTCATGTTGCAAAATACCTTTATCATGTCCTTGCTCATATTCTGTCCTTTTTCTCTGAGTGCATGTCTTCAAACGCATCAATTGGAGTCGGTAACGGTCCCCTGTGATCGTTTCATTCGGTTTCAACAATTCATAATAGATAACACCACGTTGGTCCCACCAAATACAGAGCATGAGCTTAGATCCATGAATATTTGGCTTCGCCGTTGATGTTGTTGGCTGTCCGTGCTTACCCCATGACTTTTTCGCGCTTGGGATTGTCGTAATGGATCCACTTTTCATCGCCAGTAACAATACGATGCAAAAAACCTTTCCTTTTCTGTCGTTGAAGCAGCTGTTCACATGAGAAAAAACGCGCGCTCAACGTCTCTCGGCTTCAACTCATATGGAACCCAATTTCCTTGCTTTTGTATCATTCCCAAGGATTGATTGGATGGATACGAAAATAAACAGAATTGTCGCCTTCGGATTGGGAGTAATCCAAAAGTTTTTGTGGAAACATCCTTACAGAAAATTACTGTTTGGTGCGCTTTCTGGGCTGGCGTAGTCATTGATCCGTATGTCTTCAAAAACGATGATGGTCAGTATATTACTGTTTGTGAAAATTGGCGTTCCAGATAGCTAAATTCATACAGTTTTCTATCCAATAAAGCCCGTTTTATTGATATTAAACATATATTTCTTTGATTTATTTTGATCTAAACTTATGTAACTCTAAAAAAAAACACCCTATACTTATATATTAAAATATATTGGTCCTTCCTTATCAAATCAGCCAGCCACCCTGACTACTTAAATTCTTAAGATAAATTTTAGTTTTTGGGCTTAAGTTGGACTTTCAAAGTCTCACTTTTGTTTCTTGCTCTTAAAACTGCCAAAGATCTGTATGGGTTTAACTTAACCGACCCAAACTTAACATTCTTAAGGTTGATTTTTTTTTTAATTTCACCGAAGAAATAACTATTTCTAGATTTCTTAAGTAAGAAGTATTTTATGTATTCTTTACATTGATTTTTTGAGTTAGTTTAAAGTTTCAATTGCCTTTTGCTACGATATTATCATTATTACAAATTATTTTTCTTGAAACATAAAAGGGGATCTAAATGGAAAACTTTTACCATCTCCCAGATGTAGGCGTTAAAACAGATGTAGAGACATATTTAGACAAATTTAGTCTGTTCTGCTGACGATATTGAACTTAATTACTTAGGAATACCGATGACTATTT